>CM040238.1:208610516-209195326 GCA_022545495.1 Chrysanthemum lavandulifolium
ATAAATCACTCAAGTCTTTCACGAATATTTTCTTTCAAGGTCATAAGTCTACCTAGATGTTTATAACCTCTCTGTCTACAAACTTGGTAATTAAGTGTAGCTTGATCTAGCCTACCATGATTGACTTCTTCCTAAATGTCATAATACTTGAATTTCTTTGTAATTTAGATGAATCTATAGTAAATACCTTAGTCTACCAACTGGCCGTTAGCCCAATAGTACTCAAGGTGTATTTAAGGTGCCTCACCCAGGTGGCGGATTGAAGTCCAGTCATCGGACATAGGTGTCGATTAGGGTGTCATGTGCTAGCCATTCAAAAAGAAAAAGTACCGTAGTCTTTCCAAGTCTGTAAGAAGAATATCCACTTGTATAACAAATAATAGACATTTGTTACTTTTGGATTGTGGAATCCTGGCAAATCAAACTTAGGAGATAGCACAAGGCCATATAAAGCTCATTAATGGCGACAAAACTCAAGTTGAAAATAAACCTATAATCCATTTATCTCTTATTGTTATAGCGGGCTAGTGGTAAGCGGCAAATGGTGCAACAGAAATTACTATCTGGTCAAAGGCCATTTTGACACATAAGAAAAGTCCTTATAGTCAATCCTGTGAGCTTGAGAATTTTCATTTCATATGACAGAGATTTGTAAACAGAGATAAAATGGGAAGGCTAGCACAAGTAAAATCATTCACAAATGTAAAAAGAATAAATGTCTACAAAATATTAGTAAAGAAAACAAATAAATGGATCATGCCACACATGCATTATATAGAGTACATCATGGGAGAAAAATATAAAGGTAATCAAACATAATCGAATCGATAGACTGCTGGTCAAAATGGTAGCCACATTCCCCCTTGTCCCTTTTCAAAATGATATAATATGGAGTAACAGAACATGTTATATGTTTAAAGATGTATGTACAGATATATTGAGCAGAACTTAGTTTTGAACATTCATTTAGATAAAGTTGATTTCACTTGAATGTTCGATGAAGTTTGTAAGTCTAAATAGTGTCATTTCTGTGCAGATATTTGGAGCCGCTGGCAATTGCTTTGGATAAAGAAAAGTGGTCACTGGTTCAGTTTTTGCTTTCATCTTCTTACAGTGGATATGGTGTCTCGAGCTTGAAAGAGGTAACTCTTCACTTTCCTCATTCATCTTCCTTGACTAGACGAGTACCCGTGCATAGCAACGGGATGTTATAGCGGCAAATAGTTTTAGTGATAAAGAAAAGTTTATGGGTTATAAACGGAAAATAATAAAAGTTTGAGGATTTGGGGATTAAACATTATGTTTTGAAACCCGGTTCGACCCGGGTGGTTCAACCGGTTGAACCGTTCTGGTCAAAAAACGGGTCAATTTAAACCGGGTCAACTCGACGGGTTGGGTCGAAAAACGGGTCAAATTAAACCGGGTCAACCCGTCCCGAGTCAACCCGGTTTTCGATGTGTAATAATAGTTTCCTTTTGAAACATATGTGTATTAATAGTTGAAATTGCTCATAATTAATTGTTTCAACATTTCCTTTTTAATTTTTTCCACATTTCACTTTCTTGACTTTTCACTTTTCACTTTGACCATTTTTGTTTTATAGATAGTATAGATTATTCTAGGTTATCTTTGGCATTATATGAACAAAATCGAAGAAGAAAATTTGTATTAGTGTTTGGCTTTATATGAACTAGATATTTACAAAGCGGGTAAGCGGAGAAGGATCCTTATTGAGTTTACTTGGGAAATCGTGCCTCTTTGGCTCGGCGTCTGCTGCCTAACCGGTATTTCCGTGGCCATCCCAAGTCTAACGAGGTTTGAACCTTGGTCTCATCCGAAACTTTGAGGACACCTTACCACTGGGCTACATCGGAGATGGTTATATAAATAAGATAATTGTTATATGATATTTCTGTAGTGATCTTTCACTCTACTATTTATTCAAATATTTTGACATGACATCTATAAGATTTGGCAAGACCCAAATAAACCCATTCATCATGAATAGGTCGAAATTACCACTCAGATATTAAAGCTGCTACAGGTCATTTACTTGTTTATTTCTCTATTAAGTTCATTCATTCCTGTTTTTTCTTATGTATAAATGTAGGATGCATCGGAGCTTGACCAGTTGATCAATTACTTAATAAATAAAGAAGATTCAGAGGCGTAGTGCTGCTTGGACACAGTACAGGCTGTCAAGTAAGTGCGTATTGTTTTCTCTTAATTTGAAATTGCATTAAACCAGAACTACGATATAAGTGGTTAAATGAATAACACTTTATTTCTTTTATAGGATATTGTTCATTACATGCGTACCAATGCAGCATGCTCAAGAGCTGTCCGTGCTGCTATTCTACAGGTATCAGTTCCTCCACGCACCTCTGATTCTATGCAAATAGTGTCATCGTATTCTTGATGGTACCTGTGCACTAACACTTGCTAGTAGTTTGGATTTTGGCTACAAATATCAAAATTTGTACTATCCGCAACGTGTTTCTTATTTTAGTTCAAACTGCATTAATTTGTAATAGAGGTGCCAGTTCCGGCCAGTTTACATATAAATGGGTTGATGTGGGTTACATTTCATCTCTAATAGGTCATTGAGGACTTAACCATTTCAATAAGAAAGAAAATGTGTTGAACATTGTAGAGATGTTGATAGTCTCCAAATTGTATAATAACATCTTAAATTGCGTTAATAAAAAACAGTTTGCCATTGTTACTTTGTGACTTTATGTGTATACTTTCATTTAAATATCAAACGAAATCTTAATGGATATATGATCATACATATATTTGAATTGGTCAGGCTCCGGTTAGTGATCGAGAATTCAGAGCAACTCTCCCTGAAACTGCTGAGATGATTGATTTAGCTTCAAAACTAATAAGTGAAGGTCGAGGATCAGAGTTGATGCCGAGAGATGCAAATCCAGATTCCCCAATAACTGCTTATAGGTGAGAGTTATATACACATACATACGTACATATCATATAGCAAATAATTTGCTACTGTATGCAATAATATTTTGGGTAACTTTGATAAATATATTGTAAACATTTTACTAGACATAGCAAAATGTCGGAACTTGCATTTTATTAGAAAGATTACTTGCCTAGAACACAGAAAAAAAAAAAAAAAAACAAAAACTGATACTAAGTTGGTCGATTTGATGGTAAGTTTATTACTATAATGGAATACTTCTGTAGCTGATGTATCCGTTATTCTGCAGATTTCACTCTCTTTGTGCATACATGGGCGATGATGATATGTTTAGTTCAGACCTCAGTGATGATCAGCTTAAACAGAGACTTGGTCACATGTGTAACACACCTTGCCAGGTATGCATATGCCCATGTGAAGTATTTGGTGATTCCCGATCAATTCATTATGTGATGTATCTGAATCACATATAATTATCATTATGCAGGTACTATATTCTATGGCCGATGAATATGTACCAGATTATGTTGACAAGAAAGCTTTGGCAGAAAGGCATGTTCACAGACCTATTACTTTCACTTGCATAAATAGTTTACTTTAGAGGTGGTAAAATGAGCGAGTTGGGCCGGTTGGGTAACATGTCAAAAGGGGGTTGGGTCAAAATGGGTCATTTTGTTTGTTTTGTTTTGGTGACAAGTATGATTAAAAAATAATCTAATTTTTTGATTAAAACAATGCAGTAGGTTGTTTACGTCAGCAATACATAACCTTTTGCCCTTTGACTCATTTCCTTTTTAGTTAAATGTTTTTGAGTCAACCATTCAACTCGTTAGAGAATAGAGATATAACATAACCTTAATCCCCGTTCATAAGTAAATATGCCGTGTTGCCACATTTATGAATGTCTTGGGTAAATGACTGATCTCGTCCAAATCTTCTGAATACAGATTGTGTAGAGCATTAGGGGGTGCAGAGAAAGTTGAAATAGAGCATGGAAACCATTCTTTATCCAATAGAGCCGCCGAAGCTGTAGAGGCGATCATGGGTTTCGTTAAGAGTGGGGGTCCTAATGGGTGGGATGATCCTTGGAGCTAAGATAACAATGGTGTCATTTTTTTCTTATTATTATTCAACATTTTTGCGTTTATTTTTCAAATTATCTTGATTTTGTAGTTTCTTTACCAAAGTGTTTGTTACATTCTTAAAGTTGTAATTCTGGTCTGTTCACCAATCTTTAAGGATAAAAGAGAACCAAATCCCTTGTATATTGCATACTATGGATATAGATTTGCTGTGCTGAGGTGGTTACATAGTCAAGATTGGTTATTGTCCAAAACGGATCAATTTTAGTACATTTTGAAACGAGATGGGTCGAGTTGACAAACACGTATTTTTGTTTATTTATTTTCCTCCACATAATTAACGAAGTCATATGTCACTGCAAAACAATATTATTAAAGTAATTTTAAACCCATGTATATACTCGAGGCTGTTAAATATATATATATTTTTATAATATTATGTATAATATACATATATACTAGTAGTTACAATGCCCGTGCAAAATATATAGTTCTGATATTACGTGCAAAGACGGGTTTTACATTGTGCAAGTCGGGTTAAAAAAAATTCTACAAAATTATGTAATCTTCACTTGGTAAATGCTATTATTGCCCCTTTAGATTTAGCTAAATTCAGAATCAGCCGCATGAGTTTGTTAAAGTTTATATTACAACCTTTCATATTATATTTGTTAAACATGTGTAATGAATAAAACATTATTTGCCGAAAACTTTAATTGCAGGGTACCCTCTTAGTACAAAATTATGATGTTATACGGTTTTGCAAACAAACTAAAATAAAATAAAAAGAGATACAAAATTCGGACATTCTTGAAGGGCAAGTATTAGATATTTTAAATTAACCTTGTTCTTTTTAATCTCGTTGATAATAGATTTTTCTTTAAGAAGAAATAAAACCCTTTAGTTCATTTTCAATTAACTAACTAACCAAGTAATCAATTAAATAAGTTACCATGGTGATGTTATTATATGCTAATCGTTTTGGTTGATTATCTAAAGATACGTTGTTTTGGTTGATTATCTAGGGTATGTTTCGTGCTTTAAATTGCGTTACTTTTAATTTAGTTCAAGCTTTGAGCAAACTGCGAAAAATGTCCCTAAACTTTCTAATTTTTGCGAGGAATGTTCCTAACATTATATTTTTTGCGAGTTTTGCCCTTGAACTGTTACTGTATTTGCAAATTCAAGATTTTGGCTAACGCTCGTTACTAAACCTCGTTAGTTAGTCCCCACATGCGTTGCACGTGAGGGTAATTTCGTCAATTCATTATTCCCGCCTTTAACACCCACCTGCTACCCCACGCACGATAATCGAAGAGGACATTTTTCGCAAACAAACTTAGTCGCGTATAACCTGATAATATCACACACACAAACACATTCTATCTTCTTTTAACCGATCAAATTACACACCCACAAACACATACCATCGAAACTTAGCGGTGCAAAATCAATCAACATACACAACATGTAAACATATATTTTTTTATTTCATTCAAACGTTATTTGTGTTAATCTTAGCGTTAATGCAATAAAAATGTATGGCAATCAATTTGTGTGCGGCGGTAGACGATCTTGATGAGCTTTTGGATGAATTTGTAAGTTAACACCATATATATGCATTTAAGTATTTCGATGAAATTAGTTTTAAGAAATTCATAATGTTTAAAATTAATTTTGACATACATCAGCGCATAAGGACTACGTTTTAGGAGGTTACTATAATGGCAATCGTTCTATTTACCTAGTTAGCGTGCGGGTGTTTGATGGAAAGTCGGTGTTAAGAGAGTGTCGA
Organism: Chrysanthemum lavandulifolium; assembly: GCA_022545495.1. NCBI lineage: Eukaryota > Viridiplantae > Streptophyta > Magnoliopsida > Asterales > Asteraceae > Chrysanthemum > Chrysanthemum lavandulifolium. The sequence goes on from CM040238.1 coordinate 208,616,338, forward strand.
GTTATTCGTGCGGTTGAGGGACCTAGGTGGAATGATTTTGTTATGCACAACCTCACGCCATGTGATGTTAGTTACATGCATTTTGTAGAAGAGGTGAGGGCGTCTTTTATGTAACTTGCTACAACGAGAATGGGAGGAATTTCACAATTACGAACCGAGGCGCTTCGATTTGGCAATATTTAGTGCCGAGTTATAGACACATCTCTTTATATCTGATCATTGCTAGAAGATTTTCTAAGATATTTAAATAGTCCAACCCCTACAGAGTCGGTCATGGTTACTAGTAACACCATTGAGTACGAAGTAATTGTGGAAAGTTTAAAAGATGTGTATGGTCGATATGTACACTCGTTCCTGTATGGGTTTGGTTGGGTGAAACTGGTTGAAGACTTGAAAATGGAAGCTGGTCAGTGGTTGGTGTTTACTCAGGTTGTTCCAGGTAGGGAGTATAATGTCATGTTGTTTGAACCTGATGAAGGGGCCATCACAACAGTGAAAACATACTCCACTAACATAGCCCTGAATGCCCTTTGTCACGAAGGACATTAATATGGTATGTTTTTCTTTATTAACTTTAACTACATCGAGTATATGATATCGATGTAACATTTTAGATTATCCGTAACTAATTTTGTAGTATTAATTTGATTTTGATATCCTCGGATGAACTGGATGTATAACTGGACGTTTCATACTTTCCATGATAAAAAAGGGCGTTTTACAGATTGATGACTTCAGCTTTGTAACACTTTGAAAATGGGCCTCAACAGAAAATTATGTCGCGGGTCCTACTAAATTGGTATCTCAACACAAAGTCTAGAACAAAGGTTTTACATTTAGAAACTTCATAATCAAAAGTATAAAGTTTACATTATTCAAAAATTGTGCGGAATACATGCCCATAATAATAATAAAGCGGTCCCAAATGTAAATATCGGAGTAGACTATGACCATGCCATGCCATTGCCAAGTGCCTCCAAATGATAAGCAATTGCCTCAATACCTGAAAATACATGCTAAAAATGTCAACATGAGGTTGGTGAGTTTATAGGTTTGCGTAAAACGTTCAAGTTCCAAAAGAGAGCTTTTCGATCATTGTGTCACCCACAATGTCGAGAAAACATAATTTACCTTTCATAAAATAGTAATGTGGACCACAAGGTTTTCGAGTACAAATAATCGTTCACAATTAAGTCAAAATTTACCATAGGCTCACATTGCCTAACTCACAGTATCAAAACAAATATCCGCAAAATAGTTCATAAAGCAACATCTTGGACCATATCAAATCAAATCAAAAGTGTAAACACTACAACGCATATAGTGTCATATACAAGCTTAACTAACACTAGACAACACGTTTACGCATGCTAAGTCATAAAACTAACACTAGACAGCACGAGTCGTAACTGTCTCTAATCAAACACAACATCTGACATGTTATACGTACACTGCACTGGCATCGCCAATCGGGACGAGGTGGCCATTCCCAATAGATCTATTTATAACACTCGCACTATCCTGAGCCAGAATTTAACATTTTATAACAGCGTTTGGGTTTCTAACCTTAACCTGACACGTAATAGTTCACAAAAACATTTCCAGGTCCAATCAAAACATTTCATATAAATCAATCTCTTGTTTCCACATAAAAGCATATTCAATTCAACCACATCACGCATTTAATCAAAACAAGTTATCGATGGTGCATTCAAATCAATCAAGCATTTGCATTTAGTAAAAAACAAGCATGTATTCTCCCCCAAAACGGTTATAAAACAAGTAAAAGTAGGGGCCATGAACTCACCTCAAATAAAGCAACGCAAGGATCACAATTATCACAACTAGCATTGAGGAGCAAACACAACCGTATCACGAAGAAAGGCACAACGATATCCAAAAAGTACAGGCACAATGGTACGATATTGGCACAACCTAATAGTATACGACTTATCTCATAATACGTCTCGCAAAGGAAATGAATTTTTCAAAAGACAATGTGTCTTAGTTTTCGTGGAATACTCGTATCAATAATTTCAAAAGTCCAGTATCAATATCGCAAAAAATTTAGTATCAACGTTTCGTGTGGTGTTAAGAAAGCATAGACTCGAAATGCAACTCACGCCAAAGTACTCATACCAAAGTATAATATATATCCCAATATATTATGAAAGAATAGTCAAGAAGTATTGCCAAAGACTCACGTCGAGTAGACAATAACAAGTAAGAAGTCGAGGAAGTAACGATACATAATTACATCAATAAAATAAGTCAATTGATAAGCTTCGGTGTTTACTCAACAATCCCAAATAGTTTAAAAAAGCCATTTTGCGTTTATAAAAAAATCACAAGTTAATATTTCAATTAAGTAAAATATACTTTTCGATTTTTGTCAGGCTTAATAAAGGAGATTTGATTATAAAATAGAAGTTTAGTGTTTTATAAATTTCGGCATGACGCATCCATTTATACAATATTCCCAAGTCATCGTGACTTTATTAAAATCAATTTCCTCAAAACAATTTAATAGAAAGTATTCATTGGTTATTAGACAGTATTTCTTTGTTGTATTCGTTCCAAATCAAATATATTAAATTCGTAATGAGTCTAATATATTATAGAGTAAACCACACCGTTCGTCCTTGTGGTTCGCGTTGACCGACAAGTTTCGTCCTTTGACCGAAAAAAATGCATCGTTCATCCTTAAATGCGAAACGTTATTCAGCGTTAGTCCTTCGCTCTAACGGCCATAACTAACATCCGTTAAATCCTCCCATGTGACATCCACATGAGGGTATTTTGGTCTTTTTAAACCTCTTTTTAACATCTTCTTCCTCCTTTCATCTTGAACCATCACCACCCACTACCATCTTCTTCCATTCACCATCTTTTTAAAACCACAAACAACTCCATATCAAACCTAAACCTAAAACCATATACCACAATTATAATCTAGACCACAATATCCCCACTTTTTATAACTTCGATTTGTCTTATTCTTTCATCCAAACAGCCGCCCCAATAAAACACCAGAAATGACACACCATGTAAATTTATTAGATCTGGTAATATATTCATAGCCCTCACCTCCATTCATATAATTTATTTATTTTTGCAACAAATAATTATTTTAATTCAAAATTCAAAACAACAAATCTCTAAAAAATGAATAATACGACACATGTGAAAAAAGGATCCTTTATGCATTAAACATTATTTTAATCCAATATAAAAGAACCCACTAATAAATTCAAATAAATAAAATAGAAGTTCAGTCTTTTTTTTTTTTTTTTTTTTTTTTTTTTTGCATCGTAATTGGTATTTGAAATAAATATCCAAAGAGGTAAAGCCATGGGTGAGCTTCAAATGGTGATGTACTGCTGGTTCATGATGGCGGTGGTGGTGGTCGTTGACGTCTACAAGACCCGTAACATATTTGATTGAAAATCGGTGGCAATGGATCTGGTGGTGGTTTTGTGACAGGCTATGGCGGTGGTATGTGGAACAAGCGGATTAAGTAATTGTGACTTAACGGCTGTTAACGAGGGTCGTTAGAAGGAGTGGATGATGGTTGGGTGATAAAGAGGATTAAGTAAGACATTTTACTTTAGGTGTTAGATTAGTAAATGGGGAGGTAATGTTTATGAAGAGAGGTCAGTGGTGGTTTTGTAGTATGAAGATGAAAAATAAAGATGAAAGATGAAGAAGATTGTTGATTGTGTGGTTGTTGTGATTGGAGGAGATGAAGAAGCATAAATGATTTATGGTATTGGATATCCATCTGAGATGGTTTTCTATTTGTTAGTGTGTAAAAGGAAGAAAAATATAGTAAAGCAAATTTACCATTATACCCTTATGTAGGTACAAGTGGAGTGACTTAACGGCTGTTAACGAGGGTCGTTAGAAGGAGGGACTAACGATAGATAACGTTTCGCATTTAAGGACGGATGGTGTATTTTTTTCTGTCAAAGGACGAAACTCGTCGGTCAACGTAAACCACAAGGACGAGCGGTGTAGTTTACTCTATATTATATTCGTTTCAAGTCCAATAAACCCAAGTTGCCCAATGTCCAATAAATGTCGATGCAAATCCAATAATTGTCCAATAGTCCAAAATAATAATCTCAGTCCAATTATATATATCCAATGTCAAATCATGCTCCCTATCCAAATCACAACCCCAAATATCGAGTACAAAATCTCAAAAGCTTATCCGAAACGTACCAAATGATCAAACAAATAAATACGTGTTAGTCCGATATTTCATGTTCGTAAAATACATGTTAATTAATTCATAACATTTTTAATATTAACCAAACACCTTTTATTGATAGCTTGTGGGCTCATTAGCCCATCAAGAGAATAGACAAACACACCCCAATTATAAACTTAGTGGGCTTTGGCCCATGTTTACAAGAAAACCAAACACACTCATATGTTTTAATGGACATTCGGCCCATTAATTAGTCTTAACCATAAGTCACACACACACAACATAATCAATATACAAGGGCAAATTACCAACACCTCTTGGCGGTTGATGTTTAGCCGAGATGAAAACAAAGTAAACAACATACCTTTGGTGTTCACTGTTAAAACAAGACCAAGAAACAAGCAAAAAACCAAAACACCCTACGGGTGCTCTTTCTAATCAAAAGTCAATTTAAGCTTTTACCAAAAGTCAAATAAGCATTACTGCTCATGAGTTTTACCATTTCACCACAATAAATCCTGATTAAGCTGCAAAGCAAATAAGCTGGAAACAATAATAAGTTGTACGAACACACCCCTAAGTGGGTTGTTTTCATTCATAGGAAATGAACAAACGCCCTTTATGGGTCGTTTTTGCGAACTAGACCAAAACAAACAATAAGCAAATCCAAACCGAGACTAACACGAGACTCAAATAACTAGGATCAAATAAGCACTAAATAAGCCACGGGTTTTACGAACCAAAAGTAATAAACTCAAAATGAACACGATAACACAATCTAAATAATACTCGTTAAATCAAATTACTGACAAGTAGAAATTAATCATCACAAGTTCGCACTAATCCTCTGTGACCCAAGAGGGTCTCGACCCAAACTCACATGGGTCGACCCGAGAGTAAAACAAAACCACGACACCATTTTAACCATTATCACCATTATCACCACACGAATTTATACCATCAATACATTTTGAATTCATTTTTAAACCCGTTATTAATCCCCGAAAACACGACAACGATCTTATAATTGGTTTAGAAGCAAAGTAATAGAAGACGAGTCTTACATTTGACATACCAAACCAATCGAGAGAGAAAGATGAGTGGCTGAGGCGAATACACGAACGCAAACACATACCACAGCAACCTAAGCGCGAGCTAATCATCTCGTTCAAAACCCGTATCTAAACGCGATGTTGAAGCAGTGATGGTACACATCGATGGTGGCGGTGCAACAGCAGCGAGAAATGAGAAAGGTGGGAACAAGAGAGAGGAGAGAGAGAGAGAGAGAGAGAGAGAGAGAGAGAGAGAGAGAGAGAGAGTGGGTGTGCATTTAGGGTTAGGAAAACCCTAGTAATACTTTTATACATGGGAGAATAGTGCAGGGTCAAATTTGTACATTACCTAAAGTTAAGGGTTGTGGTTAAATATTATTCCAGGGGCTATAACTGTAATATTTTTAAAATTTCTTGATTAAGTTTCGGGGATCGCTTGGACTAGCAAACGATCAATTCAACTCACGAAAGTAAAATCGTCGCGTTCAGAATAATTTTTCTAATAAAAATGAGTATTCACACGATTAGTTTCACTCAAATGATATAATATTCAAATCGAATTGTTGGTTGTGCCAGTAAGCGTTGAGTGCATTTTTCACGTTTCACGAGATAACTTCTCGTTTTCACATCAAATGAGCTCGGAAGAGTTTGCAAATGAAAAGTAAGAATATTTCCTTGTAACAAACATGTTTGAAAAATTGCGGGATGTTACAGACTACCGTCCTTAAAGGAACTGCGTCATCGCGATTCAATTCAGGTTACATGTTGGGATTCAAAAGAGATGAGGATACTTTCGCTTGATTTCAGCTTCACGTTCCCACGTGAATTCAGGACCTCTCTTAGATTTCATCAAACTTTAACAATATGAATACGACTTTGCTCAATTTGTTTGACTTCTCGGGCCGTGGTTTTGATAGGTTCCTCCATACGGTTTAGACGTTCATCAAACTTGATCTCTTGTAGAGGGATAAAAACTGTCTCATTAGCAAGACATTTCTTCAGATTGCACACAAGAAAAACGTTGTGAACACTGCTAAGTTCTAACGGTAGCTCGAGGTTGCAAGCTACCGGTCTAGTCATAGCAATGATTTGAAAAGACCAAGATAGCGATAATTAAGCTTTTCACTTTTACAAAACGTAACACACGTTTACTAAAACGTAACACACGTTCACCAAAATGCAACACCTTTCCATGGCGAGACCTTAAGTATAGCTTTGTCTCCACTTGGAATTCAAAAGGTTTACGTCACGTCTCGACATAGCTTTTCGGACGACCGCGAGCAGTTTGCATTCTGATTTTGATATGAACAATCTTCTCAGTAGTCTCATGAACAAGTTCAGGACCACTGAGTTGGGCATCTCCCACTTCAGGTTAACAAATTGATGATCGAAACTTTCGACCATAAAGTGCCTCGTACGACGTGGCTATTGTTATAAGAGAATTCGGCCAATGGGAGGTGTCTATCCCAACCCTTGCCGAAATCGATCACGCAGGCATGCAACATGTCCTCTAACGTTTGAATGGTTCTCTCACTCTAGCCATCAATCTGTGGATGGTACGCAGTTCTCATATCCATATCTGCTCACATGGCTCTTTAGAGTGACTGCCAAAAATTTGATGTGCAACGACTATCACAATCAGAGATGAGAGAGATCGGCACTCCACGACATGCAACGATCTCCTTCACGTATAGGCGAGTAAGTTGTCCATACTTCCCGTTTCTTCGATTGACAGAAAATGAGTATATTTGTAAGACGATCAACAATTATCCAGATAGAGGTGCGGGATTCACTCCCAAGGTTTAGTAGCAAATCAGCAAATCGATTTACAAAATAATTTGTGAAATGATTTGTAGAACAACTTATAGGATAATAGGAAAACAATTCATCGTTTGTAAAACAATAGTAAGAAGATTTCATAAAATAGCAATAAAACATTCTTAGGATGATCGCAAAAATGGTTTGTAGAATAATCAAAATCAGTTTGTATGTCAATAGTGACACAGTTTATTATCCTATAAGAGGATAGTAAAAATAACTGGTATTCTCAAGAGACGAGTGAAGGATTAGATGTCTGTTCCAAGGAACGCGGTTCAAGTTACTTTTTAAAATCTTAAGATTTATGTCGAGCATAGAATCTCTACCGAATGGAGAGTTTAGCAAGTTCACAGTAAGACTCTGAAGGAGAGTGTTGATTGTTACTAGCAATCAGTTAGCTATCTCAGCAGTGTACTTAGTACTTAACGCGGAAGATACAACGTTCGAGTACAAATTCACAATTCCAAACACAGCTACAGCAAACCATGTCCAAAAACGTCTACAACAACCCATAAATTATTACATAAGACACGAACAGGAATACAGGATTGTAAGCATTCACGATGATCATATAAAATTATTAGATTAAACATATATCTTACACATAAGTGATATCTCAATTCTTATACCCAAAACCATGTATCAAGAATCAAGAATCAAGAATCAAGAATATCTTTATACATAAACCAGTAAGTAAATTTCGACAAAAAGAAACCAAAAATGGTTGCTAAAGTAAACATAAGGAATCCCATGTGGAACGCAAACATAAACAAACGGGTCTGTGTTATACATATATTTCAAGATTCATTTGCTAAATTTACACAAACACCATTAAAACTAGAAAGAATGCAAGAAACAAACGAATAAATAAAAAGCTAGCAAAGGAATTGTGTTCCAAAATGTTCATCGGCCAACTAGTTGTGGTTTCAAGTCATGTTTGTGACATGCGAGATTGATTTGTTGTATATATATATTGCGAGATAGTTACTTGCCATTAAAAAAATCATAGTAAATAAAAAACTAACTATTAGGACCTTTTATTTGGTAAGAGGGTGTTTGGGATTTTGATTATTAGGACTTTTTATGATGTAACCGAAAAGCAGTTTCGAGTTTTTAAATGGATGCAAAGTAGTTATCATTGTATGCTTATTCAAAGTGCCTATGTGATTCTGATTATTTCAAGTAGATGTGACAATTTAAGACCCAATGGTTAAATTTGGGTTTAGTTGGGTAAATTTTTTAATGAGATGAGTCTAAATGGGTTTAATTTATTTTAATAGATGGGTACAGTTGGGTATAGTTTATTTTAATTAATTAATATTGATGAGTCTAGTTGGGTCTAATAATATACCCATACGGGTCTAATCTGATATTCGTGGTTTAAGTTGATTGTTAACTCAAATTATAAAATCACTCACAATCTAATTTTATCATTTTCATCGCTTTTTTCCGTTATTTTAACGGTTTTTACGTTCATCCGTTTTACACGTTTTATCGTTTTTTACGTTTTATCCGTTTTAAACGTTTTCCACCGTTTTTACGTTTTGTCCGTTTTAAATGCTTTTTACGTTTCGCTTTTTTTCACGTTTTAAATCGCTTTTTACGTTTCGCCTATTTTTCACGTTTAAAATGCTTTTTACGATTTTGTCCGTTTTACATGATTTCGCCCGGCTTTACGTTTTGTCCGTTTTTGACAATTTTATACGTTTTGCGTTTAAATCGATTTTTACGTTTTATCCGTTTTACACGCCGTCAAGTTTTTACGTTTTCGTCGGTTTTACGTTTTAGTTCGTTTTTACGTTTTGTCCGTGTTTACACGTTTTCGGCTTTTACGTTTTATTACGCATTTTACGTTTTAGTTTTTCACGTTTTGAATATTTTTTCGATTTTGTCCGTTTTACTAGTTTTAAATCTGTTTTTACCTTTCGTTCATTTTACATAGTTTTTACGCTTTTGCACGTTTATGTCGAGTTTTTACGTTTTATACATTTTACGTTTTCGCCGGTTTTGATTTCGTCGGTTTTACACGTTTTCATTTTGTTTTCGTTTTGTCCGTTTTACGTTTTGTCCGTTTTACGTTTTTGTCCGTTTTACGTTTCGTCTGTTTTGTTACGTTTTGCTTGCTTTCGCACGTTTCATCCGTTTTTCGTTTTATCCGTTTTTACTCGTTTTCGTCCGTTCTTTAACGTTTTCTCTTTTACTCTTTTTAAATCATTTTTACGTTTTCTCCGTATTTTAACCGCTTTTTTTACGTTTTTACGTTTTGTCCGTGTTACGTTTCGTCGTTTTACGTTTTAACCGTTTTGTCCGTTTTACGTTTTTATGTCTTTGTCGATTTTTCGTTTTTATGTCTTTGTCCGTTTTTACACGTTTTCGTCCGTTTTTTACGTTTTTGCCCGTTTTTTCACGTTTTCGTTCACTTGTTTACGTTTTTGTTCGTTTTTACACGTCAGGCAAAAAGAGGAAAACGTGTAAAACCGGACAAAAACAGACGAAAACGTGAAAAAACGGGCGAAAAGACAACAAAATGTATTTAAAACGTAAAAACGCGACGAAACGTAAAAACGGACGAAAACGTCCGACGAAACGTAAAACCGGCGAAACATGTAAAACGGACGAAACGTAAAAATGGCGGCGAAAGGTGCGGCGTAAAACTGTCAAAACGGACGAAAACGTAAAAACGGCGTGTAAAACGGACAAGGTCGTTAAAAATGAGCGGGCGTGAAAAACGGCGGCGTAAAATGTAAATAAATGTAAAACGGACGAAAACGTAAAACCGACAAAACGTAAAAACGGACGAAAACGTAAAACCGGCGAAACGTAAAACCTGGACGGCGTAAAACGGACAAAACGTAAAACCGACGAAAACGTGCAAACGTATAAAATTGTCAAAACGGACAAAACGTAAAAAGCGACGAAATCGTAAAACGGACAAAACGAGCGTGTAAAGCGGCGGCGTGTAAAGCGGACAAAACGTAAAAAACCACGACGAAAACGCAAAACGGATAAAACGTTAAAATTGGAAGAAATCGAAAAAAGCGAAAACGTGTAAAATAGACAAAACGTAAAAGCATGCGATAATTTAAAAACGGACGATAACGTGTAAAAGCGGACAAAGACATAAAAAACGTAAAACGGACGAAACGTAAAAGCGGATAAAACGTAAAAACATGACGAAACGTAAAACGGACAAAACGTATAAAACCCGACGAAAACGCAAAAGCGGACAAAACGTAAAAAGGGCTAAAATACGGGCAAAAGCGTAAAAAGCGAAAAAAACGAGTAACAACGGAAAAACGTAAAAACCGACAAAAGCGTGTGAAAGCGGCAAAAGCGTAACAAAGCAGACGAAATTGTGTAAAAGCGGACAAAGCGTAAAAAAGCGGAAAACGTGTAAAGCGGCGGCGTGTAAAACGGACAAAAGCGTAAAAAAACCACGGCGTGCAAAAGCGGATAAAAGCGTTAAAATTGGAAGAAATCGAAAAAAGCGATTTAACGTGTAAAAGCAGACAAAAGCGTAAAAGCGAACGAAAACGTGAAAAAAGCGGCGGCGTAAAAAGCGGATGAAAACGTATAAAAGCGACGAAAACGTAAAAATGGATATTGAATACTTTTTGTCTTTGTTTACAATAAGTAACTAGTGCAATACCCGTGCGTTGCTCGGGTTAACCGTTTCAATAATGGTTTGCTTTCTGGTAATCTTTTTTCATGTAAACAACATTGTTGAGAAGAAAATCCTTTTCATATGACGTGGAAAAAGTAGAGTAAAATATTATTGAAATAAACTTAAATGAAAGTATATGAGGTTACTATGTGTTGTCAAGTTGAAAAGCCACCTGATAATCTTTGTTGTCCGCTAAAATGAAAGTAATACAGTCACGATAATGCCGTTTAAAAAAAAATTGGTAACTCGTACTTATTCAAAAATATATAAGATATACCTGAATTTCATCTCTTAACGTCTTGATGACAAATATAAATTTTAGCTAAAAGCTATTGATCCGCCACAACAATAGTAACAGACTAACAAAGATAATCCATATTTTATACACGTTCCCAAAAACATTTCGATATAGATAAATTAAATTACCTTCAAGAAAGCACCTACAAGACTACAACCATGAACCACCAAACAATAACCATTAAATAATCAACATCGAGCAAATTAGTTTGAGGTATGGCAATTAAATGTATCAATTAAAAACATTCAAACATACAGTTAAAACTTACATTGCCTTGGTATCATGTCAAAAGACAATTGATCCTATATCTTTAAAACTTACATTGCCTTGGTATCATGTCAAGAGACACACCTATGAAATAGAGATAAAGAACATCAAATGAAATTTGGAATGTGTCATACAAAAAAGAACTCAAGAAGTAAGAACACATTTATATCAAAATTAATACATGATCACATTCATGTTTGTACACAAGGGAGTAGGAAAATTGCCTTGGTATCATCAAATCGTGAAAGAGGTTCATATTGTAGAATGTCCAAACTTTTAATAGGATACGGTTTGATTGACGTCCCAAATATCTACACAAGCCAAAATAAAGCAAAGAAGAAAACAATATACAACATATCACATAGAGAGATCAAAGTTAATTGCAATGTTAAAGAATGGGAATTTCGAGAATTTAGATAGAAGGGTCACATATAAAAATAAGGATAAGGACGAGCTGAAGAGTAGTAAAATAGAAACGGTGATTTAGATGTCTTATATAATAAGGTAAAATTTGAAATTTAAAAAATTTGTTAACCGTCTTAGGTTGGATGTTGTAGACCATATTTTTACCCATATGTTGTATATCCATTAACCTAATTCTTCACTTTAAAAGGATGAATTTACACGGTTAAGATCAAAGTTAAATGATCCAACGCTAGAAAACAACTAAAAGTCAAATGCACCGTCGGCAATAGAATAGTAATTATTATGTTCCATGATAAAACAAAAAAAAAAGAAAAAAAAAACCCTACCGATCCGACTCTTACCTATTTATACCCATACCCATCTGTACCCATCCTTCCAAGCCGACCCATCTGTAATATACTCTATAGACTCATACCCATCTAAGACTCCAAGACCCAACTCCAACCCAACCCAACCCAACCCAACCATTTTGCCACCTCTAATTTCAAGTCTTGAATCTTTAAATAAGCAGATCTGATTATTGAGTTTTTCATTACAACAGAAGGAAATCCAAACGCTATATATCTAGTTGGTCATTTGAGCGTTTAAAGGTTATGTGGTCACTATACTCGGTTCTTGATCATTTGGTACGTGTTTACTATGTAAGATTTCGATATCAATCTGAATTCCCACTTTCTAGTCACATGATACTATTTCTAATGAATTATAAACAGACATAAACATATGTTGGCTTGTATGCCGACTCTCTTTCTATGTTATTTGTTTTCCTTAAGATGATAATGCTTGATCAACGGGCTTGGTATTCTTTACATGGTGCTTGGTGGTGGGATGGCTCATTTAGATGGTAAACTTTCGGGAAGTTACTAATAGGTTTTGAGGTTTACGATGGGACCGGCTATTTGAGATGTAGAACAAGACTTTATGTGAATATGTTCTAACATTTTAGTTAGTCACTAGCTTATTGCTAGTGGGAGGTGATGAAACACTAAGCAACTATACAGATAAGAGTTTTAAGTCATGGTTCTCCACTTCGATTCTTTATGGACATCTTAAAAGTTGATCGAACAAGACTAATAAATGTCAAATCAACTATCATGTCAACCTTTTGTTCACCAGTGATAAGTTATCTTGGAAAGGATGTCACTTTTAGTTGGGTTTGTGTAATTTTTATGCTAATCCCTTGATTAAAATATTTAGTTCCATAATATGGATATTGATATGCTTTACTTTTTACGCAGGTTGCATTTAAAGCTGGTGATTATAAACAACAAGCCGTTTTTATTGGCGGATTGACAGATGGGTTCTTGGCTACAGATCGAGTATGTATAAAATTGTAATAAAAATACATGTCTACAAAATACTAGTAAAGAAAACTGATAAATGGATCATGCCAGGGTACACAAATGCATTATACGGAGCACATCATGGGAGAGTAAAATATATGTAATCAAACATAATCGAATCGATATACTGCTGGTCAAAATGATATCCACATCCCCTTTGGTCCCTTTTCAAAATGATATAATATGGAGTAAAAGAACAAGTTTTACGTTTAAAGATGCATGTATAGATATACTGATTAGAAACTAGTTTTGGACATTCATTTCGGTAAAGTTGATTTCACTTAAATGCTCACTCAAGTTTTTAAGTCTGAATCACTTTTTTCATTTATGTGCAGATATTTGGAGCCGCTGGCAGTTGCTTTGGATAAAGAGAAGTGGTCACTGGTTCATTTTTTGCTTTCATCTTCTTACAGTGGATATGGTGTCTCGAGCTTGAAAGAGGCAACTCTTTATTAATCTCGCTTATCTTCCATGGTTTCAGTTCCAGGTTATTTATGGCATTATATGAACAAAATAAAAGCAGAAAATTAGTACTCCGTATATGTTAGTGTTTGGATTTATATGGACAAGATAATTGTTGTATAAATGATTTAATGGTGATCCTTTACTTTACCCATAAATCATTTTATTTAACTACGTTGACATGAACCCGTTGAGGTATGACGCGACCCAAATCGACCCATAAATTATAAATTGGTTGATATCCCTTAGATATTAAAGGATGCTACAGGTCACTTGTTTATTTCTCTATCAAGTCCATTCAATTATGTTTTTTCTTATGTGTAAATGTAGGATGCATCGGAGCTTGACCAGTTGATCAATTACTTAATAAATAAAGAAGATTCAGAGGGTGTGGTGCTGCTTGGACGTACAGGCTGTTAAGTAAGTGCTTCTTTATTCTCTTAATTTTAAATTGCATTAAACCGGAACTAAGATACAAATGGTTAAATAAAGGGCTAATGATTTGGAAATGCATCTAACTTGTCAATTTTTGTGGTTTCGTGTAGTCATTTTTTTATTTATTTTATTTTTTTTGCTATTAAAACACAAAGCTCTCAAATTTCGACCTTTGTGTGTATTTTCAAAGTTATCAATTTGTATTAGAGTTAGATGGATTTTCAAGTCATTAGCCCTTAAATAGAGTAAATAACTTACTTTATTTCTTTGATAGGATATTGTTCATTACATGCGTACCAATGCAGCATGCTCAAGAGCTGTTCGTGCTGCTATTCTACAGGTAACAGTTTCTCCATGCAACTTTGTTTCCTTGTGAATAGCGTGGAACTGTGGACGTTGTATTTTTAAGTTACCCGTGTGTTGACACTAACCAGCAGTTTGGATTTTGGCTACAAAAATTATAATTCGAAATCTTAGTAATGTGTTTCTTATTCTAGTTTAAATTGCATCAATTTGTATTAGAGGTGCCAATATAGACCAATTTACGTACGATGGGTTGATTTGGGTTACATTTGATCTCTGATTGGTCAAATGGGACGAGCTATCGGATTCAACCGAAAAGAGAAATATTCCAATGGGTCGATTTCAAATATGTTGAAAGTCTTTTGAAATGTATAAAAACCTGTGAAATCGCTTCATTGAGAAATAGTTAGCCGCTCATGTTTTGAATATCACAATGATTGAAACTAGTATTCCACATAGATGTAACTATCATTGGTCCTTTGTGACATTATGTGTATGTTTTCATTTGAATATCAAACAAATTTTAATTGGATATATGATCGTACCTATGATTGAATTGTTCAGGCTCCGGTTAGTGATCGGGAATTCAGAGCAACTCTCACTGAAACTGCTGAGATGATTGATTTAGCTTCAAAGCTAATAAGTGAACGCTGAGGATCACAGTTGATGCCGGGAGATGCAAATCCAGATTCCCCAATAACTGCTTATAGGTGAGAGTTTTGTACACATACATGCATATCATATAGCTTTTGATGTTCGTGTTATTCGAATGGCCTTCGACCAACTCTTGTTTCTACTGATGGTGTGTTTTGTGACAGAAAAGGTGCATAAACAAAGGGTGTTTGGGACAGCAATTATGTAACAGAAAAAACAGAGATAAATATGCTATATCAACAGAATTTATATACTAATTGTACTTGTATTGAATTGATGAATTGTTTACAGAAATCTAACATATATATACTTACTGAAGCGGCACTAATAGAAGGGATGATACCGTTTCTGTAAAAGTAAACGACACCCAACTTCTTAACCGTTGTATCCTAAACGTTGTACCCTAAAAGACCTAAACGACCCATTTGACCCAGCCCATATTACATAATATATAAACTATATACTAATACTACCCCTATCTTTGCTTCTATAACATTAATGGTCCTACATTCACCCCTAATGTTATAGGCGGCAAAGTCTTCAATTCTTCAAAGTTCTTTTATAGCAATGGTGCAAAGAACTATTGGTTCATCATCTTCAGATTGCGAAGTTAACTTCTTCATCCTTCTTTGTGCATTCATGTTTATAATGTCCATATTTGTTGCACTTGAAGCCTTTTATGTGACTCTTATCCTTTTGTAGTTGATTACCATCTTTATTCCAATTTCTTCCGCGGCTTCTTCGTTGTTATCCCGATTCGACTTCCTATAACCACAACGTTCACGGCTATCTTTTTTTGTTGTTCCTTTCGATTGTGTTGGAGTATAGAAGTCTATCATGTACATCTTCTTTGTTTGGCTTCTTAATCGTTCCTCATATGCTTTTAATCTTCCAAGAGCTTCTTGAAATGTCATGGTATTAAGATCAACAAATTGTTCAATTGCGGCAACAATCTGGATAAACTTTGTTGGGACAGATCCTAGAAGTTTTCAAGCAATCTTTTGCTTTCAATTGTGGAACCAAGGCCGCTTGCTTGTGACACGAGTTGACTAATCTTTCGGTGAATTCATCAAGTGATTCGAGTCTTTCATTTTCAAGGTTTCAAATTCGATTCTAACGTTTGTAGTCTAGCCTCCTTGACTTTGTCTATACCCACCGAATCGAGCCTTGAGTCATTCCACATATCGCCACCTTCATATGATGAGCAACTTGTAATGTGAGTGGTTAAGGCAAGGCTTGAAATAGATAAGCAATAGCCATTGTGTTTTCTACAGTATCCACTTCTCCTTACGGTTCGAGTGCTCCCCATATTCCATAAACATTAAATAGTGCTTTAATTTTCGCCCAAATAGTATAATTTGTAGAATCCAGAATTGGGCATTGGAATGTCATTGACATCCCTCCTTCGTCTTTCTTTGATGTTCCAGCAACCATTCTTCTTTAGAGTGAAAAAAAAACTTTTCTTTCTTGTTTGCGGGGCGAATCAACAACTGTCTCTTGCAGTTCTTTGGTTTTTCTAATTACCGGGCAAATCTAAAAAAAGCTTTTTTCTCCTGTTTGCGGGGCGAATTAAACCAACTGTCTCAACAGTCCTTTGGTTTTATAATTCCCGGGCAAAACCAAAAAAAAAAAAAAATTCTCCTATTTGCTGGGCGAATTAAACAAACTGTTCCTTTGGTCTTATAATTCCCGGGAAAACCTGAAACTTAATCGGCTTGGGTTCCTAGACTATGTCTATCACAAACGAATTAAGGTTTCCTAAATATATACAAACTGTTTTCTAAACAAAAAACTAAAAAAAATGAAAGTGCAGATTAAAAAGAAGAGGGTCGTATCTTTGTGATTCTTCTATAATCGGTACAATACTTGCAATCGTTCTTCCCTGATCAATCCTTCGGCTCTGATGCCACTGTTATTCGAATGGCCTTCGACCAACTCTTGTTTCTACTGATGGTGTGTTTTGTGACAGAAAAGGTGTAGAAACAAAGGGTGTTTGGGACAGCTATTATGTAACAGAAAAAACAAAGATAAATATGCTATATCAATAGAATTTATATACTAATTGTACTTGTATTGAATTAATGAATTGTTTACAGAAATCTAACATATATATACTTACTGAAGCGGCACTAATAGAAGGGATGATACAGTTTCTGTAAAAGTAAACGACACCCAACTTCTTAACCGTTGTATCCTAAACGTTGTATCCTAAAAGACCTAAACGACCCATTTGACCCAGCCCATATTACATATTATATAAACTATATACTAATACTACCCCTATCTTTGCTTCTATAACATTAATGGTCCTACAGTGCGTCTATATACAATAACGTATCTCGTAACTTTCTGAGAAATAAATGTAAACATTATTAGACACATGGCAAAAATGTTGGAATTTTCATTTTTTAGAATGATTCCTTGACGGGAACACTAAGGGGGTGTTTCTTTTTTCTGTTAATGAGTCTTAATGGGGAAATAGTGGTAGGGCAATACATATAATATGTTTCTTTTTCTGTTAAATGGTCTATATGGAGAGAGGAAGCAAAGGGTGCTCGTCCCCATTAAGACACATTAACAGAAAGGGGCCCACCCACTTAATCCAGAAAAAAAAAGAAACAAGCCCAATCTGATATGAAGCTGGTCGATTTAATGGAGAGTTAATTACTGTAATGGGGTATTTCTGTAGCTGATGAACCCTTTATTCTGCAGGTTTTACTCCCTTTGCGCTTACATGGGTGATGATGATATGTTCAGTTCCGACCTCAGTAATGACCAGCTTAAACAGAGACTTGGTCACATGTGTAACACACCTTGCCAGGTACGCATTTGTCCATGTAAAGTATTTCATGATTCTCAATTAATTCATAATTTATCTGAATCCGCTATAATTTGCATTATGCAGGTATTATATTCTATGGCCGATGAATATGTACCAAATTCTGTTGACAAGAAAGCTTTGGCAGAAAGGTAAGTGCAAAGACCTATTACTTTCACTTGCGCAGATAGTTTACTTGGGGAGGTGGTAAAATGAGTGGGTTGGGTGAAAATGGGTCATTTTTATTTTTGAGTAATTTCTTTGACAAATATTATTACAAATATAATCTAATTTTTTTGAGTAACACAATGCAGTAGGTTGTTTACATTAGCAATACATCAACTTTTTGGCCTTCTGACCTGTTTCCTTTTTAGCTAACGTATTTGATTCACCTATTCAACTCTTTAGAGATAAAACTTAACCTTAATCAGCCCATTCATAAGTAAATGTGTAGCATTGCCGCTTCTCATAACGTACTGGATCAATGACTGATGTTGTCCGTGTTTTCTTAAACACAGATTGTGTAGAGCATTAGGGGGTGCAGAGAAAGTTGAAATAGAGCATGGACACCATTCTTATTAATATTCAACATTTTGCAGTTATCTTTCAAATTATCTTGATTTTATAGTTTCTTTACCAAAGTGTTTGTTACATTCTTCAAGTTGAATTTTATGCTCACCAACCCTTAAGGAAAAAGAGAACCTCAGGCCATTGAACCATTCCTCTAATTTTCCAAGGTGAGATATGGTATATCACAGTTTTACTGTGTTGGGGTGGTTCAAGGGCGGGATTATTGATGGGCTAAAATGGATATTTTTTAGTACATGTTGAAACGAGATGGGTCGAGCTGACTCACAGACACATACTTTTATAGTTTTATTTGTTTATTATTATACACGCGCGTAATCAATGGAGCTATATATGCATGCAAAAATAATATTATTACAGTAGAAATCTAAATGTTGGAATTAAATGGATTAGAAGGCCATATAGTAATATATGCATTAACAATAGACGTTGGTAGACTTTTAACCTGTTTGACTTGTTTTAGCCAAACTTACTGATTTGGCTCTTCTGTTGTAAAATGCAGCCTATGATAAACGCTCTAAAAGTAAATGGGTCAAAATTGTAACATTTGCTGCAATGAGAGTGGCACAGTCAAGTTAGGCGTTCATAAGTAAATGTGTCAAAACTGTAATGTCTTTTACATGGAAAACTTAGTAATTATAACAAAGCTCTTTTTGATGGTAGGTCTCTCCATTCCATTGATCCTCTTGATTTTGACTCACGGATCCACTCACTATCTAACTATTTAACACCACGTTCATATCAATGTCTTAAACTTATGTCTTTACCTATCTAAAATTACACTATTTACCAATGAACAAAACTTAGTGACAATAATTATATGGACACTATGTCTAACTAGCGACAAAGAAGTCACTGAAATATTGTCACAATGATCATTATTTTTATCAAAATTGATTGTTCGTATATACTTGATCAACATGAATAAATGTATTAGGTCAAACTAGGGGTGTTCATCGGTTCGATTATCGGGTTGTTCGGTTCGGTTCAGCGTTGTAAATATCGGTCTTGGCGGCCGATATATCAGTGATATATCGCTTATCGGCGGTCCACCGATACGATATTTCACTTATCGGTCAAATTTATCGGTTGGTCAATATCGGTCAAATATCGGTCATATCGGTCAAATATCGGTTAAATATCGGTCAAATATCAGTCAAATATCGGTCAAATATCGGAATATCGGTCAAATATCGGTTAAGAGTGGGAAATACATAACTAAATGCATATACAATGTAAAATTTGTAATATTTATATAAAATATATAATTAAAATATTAAATATAACAATAAAACCTAATAAATATTTATAAATATGTATATAAAATATATAAATACCTATAAAAAAATTAATTTCTTTATAATTTAGGGTCTCCGTTATATCATCGATATATCGCCGCAAGACCGATATAGCCTGACTGGCGGTGGTCGATCATCGAGGAACCGCCGAAGCGATATTTACAACATCGGTTCGGTTTATTCGGTTAATTTTTTTCGGGTATAACCAGAACCGAACCGAACCGAAAATAAATGATTCAACAGAATCGAATAATCAAAACCGAACCCCCATAACCGAAAACCGAACCGAATAAACCGAATTACATAAATTTAATTATTTATTCATTTATTTATAATATTTTTAGAAAGAAAAAAAATTAAAGATTAAAAATGTTATATTTAAAGAGTTTTAATATTTTTATATAAATATATAAAAATATATATATATTTATTTGAATTCGGTTTCGGTTTGGATTCTAAACCATAACCGACCGAAACCCGAATATTTAATTCGGTTCGGTTTAGTTTTAAAATTCGGTTCGATTCTGAGTTCGATTCGGTTATTTTGGTTCGATTCGATTTGGTTTCGATTTATTCATTATTCCCAACCCATGAACACCCCTAGGTCAAACTAGACTACATGGGCCAGTCACAATTATATAGATGGGTTAAACACGTTAGGTTATGAGTTAGTTGATTTATCTCTGAGCTATGTTATCTCAACATATATAATCGAGTTTTTTGTTTTTTTTGATGGCAACGTTGATTTATCAATTGCCTGCTCTCCCGCACATCTGCAGACAAGTCACCTTTTGAACAAATCTTCAAACGGTCTCCCGACTATTCTTTTTGGTAAGTCTTCGAGGGCCTGTGTTTTCTCATCTTTGTCCTTACAATCGTCAAAAAATGGATTTTTGTCCTATTTTGTGTGTCTTTCTCGGCTATAGTCCATTTCATCATGGATATTGTTGTCTTGACATCTCTACTAAGCGTCTTTATATTGCTCGACATGTTCGTTTTATGAAGAACAATTCCCTTTCGATATCCCTAAGATAACTTCCCTACCCCTTCGAAACATCAACAACCTATTACTCCTCGGACTATCCGGGTCCAGACTCCCCATGCTCACTGAGCTCTTCTTCAAACTCCAATGTGCAAATATCAAGTTTTAAATTTATAAAACAAAAACTACCCTACTACCTATTATACACAGCTAGTGTACCCTATCATGTATGATATAGCGGTGGTAAGTCCAAATACAGGAAAGTATGTATGTAATTTATGGGTTTAATATCTTTAGACTATTTATTTTTGTGAGGTTTTGGTTGTCACTAACAAAACTAAAAACAAATGATCTTAATGGAGAGATTGAAACCTGTAGGTCGTAAAGCAATAATAATAAAAGTGTACGCTCATTTGCTATGCTCCTTAGTTGCATGAAACAATAATAATTATGGTTTCTGACCTTTTGGCCGACTAATCTATAGGGTTTGAACCCACCGCCATACAAGTTCATACCAAGTAAAACTCTTCTTTTCTTGGTGTGACAACTGTTGGTTTTATGGATATAAATTAGTAGACGTGAGTTAGGATCGAACTCGAGACTATGGGATTCTGCACTTTACGTATGAGAATTTAAAGTTAATAATTAAATATAAATGTTGTATTTATTTATTTATTAAGCGAAATAACTAACGACGTTAAGTAATTAATGTAATGGACTAACAGGCGTTAAAGGTATTTGGAAGGAAACAAAGACAAAACTTGTTCACCAAGTTTGCTTGGAGTATATAAAGCAATTTAGGGTCTTGTTTTTCCATCTCTTGTATTCATGAGCTAAACCCTAAATTGTTTGTGTGTGTTTGTCTCCAAACCGGTCGACACCTTCATTAGGGTCGATCCAAAGCTTTTCCACAATACCAAGTTATTTGTTTGATAAAAACTAGCGGTACTTTAATTCGGTTTAAGATGCGTGTGTCTGAACTTAGTAATAACATACTTTTTGTTATTATCTTGGATTGAATTACAAAGCAGTAAGGGTAATTCACATAATCCTAACTAAATCAAATTAGGGTTTATCCGTTGCTAGTTTGTGGATTTGATTCTTGTTCGGCTAGAATCAACAAAGTACGCATATTCTTTATGTTAATTAATTATTCGTTAATACATCCTTATACGCTTCCGCAATATTACTTTGATGTTTTGGTGATTATTTATTTGAATGTCTTGATATCTAATTCCAACAATGGCATCACGAG
This sequence comes from Chrysanthemum lavandulifolium, assembly GCA_022545495.1. NCBI lineage: Eukaryota > Viridiplantae > Streptophyta > Magnoliopsida > Asterales > Asteraceae > Chrysanthemum > Chrysanthemum lavandulifolium. The sequence continues at coordinate 208,638,214 of CM040238.1, forward strand.
TCATTGGTTTTAATGAGTAATTAATTACATAAACGCGTAATAAAACAAATACTTGTATGTTGTTTGCTATGTTAATCTAGGGTTTATGTTTGTTTATGTTTTAGTCGAATTTTTTATAAATTGGGCGTACCATTTTTTTAAAATCGACATATACATAAATTTTTAGGGTTTTAAAATTGTTTGCTAACCTTATTAAAACCTAGAATTAATATTGATTACGTGATTAATTCATGAATAATTTGTTATGTGTCATGGAATTTTATATGCGATCTTGTGACTTACTTGTATAATTGTTATGATATCCATGATTATACATGCATGTTAGTCATGGATAAGTTGCTTTGATATGTTGTTTAATTGTTGAGACATATTTATTTATGATAAATCTTGAATTGGGAAGACTCAATTAATATATTAATGAATCAATTATGTGCAATTTGGTATAAATTAATTAAGGGTTTACGAATCGATTCATCGATGTATGTGGCTCACTTTCTATTCTTGGGTGAAAACCTAAATTAATATATACATTAATTTAACCTAGATATTGATTATTAATAGGATTTTATCGAATAAGTTGCGTGTAATACTTGTTTACACGTATAAATTGTTTATTATGTGCGCATTGTTTTTTAGTTGTTTATTTTTATTTTTACTTGTTTGTTTATTATGTTAGACAGTTTTAAGCAAAGGGTAATTTTGAATAGAAAAATAATACGGACTAAACAATGGCGAAATTTTATTGTTTTGGAAGAGTTAAGTTGTCAATATAGTTTAATTGATTGGTGACTTTGGTACAATGACCGAGCAGCTCACCCATTCGAATGAACTAACAAAAGGGGTTTAAAGAAGTGCGCATAGTCACACCGAATGGATGTCTTAGGTTGTGCTTTAGCGCATACCGTCCTCTGCCCACAGTAAGTTCGAGTGGAGCTACTTAGTAAGCCATATAAATGTGCAAGCTCATCTTAAGGCGAATTAGTTTTAATTCCATGCGCCCGGTGGTAATTATCCGAAACACTAAGTGTTTACACTTATGCAAAAGTACGGTATAATGGATGATAATTAATACTAAATTCCTTGATTGGTGAACCCAATACCTCAATCAAAACTTTGATAATTTGATCTTTATGAATTGGTAATAAAAAGTTTTTATTAAAATTATGCTACAAGATGAATGCATGACATCTTTGTACATATTTGATTTGACCATAAAAATCAAAACTAGTACCCTTTTAAAATTAAGAATATGCCATCTAATTAAAAGGAACACTTGAAGTTGCAATTTACGTCATGACAAGATGCTTGGCGAGATTGTGATGGAGAGGTAAATCTCTATGTAAAGTCGGACCTTACATGGACATATTTGCGCTTCTTTAAGTTAGACACTTAAGTTGAGTAGGAAGTGAGACACGGACTCAATGGCATAAGATGGGATGAAACATGTTTATATTTGCAATAGCGTTGGAAAATATAAATCCCATAATGATCTAGGAGTTGGAAATTGTTTGCCAATTAATGTTCGACGATTACCTTATTATATCGTTTGTTGCTAGCGAGATCAAGCGATGTGATGAACCTATGATAATTTGGATCCTAGTTTTCGAGAAAATTATATGGTTATATGTTTATATTACCGTTGGGTATATTTATTTTCTTGAAAAGTGTATTATCGAAAATACTAATACTTGAACTTTTTACGTAGAAATGGCTCAAAACACCGATAACACTAACATCGCTCTAAATTCTGCGTTCAAAAGTTTTTGATCGAGAAAAGTTGATGGCTCTAAGAATTTCAATGATTGGCACCGCTCTTTGAGAATTGTCTGTAGAGTTCTTGACCGTATGAAATATCTTTATGAACCTTGCCTGCTTGAACCAAGCGGTCTGAAGCTACTCAAGCTCAAAAGGACGAGTGGAAGCTGGAGTATAAGCGTCATAATGATGTGGCTTGTCTTATGTTGGGAACAATGGAATCGCTCTTCAAAGCGTTCGAACATTATTTCCATATAATATGCTCAATGAACTTGAACTATGTTTGAAAAACCATTGCCGTTGAGATTTATGACTTGACCGACGCGTTACGGTGTAGGCGGGGAGAGGGAAACCCGTAAGTGCTCGTGTCTTTGGAAATGAAAGGTTACATGGACCGACTAAAAGCACTTGGCAAAACTTATGAGGATGACATGGATGTGAATCGATTAATCGATCCCTTAACAAGGATTTTAATGGTTTTGTCGAAATTTCAATATGCGCTGCGTGGGAAGGCGATTCTTGACCTACACGCATTGCTCATTGATTATGAGAAAGGGTTGCCTCAAAAGGTTCCTACCGCCGGTACTTGCTATTCGGTGGAAGAATTAATAAGCCAAAACCGCGTCGCGAACAACAAGAAGGGAAGGGTAAGGGCAAGGTTGACAAAGGCAAACGGTGATGGCCTATCAACCTCAACCCAAGAAGAACCCTACTCCTAGGAAGGATAATCCTAAAAGGATCAAGCATGCCACCATTGCAAGGCAGTTGGGCATTGGAAGAGAAACGTGTCTCTATCTTGATGAATGCGGACAAATAAGATGAGCGTCGGGTCCTCGGTAGCGGTACTTGAGTAATTTATTTGTCATTGAATTATTACTCTAAATCATAATAATTCACGGGTATATGATACGGGTGGTATTCACATTTGTAATACACGCGGGGTTTAGAGTGGAAGGAAGCTTGCTATGGGGAGCAATATCTGCGTGGGAAATGGCGCATATGCATTGTATGAAGCCATAGGAACGTTTAGTTTAGTATTGCCTTGAACTTAGTCGTTATTGAACAATTGTCATTACGCACCTTCTATAATTAGAGGTGTTGTTTCCTTTCGCTTTGTTGGATGATGGTTTTACTCATACTATTTCACATAATGGAATTGATGTTTCTTTAAATGGTGTATTTTATTTTAAAGCAATTCTTGTGAATGGTGTGTTTGAAATTGATATGATTGGAAATGTATCTAACAATAATAATAATTCAATGTTTAGCATTAACAAGAAGATAAAGTTAGACTTGAATTCTTCTTATCTTTGGCATTGTAGACTAGCTCATATAGGCAAGGCTCGCATGCATAAGTACGCAACAAGAAGGGCTTTTGCAAAATATAAATGATGAATCATTTGATAAATGTGAGTCATGCATATCTCGAAGATGACTAAGAAACCTTTTCATAGCAATATGGAAAGGGCTTCGATCTACTTGGTCTTATTCATCTTGATGTGTGTGGACCACTTAGACATGTGTCAAAGAGAGTGCTAGCTACTTAACCTTTACTTGATGATTTCAGCCGTTATGGTTATGTTTATTTACTTAAGCATAAACATGAGGTGTTTGAAACATTTAAGGTTTTCAAAGTCAAGTAGAACGCAATTGGGAAAGAAGATTAAAGCTCTTCGATCCGATAAAGGAGGTGAGTATCTAAGCCAAGAGTTTAAAGATTACTTAGTGAGAATGGAATTGTCCAATCTCACTTCTCCATATACTCCACAACAAAATGGTGTATCTCGAGAAGAAATCGTACATTGTTGGACATGATACGATCTATGTTTAATCTTACCACTCTACCTTTATCCTTTTGGGATTATGCTTTAGAATCTGCTTTGTTCTAAATATGGTTCCCAAAAAGAAGGTTGATAAGACACCATATGAAATATGGCATGGTAAAGCTCTAACTGTCTTATTTAAAGGTGCAGGGTTGCGGAGGCGATGTTAGGCGTGACTCGGCAGATAAACTCCAACAAAGATCAGTAAGTGTATCTTCGTAGGATACCCTAAGGAAACTATGGGTTACTACTTTTACTATCAACCGATAATAAAGTAATTGTTGCTAGGTATGGAGATTTTCTTGAAAGAGATCTCGTATCTCAAGAATTCGATGGGAGAGTTTATGATCCGGAAGATGATCATGAAGATGCATTACCTTCGAAAACACTAACATACTTCCTAGGTAGAACACGATAGTGCGGGTCCTCCACGGTTGAAGTGATTCCGTTCAGAGATCCGTAAGGAATATCGTGCACTGAACGTCTATGTCTTAACGTAGAGGTTGAGGAAACTATGTTAGGAGATCTTGGAGAGCCTACTAGTTATAAAGTCGCCATGGCAAGTTCGACAAGGCTAAATGGCGGGTTGCAATGAATGGGAAATGCAATCCATGAGAAAATGAAGTGCAGGTAGAGGTTGACTTACCTCCAAACGCCTCGATGGTTGGAAGTAAGTGGCTCTATAAGATTAAGACCCACATGGATGGCAATGTACATGTCTATAAAGCTCGTCTAGTTACAAGCAAGGTTTTACTCAAACTTATGGCATTGATTACGAGGAGACCTTTTCTCCTGTAGCGGACATTAGAGCTATTAGAATTCTCATAGCTATAGCGACATACTATGACTATGAGATATGGCAAATGGATGTCAAAACCGCCTTCTTAAATGGTCGCTTAGATGAAGACATCTATATGAAGCAACTCGAGGGTTTGTGAATCCACAATTTCAAACCGTGTATGCAAACTTCAAAGGTCCATTTATGGATTGAAGCAAGCATCAAGGCAATGGAATAAAAGATTTGATGAAGAAATCAAAAGGTATGGATTTGTTCAAAATCTTGATGAGCCATGTGTATATCACAAAGTTAGTGGGAGTGATGTAATTTTCCTAATTCTTTATGTCAATGACATATTAATTATGGAAAAGACATTCCAAGCATGCAAAATGTTAAGGCATATCTTGGGAAGTGTTTTTCCATGAAGGATTTAGGAGAAGTCTGCATACATTCGGGAATTAAGATCTACCGAGATAGGTCAAAGCGGTTAATTGGTTTAAGTCAAAGCGCTTACATTGATAAAATATTGAAGAGATTCAAGATGCAAAATTCCAAGAAAGGATATTTGCCGATGGAAGTAAAGCATGGCTTATGTAGCGATATGTGTGCTTCAACACTGCCGAGGTGGCACGCATGCGAAAGTTCCTTATGCTTGGTTGTAGGATCTATTATGTATGCTATGAGATGTACAAGGCCGGATGTGGCGTTCGCTCAAAACATGACCGGTCGATATCAAGAATCCGGTGAACTTCAATGGATTCTTTGTTAAGCATATTATGAAGTATCTCGAAATACTAAAGATATGTTTTAGTGTATGGTGGAAATCCGCACACGAGCTTGATGTTACGAGTTCTTGTGATGCGTCCCGGCAATGTGATAAAGATGATACGAAGTCTCGACGGGTTATGTCTTTGTCATCAATGGAGGAGCGATTGATTGGAAGAAGCAAGAAGCATAAATCGTACGATATGATGTCTGACGAATTTAATACATAAATTTCCTTGAAGGCGCAATGGAGGCTATTTGGATTAGGAAATTCATTTCGTGGCTTGGTGTTATGCCTTCAATTGAATCGCCTATTGATATGTATTGTGACAATTCTGCCGCAATCATATTTGCCAATGAACACAGAGTCATGAAGGGCACGGACATTTTCTACTAAGTATCACTATGTTCGGGAACAAGTCCGGAAGGTGAAATAAATCTCGAAAGTTCACACGGATGATAACTTAGTCGATCCGTTCACTAAGGCTTTAGCTAAAGACAAGCTTGTAGGACTTGCCAATGGAATTGGACTTCATTTAGCTAATAGTTTCATGCATAAGCGTGATTAGTATTTGGATAAAGGATATTGTAAAACATTTATTATTTTAATGAAATAAAGTTTGGATTATGTTTATTTTCATTTATAATATTGTTGTCCTATATTTGCATGTTTAATCCGTGAGTAACTTAGTTATTCTAAATGTCCGTTGTCGATTAATGATATGGGAGTATCATTAAACTAAGACAAATCGAGAGATGTGGTAGAATATACTTGAAAGTATATTGATGAGAATGCATACCAATTTCGGATGATGTTCAATGAATTGAATATAGGACTTATCCAACTACATAATTTACTTTGTGGATATTGTTATAAGTAAATTATGAATAGTTATCCTCGGACTTGAGATACCGGATAAGTGTCATGAATGTAGTGCATTTACGTGGAGCAACTTAACGTTATACGTGAATCGGTAGTCATAAGGGTTGTTTTGAAATGTTACAAAGTTTGTGGGTTATTCTTGTAGTCAAAATAAATTTGTTCCTTCAAATTTATTTGGAGTTTAATCTTCTTGGGCCTCGTAGGGTTGACAAGATGTTTGTCTTGCACCCAAATCTCCCTAAATATGTTTAGATGATTCGGTAATCTTGGTCAATCACTTACAAAGAAGCAGAATAGTTATATAAAGAATGACTTAATTCCATATATTTATTTAACGTGGTATTAGAAACAAAGGATAATAATAATGAGAAATCATTAAAAGGTTTTCGAGAGCCTTGCTCGAGTTGTACTAGAGGCATCAAGTGTTGCTAGACGCTAACCGAATGTGATCACTCTATTAAGATATATCCAGTGGGAGCTGTTGGTTTTATGGATATAAATTAGTAGGCGTGAGTTAGGATCGAACTCGAGACTATGGGATTGCACACTTTACGTATGAGAATTTAAAGTTAATAATTAAATATAAATGTTGTATTTATTTATTTATTAAACGAAATAACTAACGGACGTTAAGTAATTAATGTAATGGACTAACGGGCGTTAAAGGTATTTGGAAAAGGAAACAAAGACAAAACTTGTTCACCAAGTTTGCTTGGGTATATAAACAAGGCTAGGGGTCTTGTTTTTCCATCTCTTGTATTCACAAGCTAAACCCTAAATTGTTTGTGTGTGTTTTTGTCTCCAAAACCGGTCGACACCTTCATTAGGGTCGATCCAAAGCTTTTCCACAATACCAAGTTATTTGTTTGATAAAAACTAGCGGTACTTTAATTCGGTTTAGTACGTGTGTACAAGAACTTAGTAATAACATACTTTTGTTATTATCTTGGATTGAATTACAAAGCGGTGAGGGTAATTCACATAATCCTAACTAAATCAAATAAGGGTTCATCCGTTCTTAGTTTGTGGATTTGATTCTTGTTCGCTAGAATCAACAAAGATACGATATTCTTTATGTTAATTAATTATTCGTTAATACATCCTTATACGCTTCCGCAATATTACTTTGATGTTTTGGTGATTATTTATTTGAATGTCTTGATATCTAATTCCAACAACAACTTCAAGATTGTTCGCACATAGCAAGAATTGAACGTGAAACCTCACACATTTTGACGTTAATCACAACCTTTTGCCACTAAGGCCAGCCCTTGTTACTACATGGATATATTTTTTTTCTTCCCTTTTTTTATGTAAAGTACGACATGGATAACTAACAACATTATAAGAAAGCTCTCTTTTTTGGCAGGTCTTGATCTCTTTATTTTGAGACTGATCCACTCATTATTTATCACTATGTTCAAATCAAATACTAGCTTAAGTAACGGCTTGACGACCAAACTTAGTGACCATGAATTATATGGTCACTATTCTGTCTAAACAATGACAAAGAAGATAGTCACTGAAATCCTGTCATTAAAAGCCATTTTAATTGTAGTGATAATGCCCGATCCTTTGCTTGTCGTCCACAAGAATGTTTACACACTAGTTATAAACCTTGATAGTTCTGTACTTGATTAACGCGAACAGATCGATGCGTTAGGCAAAATGTCATTTTGGTTATTGAATTAATTATCTTTTTTACCCATGTATCATTTTTACATTATGGCCTTTTGATGCTATCGTGATACCGGTTTATATAATGTCCTAATGGGATCATAAAAAACCAAAAACTGTGTCTGTGGAGTTATCATGCTTTTCTTTTTCTTTGTCTTGAAACTATTTAAGAACAGCATGACAGGCTTCTTAATTGTTAGAGACTCATAGTTTACCAAGAAGTCTTTAGATCACAGTTGAATCTACACACGTCAAATCATCGTCGACTAAAGGGCAGCATATATAATATACAGACCGCGTAAGAAATAATAATCATGTTACACATTTGTGCAACCTTGGCTGTGGGAACTATATATGGTAAGTATTTATATACGTAGTATCACATACCAAAACGTCCAAAAGTGAAGGAAACTGATTCTTCCATAAAGAGTAGCAATGAAAGCGTTTCATATGACATGATGAAACATAGACCTTTATAGTACGGATTTTTATAGTAAAACAAGATCTAAAGTTAACGACCTTATGTTTGAGATTGACAACTGCTATGTGTAGAAAATATTACATGTCTAGATCACTCTAAGATTATGACATCCACACATTAGAACTCATCTAGACTGCCGAGACATAAATTGGTTTTAGATTTATTAAGTCCCTATACGAAATACTCCAATATTTATGTTTAAGATACATGATAACTACTTTTATAAGTTTTAGTATTTCATTGTTGATAACCAACGTGCTTATAGCCCAGCTGTATCAAGTGGCTCTTCATTCAAATGGTTGTGAGTTTACGTCACAATGTCAGAAAACATGTGGATTTAATGGGTGCACGTAGAGAATGGTAGATTAACTAAAACGTGTGTGTATTTTTGCCTTTCAATTTTCTTTTTCATTGTGCGATAAAAATTCCGATGATTACATGTGGCGAAACAATTGGAAGTCTGTGATTCCATCACATTGATCCAACTTTTGACTTGCATAATCCAATCATTTGGAAGAAAATGAAAGAGGAGTGACTTGTAACGGTATACCTACAAGAAGAACATATTCTTTTCCATGGAAGTGAGTATATTTGTATTTAAAAAATGAAACTCAAAAGGCACAAGATACTAGCTACTTGTTTATGTCAACTTTTTAGAAATTTCCTCTCGACATGGTTAATCAACGATTCCTGATGTGGAAATATACAATGTAAAGAATTGAAGTCGAATAGTGTTAATACCCGCATTACGTGAAAAGTACTATATGCGCATCATTTTTGCGTTAATTTCGTATATTAACAAGACGAATCGGTCAAATCAATTTCTGTTTTAAATTGGGATCAAGTTAAGATGGTAACCACTACTGGAATATTGAAAACTATGGCAACAAATTCTAGTGTGTTGGATATTTCTAGGATGAAGACTATACATCCAAATTTCAAGATATATCAAATTCCATCAAACTAGAGATTGATATTACTTTTATAGGCAAATCGAAAAATGTCTTATCTTACGTCCAATTTCAATTAAAATCTTTTTTTTTTTCTCAATTTAAGATCTTGACTTTTTTTGGGTAGATTTAGGTTTTAACTTAGTTAACTATTTCGTTAGTAAATTACATGTTTGGTCCTTGAGTTTGTATATGCATTTCATGTTTGATCATTAACTGTTTTGCATGTTTCATCCGTTTTGCATATTTTCGTCCGTTTTACACGTTTATCCATTTTTACACGTTTAGTCATTTTTCGAAATATCTTTTTCCAAATTTTTCAAAAAAATTTTGAAATATTTTTTCAAAAAAATTTTCAATATTTTTTCCAAATTTTTTAAAAAATTTGAAATATTTTTTCCCAAATTTTTTCAAAAACTTTTCGAATATTTTTTTCCAAATTTTTTCAAAATAACTTTTTGAAATATTTTTTGAAAAAATTTGGAAAAGAGTGTTTAGAAAAAAAAATTTGAAAAAAATTTTATTTCGAAAAATTTTCAATTTTTTTCTAAATATTTTATTCCGAAAATATTGAAAATTTTGAAAAAAAATCAAAAAAAAAATTTAATTTTTTTTTGTGGTGATTGGTGGTGTTGGGCGGTGGTGGTTAGTGGCGGTGGTGATTGGTTGTGGTGGAAACGTGCAAAAACAGACAGAAACGTGCAAAAACGGACGAAAACGTGTAAAAACAGACGAAAACGTGCAAAAACAGACGAAAACGTGCAAAAACAGACAAAAACGGACGAAAACGTGTAAAAACGGACGAAAACGTATAAAAACGAACGAAAATCTTTGCAAGCGTATAAAAACGGACGAAAATAGACCAAACATGAAATGCCTATACAAACTCAAGGACCAAACATGTAATTTACTAACGAAATAGTTAACGGAAGTTAGAAAAAAAACCTAAATCGGCCCAAAAAAAAGTCGGGTACCTTAAATTGAGAAAAAAAAAGAATAGTAACTTTAATTGAAATTGGACATAAGATGAGTACCTTTTTATGCGATTTGCCCTATTTTATAAGTTCATAACACAAAGTGTAATATGGAGTCCCAAAACAACTTCTATTTTTTTTCTTTTCATTTTCATGTTTTTAGAAATTAAAATTAAAATTTTATTAATAATTTTAAAACATTATAATAAATTTTAAAACTTAAACTAATAGTCTAAATTATAGTTCTTCTTGATTTGTTTCTTCATCTCCAACACCGTTTCTCATTGTCTTCCAATAAGATGGTCATTGGGACTATGACAGATCATGATTATTTATTAATTTAGATTTTATTTTATTTATTATTATTTTTTTGGAAAATGAACCTTTGACGTTGTAGCTCAATTTCTTCTTACTTTTGTTGAAACTTTTTTTCTTCCACTTCTATCCGTTGCTTCATCTTTTCTTCCATTTCCATTTGATGCTGCTTCACCTCAAAATAAGACTCTTGGGCTTCCTACTTTTTTGAAAAGAGTCCCGAGTGGATATTTTTTCATTTATCGACTAACAAATCAACGAATGATGTAGGAGAAATAGCTGAAATTCCGAAGGAATGAACGAGGATGACGCTTTCTTGTTAGCTCTGTCCCTGCCCATTGGTCGAACTTCCCGAACCTCTTTGTCCTCTGAATCATCCGCTTCATCACTGAGAATATAACCACCATGTGCTAAGTCCGATGTGATGTGTGAGGTGGTTTCCGATGTCTTTGATTTTTTTTTTTGAAACGGCTTTAGATTTGTAAAATTTTGCATTTCTATCTCTTGCCAATTTCTATGTTCTCTCAAAAGTTTCCATGGCTCAACAAGTGTGAAGTTTTGACCGTACATCGCACGATATTTACATACGATTAAATCGAACACCCCTTGGTCATTTGCAGCACTCTGATTCCGTTTTACATCATTGTGAATGACGCAAAATTGACCAACTTTAGGATGGATTTGTGATTTTCATTTTGGTTGAAGGCATCGTAGCCTCTTTTCAATTCTCCCATTTCCCTCTCAAAGTAATCTAGTACAACCGTCTAATACCATGACTCTTTTAAGCATTCTCTTTGAAACAATTTCCGGACGTGTTGATCCAAGCTTTACATAAAGCTAACTCTTCCTTTTGGGTCCATGGAACTCTAGTGTCTTATTTTGTAGTCCTCTTGGATTTTGACTTCTTGTTGACACCATCTTTGTGACAATTGTCACCTCTTGACGGAGAGTCGTCTTGAGCAGGTTCGGATGGACCACCCAAAGCTTGAGCAGTATAATGTCGACTACCAAAAGCGGATCCAAATCTTCTACCTCATCAACATTAAAAGGGCGAACCAAATAATAATGTTGAGTACTTTGAGGTTAGTACGATGGTGATGACGATGAATCGTTGAACATTTGTGGACGATACAAATTGGATTGTTGTTGTTATTGGTAGATTTGTTGGTTAAACGGAGGTTGGAATGTATTGTTTGGGTAAATAGGTCGATGTTGTTGTTGTTGTGGTTCGTATACAAATTAAACTTGTGGGTTCAAAATTAACAGTTTGTGAATAACCCAGACAAAAATTGGAATTCAGTGTTGTCACGTTTTGTTGGCGTCAGATTTTGGTGTTTTGGTTTTAAGAGTTTTTTGAGACATTTTTTGAGTTGAGAATATTAGAGTATATAAATAAAGATTGTGTTTGGAAATGTGAATAAAAATGTAGGAATATTGAGATATTTATCGGGATAGATTTATATAAATTATTAAATAATTTTTTTAAAATAAAATAAGCTAAAGAACACATTTTCTGACCGTCGGCCTCCGTTTTTAGTACACAAACAAACCACGATTCGATCTTGCAATCGACCGAGTCCTCCATTTTTGATGTTGAAGACGCATGCTATGAGGGCACCGTAATAAGGGAAGACGCGTCTTGGGTGGTCGTCATTCCCTTATCACGGCCGGTCTAACAAATGTAAGTTGAGAAAATTTAAAACATATTAGAGAAAATCTAAGGTAAAGTTGAAAATTTGCAGCGATTACTTTAGTGGCTTTTTGAAAACACATGGCGAATTTTTGGCTTACTTGCTTAAAATATTTAAATCTACAATGGTTGTTTGATAACTCTTAACTACAATATATACTCATGAACCTTAAAGCTTAGTCCGTACAGTTATTCGACCTCTTCATTCTTTATGTATTTAGTTCAAGTCGGCAAAAGTTAGAAAGGCAAAGATTCTATAATTTGTGCTCATTACCTACATTAGTTTTGTGGTTGATAAGTTTTTCTTTCCTACAGTTTTATTCTTACTTTTTAAAATCCAAACATCCAAGTATTCAAAGAATCTCACGACTACACTAATCAAAATTTATGCCGACAAATAATGTACGACAATATTTTTCTTCCTCAACAAAAATAGAAAGCACAACATTCAGAAAAGATGACACATAATATCTGTCAGTAAAAAACCATATGATCTGTTGTGACAGACTGACATACATGTTGTGTCTCTATTTTGTTTCCGTAAGTACATAAAAAGGACTTTAGTGACTTTGGTTCGTGTCAGTATATGTATCTCAAAACCAGATTATTTTTGTTCTCTATTTTTGTCTTGTTTATACAAAAGATAAGTTTGGAAAATTGGAATGAAAGTTTGACTATGTGTGATGGTGACCGGCGAGGCATTAGGGAGGGTCACGCATGACTATGTGTTAAAACAGCAACGTGATTTTTGAGCAACGACGATGTCTGTGACGAATTTTGAAAATAGACCATTATATGCTGATATATTTTCAATTTAGAGCGATGTCATGATATGGCCGTGACTAACAAGTTACCGTGTCACAAACTTTCAAAATGACATAAATGGTCCCTGTGACTTGCGTTGACTTTCACGGTCGTCATCTTTGACTTTATTTTCGGTTAAAAGTTTGATAATGGTCCTATGGTCATTAACTTTCGATTGGTCAGTTTTTCCGTTTTCAACCGTTTTGTCGGTTTTCTACGTTTTGTCCGTTTTCTTACGCTTTTATCGGTTTTAACCCGCTTTTGGCCCTTTTCTTACATTTTGTCCGTTTTTATCCGTTTTTCTTCGTTTTGTCTTTTTCTTCGTTTTGCTGTTTTCATCCGTTATTTTACGTTTTGTTCGTTTTAAATGCGTTTTATCGGTTTAATTCGTTTTGTCCGTTTTCTTACGTTTTGTACTATTTCAACATGTTGAAAATTTTTCCATAAAGAAAAAATTTTCAAAAAAAAATTGATTTTTTCGCAATTTTGAAAAATAAATAGGAAAAAATTCGAAAAAATTTGAAAAAATTAAAAATGTAAGTAAAAATTTCAAAAAAATTGAATAAAAAATATTTTTCAAATAATTTTTTTAAAAATAATTTTCGAATATATATATTTTTAAATCATAAAAAAATTTGAAATTTTTTTTTCGAATATATATTTTCGAAAAAATATTTTATATTCAAAAAATATATATTCGAAATTTCAAAAATATATAAAAATATCTTATATACAAAATTTTTTATATTCAAAAATATATATTCGAAATTTCAAAATTTCAAATTTTTTTAATATATATTCGAAAATATATATTCAAAAAATTCGAAAAATATATATTCGAAAAATATATATTCGAAATATTTTTTAATATATATTCGAAAATATTTTTTCCGAAAATATATATTCGAAAAAGAATTTCAAAAATTTTTTAAGATTTTTTAAAAAATATATATTCGAAAATATTTTAAAAAAAAATTATTTGAAAACTATTTTTTATTCAAATTTTGTTTTGAAATTTTTACTTACATTTTTAATTTTTTCAAATTTTTTTCGAAATTTTTTTACTATTTATTTTTCAAAATTGCGAAAAATTCCAAATTTTCTTTTGGAAAATTTTTTCCGAATTTTTTTCTTTATGCTAAAATTTTCAACATGTTGAAATAGTACAAAACGTAAGAAAACGGACAAAACGAATTAAACCGATAAAACGCATTTAAAACGAACAAAACGTAAAACAACAGATGAAAATAGGCAAAACGAAATAAAACAGACAAAACGTAAGAAAACGGATAAAACGGACAAAATGTAAGAAAGGGCCAAAACGGATGAAACCGATAAAACGTAAGAAAACGGACAAAACGTAAGAAAACGACAAAAACGGATGAAACGAAAAACGGACTAAATCAAAGTTAATGACCATAAGGACCATTATCGAAACTTTTTAACCGAAAATAAAGTCAATGGATGACCCGTAAGTCAACGCAAGTCACGGGACCATTTCGTCATTTTGAAACTTTGTGACCGGTAACTTGTTAGTTACCGTCATATTATGATATTGTTCTAAATTTGAAAATATATTGCGTAATGGTCATTTTCAAAATTGTTCATGACATCGGCGTTCGAAAATCACGTTGCTTTTAGCTTTCACCCTTTTAATGTTGACCACTAGCTATGATGAGCATCTTTTTCGTGTGTAATGAGTGTGTTGCGTGTTTTCAAGTGAGGTATACGTAAATGATAAGTGATTGTTAAATGGGTGGTGTGTGAGTGAGACGAAAGGGGAAGTGGGTGAGGGGTATTTCAATGGTGATTATTACACATCCAGTCTTATTTTTTCTTTGAACGACAATATATATGTAGATTAGCAAAGAGCTATGAAATTAAATATAAGGGAAGGTTAGAGTGTTACATGGGTTAAAAAGCCAATCTAAAGATTTAAAATATACTTTCCTAAATCTATTGTCAAAGGTGAGTTGTTTCACATCATTTAAGATGAGATCTTTCTTTGATCTTTTAACCGCAAATACGGCCTCATTCCTAAATCTCCATAAGATCCAAAGGTTTATTGCACTACGGAAGACAATGGTAAGCTTGGAAGACATCGGCTTGCTAGGGAGATCACGTCATCAAGGTTGTGAAAATGAACATTTGAAATTTTCCACCACTTTAAAATCTCTCCCCAAGTATGAATCGCGACCACACATTTTTCAGATATGTGCTCTTCGGTTTCAAGGTCATCATCACAACTCGGACATCGGACTGAATTTAAATCAATCCCAACCCTCTATAGTGCAAGTTCACTTTAGTTGGTAATTTTTTATTTTCGATTCACCATGATGCAATGTTTACCTTTTTTGGAACAAGCTTGTTCCATCTCGTGTTGGTAGAAGATGAAAGGTAAATGGAGGTAGGTATTAGGATCCTCACAATCTAAATCAATCCCTCTATAGTGCACCTTCACTCTAATTGATAATCTTTTATTTTTGATTCGCCATGATGTAATGTTTACCTTTTATAGAACAAGCTTGTTCCATCTCGTTTCTGTAGAAGACGAAAGGTAAATGGAGTCAGATAATAGAATCGTCATGCGTTTAACTAAAAATTGTCTTGAGTCTTTAATTAAACATTCCCAACGACCGGGATCATTATTAAGGAAAAAGTTGGAAAGAAGACTTTAAAGATCTAAATGCTCCTCAAGGTCATTATGTTTCTGGTTTCGGCTCCAAGCCCAGTGGAAACGGAGTCCAGGGGGAATAGCAGGCACAAAATTAGTTTGACGAGGCATAAGAGAAGAAATAGAGTGAACGACAATAGGGGTACAATCACATACTCAGAAAGTGGTTAAGATTCATGGTGATACAATCTAGGGTATGTCACATAAAGAGGGGAGTTGCCAACCCAATCTTAGCTTCAAGAGCAGGTGCATTTTGATTCCATGACCGAATACATAAGTCATTATCTTACTCCTGTATAAAGATGGGTTTTGCTAACAACATTAAGCAAAAATGTTAATAATGAATTATCATGATTGGATGAAAATCATTAAAGTTGCGAAAATAATTGTGAAAAAAGTGGATGCATAGCTAACACTTAATTCTAATTGGTTGAAATAGTCTACTACATCAAATTGTAAGAAAAACATAATGTTGATTGTACAAACACTATTAGCAATATGAGTTGTGATCATATAAAAAGTGTATCAAAAATAAAAAGTATAAAAAGTAAATTCCACCATTAAATCTTCATCCAATCCATTCTAAAATTATCCTACAGCTAAGATTGAAATTGAAATATATCCCACTGACCTTCTTTTCCCATTTGACAAGGGGTAAAGTGGTCTTTTAACCCGTTTTTTAGTTTAACCCTCAAATTTCAAATTGTTATAACTTTCAAATGATAAATTATTACGAAAAATCGTGTTCACCATAATTTTCAGAGTTTAATTCTTTTTAAATTGATATGCATTTTAATACATGAATCACAACTTTTTTTTTCAACTTTTAAAGTAGATATTGATTTTCCTGAAATTTTTGGCAGTTTCGTCTTTAATTTTGTCTAGCTTAAAGAATGAATTATGCAAAACTTAAAACATGAAAGTTGTAGCTTTTTGGCCATTCTTTACCCAAAATTTCGATCACTCAAATCCGATATGATATGAATGAGATATAGCACATTAAAGATGACGCCTTAGTCATATTTGTTGCACACAAAGTGGTTGATAAAATGTCTAAAAGATATTTTTTCTTAAAAAAGTTTATTTAGATGCACTAATTGGTGTACCGCAATACATGTATTTTATTTTTGTTATTTTTAGCTTTTTTTTAACTGATTAACAAGACTAAATGATGAACATACTAACTGACAGACAATAACCAACAGATAAATTGATGAAAATGCTTAACTGATGAACATTTTGATTTTTCTTATACAACTGATGAACACTATGATTTTTTGAAAAACTGATAAACTCATGAACATTCTATTTTTTTAGAAAACTGATGAACTCTTGAACATTAACTGATTAACAACGTAATCTAACTTATAAACATTGTAATATAACTGATGAACAAAAATAAAGATAATTGATGAACATTATGATGAACTGATGAACAACCTTTTTTTATTAATGAATAATACTTTTTATTGATGAAGAAATAAACAACTTTTTTTTATTGATGAACAACATTTTTTATTGGTGAACAAATGAACAATTCTTTTTACTAATGAACAACACTTTTATATTGATGAACAAATGAATTCTTTTTATTGACGAACAAATGAACAACTCTTTTTATTGATGAACAACACTTTCTATTAATGAAAAAAGTATACGATGAATAATATTTTTATTGATGAACATTGTGATGTAACTGATAAACAAAATTAAAGAGAACTAATGAACAACTCTTTTTATTGATGAACAATACTATTTATTGATGAAAAATTGAGCGACTCGCTTATTGTTCAACGATACTTTTTGTTACAAAACTAATGAATAACGTGACTAACTGATAAACATTGTTATGTAACTGATGAACTGATGAGCTGATTGACAATACTAATTGATGACCACGTATGAACAACATGTAAATTAATGTTGTTTTGTTCATCAGTTAATCTTGTTTATCAGTTAATCTTGTTTATCATTTAGTGTTGTTCATCAGTTTTAATAATAAAAATAATAATAAAAAATCTCTTTTTGAACCTTACATTAATAAAATGATTTGTTAATACAAATATAACCCAAAAAATTTTATTTATATTTTATGATCTTTGCTATGTTTTGTTGATAACAATAATAAACTTTGTTTAAGTAAAGTATAAATTTAGTCAAGTCTTTTATTCATATAGATACAAGTTTTACTTAACATCACTAAAAGGCTCAAACCATATATTACACACTGTTGATTTTTACCACATGTACACTATGCTTCATGTGTTGTACATTTCTTTAAAGAAATGATCATTACATATTTATCCAAGTCAAACATTGTTAGTAAGTCATAAATCAACATTATACATTTTATTAAAACACACTTTAGCTAGTTACATTTTACACTTTACAAGTTAACTTTTTTAAATGTTTTAATCAAAATGAAATTGATTTATAGAATCACTACTGGGATCATCCTATACTAGCAAAATCTGAAATAACAAAATCTAGTAGGATCATAGAGAATATTTTGGAAAGATTTGAACTAGATTTGGAAGATTTTCAAAAAATTCAAAATCTCCTTTCAGGACTGGCGGAACCAAAAATTAACAAGGGCAGACCCTTTTTTTGGTTCCGGCCCATCCATGGGTTGCTGAGCCAAAATGGCTATAAATAGCAACCCAATTTCAGCTGTTTTCCTCACCACTTACATACATAAATATTGTAAATTCTATCTCACTCATATTTTGTTAGGAACATGTTATTATTGTGAAGTATCGGTCATTTAATTTGGAATAGGTCGTTAGCTATTATGGTTTATAAATTGTTTGTAATTAAATATCCGACTCATGTAGTAAGCCCATGAACCGTGATGAAAGGTTTTTCTAGAACCTAGGGTAAACACCCCTATATTTTAAACACTATAAATGCCTCCTCCCTTAAAGGGAGAGAATGTTGATTCTTAATGAAATAAACATTCCTTAATCATAATTAAGATCCTTCCACTTTCTCTCTCTAAAACTTTCTCTCTCTAAGATACACGTTGTGATGTGATATAATGGTGACCTAACAAGTGGTATCAGAGAGCCAACGGATTGTTTTGGTTGCGATTTGATAAAGTTCGAATTTCAATTTTAGGTTTAACGTTTTTTTGTGAGTTAGGTGTTTTCAACATTTTTCAAAATCATTCTAAAATCTGAAAAGTTTGTTACTTTATCATAGTTTAGGTATTATTAGATTAGATCTAGTAGAAATCAGTGATTAAAAACTCGTTTTAGGTTGAATTTATGAATTTTTAAGATTAAAAACCGGTAATTTGCGAGTTAGCAAGATTTCAGTTGAACATTAGCGAGTAAGAAAATTAGTACTTGAAGATTGGTGAGTTAGCCAGTAAAAGTCTTTCGAGTTAGCCAAAAAAAATCAAGTAAGGAATTCTGCACACATTTTCGAGTAAGGAATTCTACTACTAAGGAATTTCTTTGCTAGTTAGCTTGCGAGTAAGTTACCAGTTGCGAGTAAGGAATTCTGCACATATTTCCGAGTTAGGAAAGCAGACTTCAAGGTTCATAAAGCTTGCTACTAAGGTTTTCTGCAAGTAAGAGTTTTCGCTACTAAGGTTTTCTGCGAGTAAGAGTTCTTTGCTACTAAGAATTTCTGTGAGTAGTTTATGGTAGGGTATCTTGCTTATGTTCAGTAGATTTATTTGGCTTCATCAGGAACTTGGGTGCTGGAAACAAGCTAGGGTATGTTCAACTCAACTGATTTGCAATGCTTGAGGCTGTGATTTTTTTTAATAATATGAGTGATCCGAAAAAGGTACAATTCTAGCATATTTAGCTTGAATCAATCCTACACTGATGAGATATTTGATGATGTGCAGACTCGTACATTCTGTTGATTTAGAAAAAGAAGCAAAGACTCTCAATAGCTTGGTTTAATGGTGTGATCAGGCAAATGACCCAAGATGTACTTCACACGTAACTCCACTCTTAAAGAATCACACATGCATAATGATTTTTGTCAATCAATCTTTCACTTTTTCTCTTATTTTCTAATTTTGTAACTTGATCTCTTAGATTGTTTTCTCTTCATAACTCTATCAAGGCCATTAATCTGAGATTGTGTGGTATATATATGCTTCATTACTACAACATGTTTTTATGTTTATCTTTTAGCTGTTTTGCAACTTCAAACTCTTTCTCGGCAATCACGTCTCTTCTTCATTCACTGTCTTTTATAAACTGAACCGAATAATCTTATTTCTTGTGACGAATCTAATAAGTTCCTATTTTCGTGAGCTTATGTTTTATTACCTCTACTCCACTAGTAGTTTTTTCACATAAGAAATGCTAAGTCCTCATACTTATCCTCCTACTTATCATCCAATATTCCTACTGCCATATATATGAATTTACGGATGATTGACATGTAAGAAGTAATTTGGAGAAATTAATAAGTCGAAATTATATTTTATAGCTCAGCTTTTACATGGAACAAAATGCCCATATACTGAATAAATATAGTACTAGTATATAGTAGTGGTATAAACTTAGTGGTGAAACAAAGAGATAGACAAAAAAAAAAGATACTGACAATGAGAATACATACCTATAATTTAATACAAAAGTAAAAGTTTTGCTAAACAAACATATCAGTTTAAAAGGATTCTTGTTCATTAGGAGCCACAATACTGTTCTTTTATTTGACTAATCACTCTTTTCTTTATTATCTACCAACCATAGCCAGCCATTACAATGCTAATAATTAATTTATCAACACGGATACAAAAGAAGAAAGGGGGCTACTAAGGCTTCAATTCCATGGTGTTCATTGTATCGCAAGCTAAGCTTACTTACCATTAATGGTAACTCTGGTATCGAAATATAGTAAACTCTAGTGCCAATGAACTTCCTAAAAGTTAATAGTTGAATCATAGAATCACTACCTCTCATCTGATAAGGAAAGAACCGAGAACTTGTAATTTTTAATGTGTTAAGTAGTATAGAAAGTTATGCTACTATTACTTTCATATTTTTTTATGGACACTTGAATGGAATGCTTGAGGTTTAGACTTTAGAAGACTTGATATGTGAGGCTAGAAAAAATACATGGATTAGAAAAGTACATGGAAACCACCACAAAATGGCTTAGTGGGTAGGCACATTAACCTCTTCACAAGAGATCTAGGGTTCAAACTTCACTAGGTACACATTTAGAGATGCTCGGAGAAAGAGTAAGAAATGGTCACGGGGATACCATGGTTATGCCGCGTACATGTGAGTGAAACACTCACTTTCCCGTGACCTCATCCATTTTAGAAAAACTACTTGGAAGTTACCAAATATATCTCTTCATATAAGTTATCATTAAGAAAGGTATTCAATCATATACTGAACACAAAAACACTATGCGATGAAGCTTTTCCTTATAGTTTTGGGAATATAAAAGAGATGAAAGACTAATTAATCACATAGAAAAAATAGGTAGGGAGGCAGACACTCATAGTTCATGTAGTGGTATATGAATAAGGATTACTGGTAGACCGTATTCCTTTTGGTTGGTCACTTGGGAGATTGGTAGTTGCAGTTTTAAAGCTGGCCAGAGTTAGATCAGTCATTGAAGAGTGTGGATTCAAAATTGTATTGACCTAGTGGACCATTGGTTGGAGGACATCAAAGTTCATGATAAGTTTGCAACGATGAATTGGCATTACAACACGGACACAGTGCACCGTGGCTGAGGACTAAATATTAGACTAGAGTACGTAGTAAGGATTCAATCAAGGTTTGACTCTTATAGATGCCAAGACTGTTGGCCTTTGACTTTCGTTGACTTTTGTTGACCGGGTCATAATGGGTTTAAGTGGGTCGATGGTGATTAACCCAATAAAGACTGGATGAATCTTGCAACATTGTCAACTTGGAGGCAAATTAGTGACAAAATATTTTCGTCTGACAATATTTTTTATCTGTTGCCAATCCAGCGCTAAATGTTGGTGTTTATTCCAGATTTTTGTCGCTGAAAGGTTATGTTTAGCAAGACTTTTGATCTCAGCCTGCTGACGCAAATTTTTTTCCTAGTAGTGTGTAATTATAACATATCATCTTTTGGTGTACGTTAACAACAATTCGATGTGTAAAACTGTTTCGGGTTCAAGTCCGCAATGTGACAAAATCGTAGGTGACTGTCACTTTGTCTTAGCTTCAAAAGACTATTATTATGAAAATCTTGATCGAATACTTGATTGCAAATTAATTATAAGTTATTCTTGCAATAAGATATATTCGATTAGACTTTGTATTTTAGTTGAAGCTTGGAAAACTCTAAAATATACATCTTTTATTCTAATATAAGCGTACACACAACTTTAACTCTTGATAGGCACTGTATATCTTTACACGTAATATGCTTCAATATTTGGCCACCTTTCTATAGCCCAAAGTTGTTTTCACTCCTCCATAAATATCCAATTTTCATCTCAAACATCTCATTGATTCATCACTAATAAGTTAAATAGAATCACTGAACATACATGCACATAAATACATAACATACATCTACCTGAACAGAAGCGAGAAAACAAAAATTAACAAGGAGATCATCTGTGTAAAAAGTTTACTTTCGTTTACAAGTCTGCATGTAGGTTTCATAATTTTTATGTTTCTAGAGTGTTATACAATCTAGGTTCCGTTGATTAATATATTAATTCTTACTTTTACTCGCAGGGCTATTATGAAGAGCCTCCTTTCTGCTTGTAAAGAGGTAGCAGTTCCATCGATGAGTTTCCCGGGTGGGATCAATATGGAGACATTTCTACCACGAAGCCGTAAAGACAAGGTGGTTATAGTGATGGGAGCGACGGGGACTGGAAAATCAAGGCTTGCAATCGATCTTGCCACCAAGGTTTCTGCTGAAATTGTAAACTCTGACAAGATTCAAGTTTATAAAGGTCTTGATATTGCTACCAATAAAGTCACTCAGGACGAGTGTCGTGGGATCACCCACCATCTTATAGGATTCGCTGATCCTAATGTTGATTTCAGCGCTGATGATTTCAGACAAAGTGCGTCGCAGGTGGTTGATTCCATTGTAGCAAAGGACCGGCTTCCTATTATAGCTGGAGGGTCTAATTCGTACATTAAGGCTCTAGTTTATGATAACATTGAGTTTCAATCAAGGTATAGTTGTTGCTTTTTATGGGTTGATGTCTCGTTGCCTGTTCTCCAATCTTTTGTGTCGAAACGTGTTGACCAGATGGTGCAAGCTGGTCTAGTTGATGAAGCCAGAAGATTTTACAATCCAGAATTAACTAATAGCACAATCGGGATTAGGCGTGCAATTGGTGTTCCTGAGTTGAATAATTATTTTCAGAATGAAACGACAAGAATTTAAAAGAAGCAATTGACAAAATTAAGGTGAATACTTGTAAGTTAGCCACACGCCAGTTGCAAAATATCACGAGGCTTAAAAACCAACTAGAGTGGGATATGCATCATCTTGACGCCACTGAAGCATTTCTTAAACAAGGGTTCGAGGCACATGAAGCTTGGGAGGAGCTTGTGGCTCGGCCAAGTAGTCTGATTGTTCGGGATTTTCTTTCTGACAAAAAAGAAGAATCTGCTCCAAACTTCCCCAATATCATGACCACAAACTCCGTCATCACACCTCCATCGATGACAACAATGGTCAACGCCGTCACTGCCGTGGCACGCTAGTGTTGTGTCATGCCCCACATTGAATCAACGTACATGGCCGGTGGTGGCCTTATCAAATGGATGAGAATATATTCACTTCAAGAAAGTTAACAAGTCATATCTACAGTATAATACAAAAAAGATGACAAAAAGTACATTATCAATTTTCTTTTGGATGGGACAAAGTTATGATATTTGTTATGGTAGGTCTGGCAATTCAGTTCGTGTTGATCAAGTCAACCCGAATAATTTTGTATCAAGTCTTTTTTGCCAATTTAACGTCGTTGGTTTGTGTCGCTTTAAAAGCATATCAGATTCATGTTGCATCCGGTGGCCATGAACAATATTAGTGGTATTGATTTTATTATATGGGAAGTGATTTCTAATTCTACGCACTAAGTTTTTATTTGTACACATCACATTACAAGCAGTACTTATACATGTAACAGATAGTGCAACTATTTGCGAAAGGGAAAAGGTTGGAATCGATTTGGCGGCCGGGTGTAGTTGATAGCATTTTAGAGATACCTGCAGGGGCCACAAGAATATGTTAAAACATGCCTGCAATATCTTTCAGAGTGATGGCTACACACTTGGTTCCACTCTTATGCTTTGATTGTGAAATGAACAATATTTAATTATTGAGAATCGTCTTATATTGTCTTTTTTTTCTTTATGTAACCAGATTAATAAGGAGAATAAGTTTGCATGCCTGCATAGAGAATACCATAAAGGTGCAGGTTACTAATAAATGGTCGTCTATGTGAAAAAGAATCACTACAATTAAGTAGGGTTGATTCCTAGCCATTATAGATCATGTACAATGTAATTCAAAAGATGTTTTTATACACCAAATAAGTTATTGTTGGAATTATATATCATGACAATCAATAATAAAACACAAAACATCAAAGAATACATGCGGTGCTAAAATAAAAAATAAAAATAGCAAATTTAATCGCGTATAGGAAAGATTAACGAATAATTAATTAACATAAAACAAGAATATGCGTACCTTTCTTGATTTTAGCCGAACAAGAATCAAATCCACAAAACTAGCAATTGGATGAACCCTAATTAGGGTTTATAGGATTATGTGAATTACCACTTACCGATTTTGTAATTCAATCCAAGAATACTAACAATAATGTGTTAGCACCACTTTCTTGTACACACGTACTATACCGAATTAAAGGAATGCTAGTTTTAATTAAACAAAATAACTTTGATTTGGAAAAGCTATGAATCGACACCCTTGGGTGGTTGTCGACCGAACACAAGCAAAAAACACACACAAACGTTTTAGGTTTTAGCTTATGAGTACAAGAGATGCAAAAACCAAGACCCCTAGCCTTGTATATATACTCAACTAAACTTGGAGAACAAGTTGAGTTTGAGTTGGGTTGGGTTTGGTCCTTGTGGCGATCGGTTATACCATCCCACAAGGGATTCCGGAACCTTCCCAATATTAATTTGCAATCTAGTCCTTTCCAATTACATTTAACGACCGTTAGTCCATTACACTTAATTACTTAACGTCCGTTATAATTATTTCGTTTAATTAATAAATAAATATAACTATTACATTTAATTATTAACTTTAATTCTCATACGCAAAGTGTGCAATCCCGTGGTCTCGAGTTCGATCCTAACTCACGTCTACTAATTTATATCCATAAAACCAACAGCTCCCACTTGGATATATCTTAATAGAGTGATCACATCGGTTAGCGTCTAGCAACACTTCGATGCCTCTAGTACAACTCGAGTAAGGCTCCTGGAAAACCTTTTAATGATTTCTCATTATTATTATCCTTTTGTTTCTAATACCACGTTAAATAAAGATATGAAATTAAGTCATTCTTTATTAAACTATTCTGTTTCTCGTTATAAGTGATTGACCAAGATTACCAAATCTTCTAAACATATTTAGGGGAGATTTTGGGTGCGGCCGCACAAACATCTTGTCAACCCTACGAGGGCCCAGCAGTATTAAACTCCAAATAAATTTGAAGGAACAAATTCTATCTTGACTACGAGACTAACCCACAAACTTTGTAACACTTACGAAACAACCCTTATGACTACCGATTCGTATAGCGTTAAGTTGCTCCACGAAATGCACTACATTCATGACACTTATCCGGTATCTCAAGTCGAGGATAACTATTCATAATTTACTTATAACAATATCCACAAAGTAAATTATGTAGTTGGGATAAGTCCTATATTCAATTCATTGAATATCATCCGAAATTGGTATGCATTCTCATCAATATACTTTCAAGTATATTCTACCACATCTCTCGATTTGTCTTAGTTTAATGATACTCCCATATCATTAATCGACAACGGACAATTTAGAATAACTTAGTTACTCATGGATTAAACATGCAAATATAGGACAACAATATTATAAATGAAAATAAACATAATCCAAAATTTTATTTCATCAAAATAATAAATGTTTACAATATCCTTTATCCAAATACTAATCACGATTACGCATGAAACTATTAGCTAAACGAAGTCCAATTCCATTGGCAAGTCCAATAAGCTTGTCTCTAGCCAAAGCCTTAGTGAAAGGATCACTAAGTTATCATCGTGTGAACTTTCAATAGATTTATTTCACCTTCACGGACTTGTTCCCGAACATAGTGATACTTAGTAGAAAATGTCCGGTGCCCTTCATGACTCGGGTTCATTGGCAAATATGATTGCGGCAGAATTGTCACAATACATATCAATAGGCGATTCAATTGAAGGCATAACACCAAGCCACGAAATGAATTTCCTAATCAAACGACCTCCATTGCGACTTAAAGCGACTATGTATTCGGCTTCATCATGAACATCGCAATCGTACTCTTCTTCTTGCTCTTCCAATCAACTGCTCCTCCATTGATGACAAAGACATAACCCGTCGAGACTTCGTATCATCTTTATCACACCGCCAGGGCGCATCACGATAACTGTAACACCAAGCTCGTGTGCGGATTTCCACCATACACTAAAACATATCTTCGTATTCCTCGGATACTTTAGAATATGTTTAACAATGATCCAATGAAGTTCACCCGGATTCTATTGATATCGATTGGTCATGTTTTGAGCGAGCGCCACATCGGCCTTGTGCATCTCACAACATACATAATAGATCCTATCTTGCAAAGCATAAGGAACTTTCGCATGCGTGCCACTTCAACGGTGTTGAAGCACACATATCGCTACATAAGCCATGCTTTACTTCCATCGGCAAATATCCTTTCTTGGAATTTTGCATATTGAATCTCTTCAATATTTTATCAATGTAAGCGCTTTGACTTAAACCAATTAACCGCTTTGACCTATCTCGGTAGATCTTGATTCCCGAAATGTATGCGACTTCTCCTAAATCCTTCATGGAAAAACATTTCCCAAGATATGCCTTAACATTTTGCAAACTTGGAATGTCTTTTCCCATAATTAATATGTCATCGACATAAAGGATAAGGAAAATTACATCACTCCCACTAACTTTGTGATATACACATGGCTCATCAAGATTTTGAATAAATCCATACCTTTTGATTTTTTCATCAAATCTCTTATTCCATTGCCTCGATGTTTGCTTCAATCCATAAATGAACCTTTTAAGTTTGCATACACGGTTTGGAAATTGTGGATTCACGAACCCTTCAGGTTGCTTCATATAGATGTCTTCATCTAAGCGACCATTCAAAAAGGCGGTTTTGACATCCATCTTCCATATCTCATAGTCATAGTATGCTGCTATAGTTATGAGAATTCTAATAGCTCTAATGTCCGCTACAGGAGAAAAGGTCTCCTCGTAATCTATGCCATAAGTTTGAGTAAAACCTTGTGCAACTAGACGAGCTTTATAGATGTGTACATTTCCATCCATGTTAGTCTTAATTTTATAGAGCCACTTACTTCTAACCACCTTGGCGTTTGGAGGTAAATCGACCTCTTCCTAGACTTCATTTTCTCTCATGGATTGCCTTTCCCCATTCATTGCAACTTCCCATTTTTCCTTTTCAGGACTTGCCATGGCAGCTTTATAACTAGTAGGCTCTCCAAGATCTCCTAACATAGTTTCCTTAACCTCTACGTTAAGACATAGACGTTCGGTGCAGCGTAGACCTTACGGATCTCTGACGGAATCACTTCAACTTCGGTGGAGGACCCGGACTATCGGGTTCTACGGAAGTACGTTAGTGTTTTCGAAGGTAATGCATCTTCATGATCATCTTCCGGATCATAAACTCTCCCACCGAATTCTTGAGATACGAGATCATTTTCAAGAAAATCTCCATACCTAGCAACAATTACTTTATTTTCGGTTGGATAGTAAAAGTAGTAACCCATAGTTTCCTTAGGGTATCCTACGAAGATACACTTTACAGATATTTGTTGGAGTTTATCTGTTGAGTCACGTCTAGCATACGCCTCGCAACCCCAGACCTTTAAATAAGACATGTTAGGAGCTTTACCATGCCATCTTTTATATGGTGTCTTATCAACCTTCTTTGTGGGAACCGTATTTAGAATGCGAACAATTGATTCTAAAGCATAATCCCAAAAGGATAAAGGTAGAGTAGTAAGATTAAACATAGATTGTATCATGTCCAACAATGTACGATTTCTTCTCTCAGATACACCATTTTGTTGTGGAGTATATGAAGAAGTGAGATTCTGGACAATTCCATTCTCAGCTAAGTAATCTTTAAACTCTTGGCTTAGATACTCGCCTCCTCTATCGGATCGAAGAGCTTTAATCTTCTTTCCCAATTGCGCTCTACTTACGCTTTGAAAACCTTAAATGTTTCAAACACCTCATGTTTATGTTTAAGTAAATAAACATAACCATAACGGTGAAATCATCGATAAAGGTTAAGTAGCTAGCACCTCTCTTTGACACATGTCTAAGTGGTCCACACACATCAGTATGAATAAGACCAAGTAGATCAGACGCCCTCTCCATATTGCTATGAAAAGGTTTCTTCGTCATCTTCCCAGATATGCATGACTCACATTTATCAAATGATTCATCATTGATATTTTGCAAAAGCCCTTCGTGTTGTAGCTTTTGCATGCGAGCCTTGCCTATATGAGCAAGTCTACAATGCCAAAGATAAGAAGAATTCAAGTCCAACTTTATTTTCTTATTGATGCTAAACATCGAATTATTATATTTGTTAGATTCATTTCCAATCACATCAATTTCAAACACACCATTCACGATGAATCGCATTAAAATAAAATACACCATTTAAAGAAACAAAATTCCATTACGTGAAATAGTATGAGTAAAACCATCATCCAACAATCTTGAAAAAAACAACACCTCTAATTATAGAAGGTGCGTAATGACAATTGTTCAATAACGTACTAAGCCCAAGGCAATACTAAACTAAACGTTCCTATGGCTTCAACAATTGCATGTGCCCCATTGCCCACGTCAGATATTGCTCCCCATAGGCTAGCTTCCTCTCCACTCTAAACCCCTGCGTGTATTACAAATGTGAATACCACATCCAAGATCATATACCGAAGAATTTTTATGATTTAGAGTAAATAATTCAATTACAAATAAGTTACACAAGAACCGGCAGCCGAGGACCCGTCATACTTCATCTTATTTGCCCGCAATTCATCAAGATAGAGAACACGCTTCTCTTCCAATGCCCAACGACCTTGCGGTGGTGGCATGCTTGATCCTTTTAGGATTTTCCTTCCTAGGAGTAGGGTACTTCTTGGGTTACGGTTGATAGGCCATAACCTTTTACCTTTATCAACTTTCCTTTGCCCTTCACCTTCTTGTTGTTCGCACTGCGGTTTTGGCTTATTTATCCTTCCACCTGAATAGCAAGTACCGGGGAGTAGGAGCCTTCGAGGTAACCCTTTTCATAATCAATTAGCAATGCGTGTAGGTCGATGAATTGTCTTCCCACGCATTGCATATTGAAGTTCGAACAAAACCATTGAAATCCTTGTTAAGGGATCATTGATCAAGTTCACGGCCAATGTCATTTTCATAAACTTTGCCAAGTGCCATTAATTGGTCCATGTATCCTTTCATCTCCAATACATGAGCACTTACGGGTTTACCCTCTCCACCTTGCGGCTATGTAATGCATCGATCAAATCATAAATTTCGACAAGAATGGTTTCTCGAACATAGTTCAAGTTCATCGAGCATGGTAGATGGGAAGTAGTTTTCGAACCGCTTTTGGAGAGCGAGTTCCATCGTTCCCAACATTAGGCAAGCCACATCGTTATGACGCTTATACTCAATTTTCCAAGCATCCTTTTCCGCTTGAGGTGCGGCGGTCTTTGGTTCGGCGAGGACAAGGCGTGTACGAGATAATCCAACCGATCGGCAACTCTACGAGACAATTCTCAAAGCGCGTGCCAATCATTGAAATTCTTAGAGCGATCAACTTTTCTCGATCAAAAAGCTTTTGAGCGAACTTAGTGCGATGTTAGTGTTATCGTTGTTTTGAGCCATTTCTACAGAAAAAAGTTCAAGTATTAGTATTTTCGATAATACAACTTTTCAAGAAAATAAAATATACCCAAGGTAATATAAACATATAACCATATAATTTTCTCGAAAACTAGGATCCAAATTATCATAGGTTCATTACATCAGTTGATCTGCCAGTAACGAAAGCATATAATAAGGGTAATCATCGAACAATAATTGGCAAACAATTTCCAATTCCTAGATCATTATGGGATTTATATTTTCCAACGCTATTGCAAATATAAACATGTTTCATCCCATCTTATGCCTTGAGTCCGGTCTCACTTCCTACTCAATTTAAGTGTCTAACTTAAAGAGCGCAAATATGTTCATGTAAGGTCGACTTTACATAAAGATTTACCTTTCCATCACAATCTCGCCAAGTTCTGACATGACGTAAATTGCAACTTCAAGTGTTCCTTTAACTAGATGGCACAAACTTAATTTATAAAGGGTACTAGTTTTGATTTTATGTGGTCAAATCAAATATGTACAAAGATGTCATGCATTCATCTTGTAGCATAAATTTTAATAAAAACTTTTTATTACCAATTCATAAAGATCAAATTATCAAAGTTTTGATTGAGGTATTGGTTTCGCCAATCAAGGAATTTACCTTTAATTATCGTCCATTATACCGTACTTTTGCATAAGTGTAAACACTTAGTGTTTCGGGTAATTACCACCAAAGTGGCGCATGGAATTAAAGCTAATTCACCCTTAAGATGATTTTGTACGCATAGCCTACTTGGTAACTCCAATTTGACTCGTAAGCAAGCGGAGAATTCGGTCAGCGCTGAAGCAATAACCTCCTTCTTTAGGGTCACAATTTAATGTGCTCCCTCCTAGTACTTCCCACACAATCCGTCAAATTGGGTGAGCCGTTCTCACTTTTTGTACCAAAATCATCAATCAATTAAACTATTGAAAACTTAACTCTTCAAAAACAAATCAAATTTCACCATTGTTTAGTCCGTATTATTTTTCTATTCAAAATTACCCTTTGCTTAAAACTGTCACACATAATAAACAAACAAGTAAACAAATAAAAAATAAATAACTAAAAACAATGCGCACATAACTAACAATTAATACGTGTAAACAAGTAGCCACATGCAACTTATTCGATAAAACCTATTAATAATCAATGTCTAGGTTAATTAATGTATATATTAATTAGGGCTTTCACTTTCTCAATTGAAAGTGAGCCACATACATCGACGAATCGATTGCGTAAACCCTTAATTAAAATATACCAAATTGCACATAATTGATTCATTAATATATAATTGAGTCTTCCCAATTCAAGATTTATCATAAATAAACATGTGATAAAATATCTTAACAATTAAACAATATTCAAGCAACTATCCATGACAAACATGCATGTTTCATCATGGATATAACATAACAATTATTCAATTAGTCACAAGATCGCATATCATTCCATGTCACATAACATATTATTCATGAATTAATCACGTAACATATATATTAATTCTAGGTTTCGATAAGGTTAACATAACAATTAAAACCCTAAAATATTTTTAAAAGTGATCGACCAAAAAAAAAAAAGTGCGCCCATATAAAAAAAAAAAATCGACCCATAAAAAAATTAAACCAAAACCCTAGAATAATCATATCAAACAACATACAATATTCGTTTTTACGCGTTTAGTAATTAATTACTCATTAAAACCAATGACTCGTGATGCCACTTGTTGGAATTATATATCATGACAATCAATAATAAAACACAAAACATCAAAGAATACATGCGGAAGCGTATAGGAAAGATTAACGAATAATTAATTAACATAAACAAGAATATGCGTACCTTTCTTGATTCTAGCCGAACAAGAATCAAATCCACAAAACTAGCAATTGGATGAACCCTAATTAGGGTTTATAGGATTATGTGAATTACCCCTTACCGATTTTGTAATTCAATCCAAGAATACTAACAATAATGTGTTAGTACCACTTTCTTGTACACACGTACTATACCGAATTAAAGGAATGCTAGTTTTAATTAAACAAAATAACTTTGATTTGGAAAAGCTTTGGTTCGACACCCTTGGGAGATTGTCGACCGAAACACAAGAGAAAAACACACAAACTATTTTAGGTTTTAGCTTATGAGTACAAGAGATGCAAAAACCAAGACCCCTAGCCTTGTATATATACTCAACTAAACTTGGAGAACAAGTTGAGTTTGAGTTGGGTTGGTTTGGTCCTTGTGGCGATCGGTTATAACATCCCACAAGGGATTCGGAACCTTCCCAATATTAATTTGCAATCTAGTCCTTTCCAATTACATTTAACGACCGTTAGTCCATTACACTTAATTACTTAACGTCCGTTATAATTATTTCGTTTAATTAATAAATAAATATAACTATTACATTTAATTATTAACTTTAATTCTCATACAAAGTAAAGTGTGCAATCCGTGGTCTCGAGTTCGATCCTAACTCACGTCTACTAATTTATATCCATAAAACCAACAATGATTTGGCCATTAATTATGGATGTTTTTAGGCTCGGCTAAGTAGTTGTTGATCATGTTAGGAGATACGAGAGATGGACAAAAAAGGTGGGAACAATGGTGGAATGAGAACAAGTTTAAGGGCTTCGGAAGTTGTAGGTAACAAAGGCCTTGTTGAAAAATTCATGATTTCGAAAAGCAATTACTGGATGGGAAAACATGTATTTGTGGATGAGGATGGTTACCACTAATACCTAATGTTAATAATGTCCTAAGTCGAGGTGGAAGTGACAATGCTAAACCCTACTAGTGCGAGCACACTGAAACGCACATATGATCGTGTCTCGCTTATGGATCAAACCGATTCAGTGCCTAGGAATAAGGTGCTGAATTCTAAGATGCCTAAGGTGGTTCCTTTCGAGGTTAATAAGGGTCTAAGAGGGGTAGAAGAGCTGGTTCCTGATGCCTCTTTATTTGCAAGTAAGGTTGGTGCTAGTATTACTACTTGAAAGGCTAATTTTTGCATGCTTGATAGGGGCAAACATCTTAATTAACGAAAAGGATAAGATACAAATTCCTTTGTGTTGAGTCTTGGTGCTAAATCTAGGTTTGAAAATAGCTTTATTCATATATTTTATTGGTAATTGAGTTGCATGTCCCGTTGTGGAGAATTACGTTAAGAATGCATGAAAGAAGTATGATTTAGTTTGTGCTATAATGAACTTAGATGGACGGTTTTTATTTGAATTTTCATCAGTTGATGGATTAAATGCTGTGTTTGAGAATGGACCTTGGTTTATTCGCTTATTTCCCATTATTTTGAAGAAATGGTCTCCTATGACAAGTTTGGTAAAAGAGGATTTGGGTTCTATTCCTGTCTGGGTTAAACTTCATGATATACATATTGTTGTGTTTACTAAAGACATGTTGAGTGTCATGGCTACTAATCTAGGTACTCCTATCATGCTCGATGTGTACACAAGTGCTATGTGTATGCAGACTGAAATCCGTTGAGTGGAACAACAGAAGCTCCAATGTGAGTAATTGGTGGGTCATTTTGATTATGTTCATGCCTTGACTGACATTAAGCTTATCGGGATCTCAAGGACAAGATGGTCATTGCTCTTTCGCGTTGGGAGAGTAACAGGGAAATGTTGCATACTGTTCGTGTGGAGTATGAGTGGAAACCACCGAGGTATGGCGTTTGTATGGTGTTTGGCCATGATAAAAACCTATGTCCTAAATGTGTAATTGTTGATTTAAAGAAGAAAAAAGTCAAGAATAATGATGGTTTTCAAGCTCCTTTTAGAAAGGAATTTTGTGGCATTGAAGTTGGTAAAGGGCCCAAATTCAGCCCTACTAAGCCAAAGAAACAAGTTTACAAAGATGTGTCAAAGAAGTCAGATACTACCAATGTTGGTAGGACTAAGATCTCAGATGTGGCTAGTTCCAGACACTGAATCCATTTGATGCTCTTAATATGGCTGGAAATGACGTAGGTGATGATCCTAGTGGTATAGGTAGTTCGCATAATAATGGGGTTGATTTGAATATAGGTCGCAATAAGGAAGCTAAATTGGCGTGAGATGAAAGTGACTGTGAGGTGATTGAAGATGCTAATGTAATGGCTAGTTTTTTGGCATCTAAAAAACCTACGGTTTCTAGTTCTTTAAAGGGAGGAGGTAGAAGCGGAAGTGTGAGGAAGAGCATATAAGTGTTGGAAGGAGAGTTACGGTGACGATCCCTACTACGACGATACTTACGGTGAGATCTTCCAGGGAATTTGGATGCTCTTTATGACACATATGGTATCAAACTCCAAGGCTTTGGTAGGAAGTAATTTTGTTTTCATAGGAGTCTAATGTTATCTTTTGAGTAGTGGTTTATTTTCTTGTTTACAGAATAGGAAGTATCTTGTTATGTAAGTTTTTCCGCCTATGTAACAGGCTGAGATATGTGATTCACCCATATCCTTTGTACTTAAACATTTTTTGGATTAATATATTTACTGGGTCTCTGGCCTTTTACCCAAAAAAAAGCGCGAGGAGCTTCTTGAAGCTCAATTGGCATTTTGTGATGTATTTTATATAAAGATTCGTCATTAGCTCTGGTGATTTTGGCGACATCATAAAACCCTAATCGTTTTTTCCTACTCATCTACCGTCCAAAGCCTGATCATATTCTGATCTTGTGTTGTGCTTACGCTATCGATTTCTTCTTGTTCAATCGATTCGGTCTTGTCTTAATCGTTGAGTTAGGGTTTGTCAGAATCGATTCGTAAGGTTTTATCTTATCACAAAGAATCACTACATCAAATTAACTGCTCGTGTTTTTATGGGTTAGTTACGAGGTATAATGTTCTATAAACCCTAGTTTTACTAGGTTTTAATCGGCTTCTTGAGCGGTCGTCCACTTTGTGTTTTCTCGCTTATTGATTGGTGTTGGGTTTTAAGGGTTTTAAGTTTTTTGATGTCTAATTTGGGAGAAGACTATTCCTATGTCACGTCCGTGCATTAACAATGAAGGCAACGTGAGTAACATGAATGTTAATGTTGATGACTTGTCGATCACATGCAACGATCTAAGGGTATACAAGAGGGAGTCGCCCTCGTCTCGATGGACAAGTGGAGCCGGTTTCACTTGGTTCGAGCCTTAGTCATGATGCACCTAGTCATGACACGCCCGAGGCCATGATACTTTATCGAAAATTCGTGCTATTGAAAACAAATCTTAGAGGAAAACTTGTTCTTGTGGGTGAGAATGGGCAACCATTAAAACCAATCGGGACGATGGATGCTACTACTTCTCCGGGCTTATTCGTTTGAGCATCTTAAGGTGCCGCATCATGTAAGGAGCTTGAGGAGATGCTTCGCTATTGGTTATTCAAACCTCCTCAAGATACAAGTGGTCCTATGGCTTCTAATGTTAATGCACATGGGGCTATTGGTATTGAGAAGGATGGTGTGCATGCTTTGAAACACCGCTTCATCATATCTTGGTGTTACTTCTATCGAACCAATGAAACACATGTCTAACTTTCGAGGTTGGAATGTAGTAAGAAAGCTAATGGTGTGGATCTTTCTGTCCCGATGAAAGTGGTTGAAGAGGTAAACACTAGGTTTGAGAATACTTTGTATGGGTATTTCCTTGGTAAACGCCTTGCTTTTCCTGTTGTTGATTACTTTGTACGCAATGTGTGGGCTAAGTTTGGTATACAAAAGGTAATGATGAATGCAAAGGGGTTCTTCTTTTTTAAGTTTAATTCGAAAAAAGGTGTTGATGACGTTATTGAAAACGGTCATTGGTTGATTAATAATGTACCTATTATTCTTAAACCATGG
Organism: Chrysanthemum lavandulifolium; assembly: GCA_022545495.1. Lineage (NCBI taxonomy): Eukaryota > Viridiplantae > Streptophyta > Magnoliopsida > Asterales > Asteraceae > Chrysanthemum > Chrysanthemum lavandulifolium. The sequence continues at coordinate 208,673,814 of CM040238.1, forward strand.
ACAGTGAACACCAATTTACTTAAAGAGGATTTGACCAATATCCGGTGTGGGTTAAATTCTATGACGTTCCTCTTGCTATGTTTTCTGATGATGGCCTTAGTCTCCTTGCCACATTGATAGGCACGCCTAAAAGGTTAGATGCCTTCACTAGCCAAATGTGCAAGGACTCGTGGGGCCGTAGTAGTTTTGCTAGATGCATGATTGATGTGAAGTCGGATGAGCTTCTTAGGGATAGCCTTACTGTTGAGATTCCGTTACTTGATGGGTCGGGGTCGACTATCGAGAAGATACGGGTTGAATATGAGTGGAAATCACCGCATTGTGATAAATGTAAGATTTTTGGTCATACTCCTATTGATTGTCCTAAAGTTGTTGAACCTCCTACTCAGCCTTCTAAGCATGCAAATGATGGTGCATATGATGGTTTCAAGACGGTTAATAAGAGGAAGAAGGGAAAGCAAGGTGGGTCTTCTATTCTGGGTCAAGGAGGGTTTTTCAAACCTGTTGTGGGTAAACAGTTTCAATACCAACCCAAGAAGAATCCTCTTGAACCTAAGAAAGTCGTAGTCACTAAGAAGAATGCTTCTGCTGTGGCTAGTTCGAGTGGAACCAAGATAGCTACATCTAACCAGTTTGATGCTCTTAATATGGAACATACGGATGCGTCGGTATTCCTTCTAATGACACTATCAAGGATGTGGATTCGGTTGTACAATGGAAGTTAATGAAGATAAGTCTACTAAGACAGTATCGCATCACAAGAGCCTCTTGTGAGTGATTTGAAAGAGATGGAGTCGGTAGTGGCTCCTCAAACTAGTGATTCTTGTATACCGCCGCCTCTTCTACTAAGAGAGTAACCCTTTTCTAAAGTGGGAGAGATTGTTGTGTCCGATTCTGAAGATGAGGTTGTTGCTAACCCATTTGATGAGTCTGCTAATATATTTGGTGGTGGCCAAGAGTTTGAAGATGAGTATGATGACTATGATTTCGATGACTATGCGAAACAGGTTCGTGATCTTCCGGGGAATTTGGATGCCTTTAATGCCATGTATGGCACTACGTTTCAAGGTCCTAGGAAGTAATTTTATTTCTTTGTGTCATATGTTATCATTTGAGTAGTGGTTTGTTTTCTTGGTTAGAAAACATGAAGTATCTTGTTATGTAAGCTCTATGCCTATGTAACGGGCTGAGATATGGGATTTCACTCATATCCATTGTACTTAAACGTTTATTTGGTTAATATATTTACCAGGGTGCAGGATTACTCCCCTTTACCCAAAAAAGATTCGTCATGAATCTAGACGTTAGTTTATATTTGGGTGTTGAGTCAAATGTATTCTAGTGGGTGCTTTTTTTTTTAGGTTAGAAGTGTGTTGTTATTTTAGCTTTACCGCCTTTTTATCAAGCTGAGATGTGAGATTTCACTCACATCCTTTGTACTCAAACGCTTTTTTAGAGTAATAATACATTTATCGGGATAACCTTTTAAAAAAAATGAAAGATACTTCAGCTACCAAAGATTCTCATTTACGACTTATGATCATTTGCAGCAAACAAGTGCCGTTTGTTACCAAGAATGAAAGAAATTAAAGACCACCACCTTTCTTGTTGACATGCCTAAGAACAAGCACCATTCATTCTTTGTAAGAGGCATCACGACATTCGTCAAATATAATGAAAGAGATATATAATCACACCTGAATACCTGATAATTACATTTATCTATGACCTATTTACAAAAGCACAACCAATTGTATTAACCTTGTGTATGTATCTTGCTAGTTGCCTTTCTTGATTCTTCATTGTGGACATGGTTAGCCAAAAAAATCAGCAAATCACAATTAAACTTTCCATGATTGTTTAGAACTTTTGTCTCAGCTTGACGGAAAGCTAAACTTTGGGTTGAAGAGCACACATCTAAAATTCATTATGAATTTTTGTGTAAAAAAACTAAGCTACTCAGCAAAAGAATACCCAATGTGTTAATGCAGATTAAACTAATCTTTGATTGTATTTTACGCTATTATGAGGATTATCTACATTTTCTAACATAAATTTACAGTTTTTACCGCTCTTTCAGATTATTTAGTATACCCTGGTTGTGAAAGAAGTATCATCTTGTCATTAGTGACATAAAAATTGTGTCAGTAATATTTAGAAAGAGCGACTAAAGTTACCAAAATGGTCAGTAGTTTCACGTGTTTCTGCAACACATAAAAATTTGTAACCAAATTAAAGGTGGAGACGGTTTAAATCAAGTGACACAAAAACAGTGGATTGCCGTATTTGAATTTTTCTTTTTTTCTTTTTTTTGTTGTTGCTGTAATATGTCATTAACATGTAATTCATTTTCCCTTGTGTAATTTTTCTTTTCTATCTCCTTGCTAGTTTGAAATATGCCGTTCAAAAAAAATAAAAGAATAAAAATCAATTAATGACAGAGTAACTAAATCTAAGAATAGTCCAAATCACAAATATACATGTATCTGAAAAAGTTGTTCATTATAAAAACCATGGGCTTATGATTAGATGATCAAGGTTTCATTTTCAAGATTCCTCAAGGAAAAGTGGAGGTTTTTTTATAGATAAACTATTGAACATGCTTGTAATAATTAGAAACATCATTACGACGCTTTCAATCATTCGTTTCATAAATGTTTTCATTTTGGTCAATGATATGAAACGAATGATTTGGAAATAGAAATTATAACCAATAATTAGAAACATCATTACGACGCTTTCAATCATTCGTTTCACACTTCCTAGCATCATTTGAGATAGTTTGAATGTAACGTGAAATATATCGTGAAGTATGAAACTGTGGACATGACCCAAAAAATGGGAAGAAGGCAAGAGGATGGATTTTGAAAGGATAATTAAGTAAGCGAAGTAAGCGTTGGGCTAACATGCATAGAGCAACACGACATGTATAGTTAATAGAAATTATCTGCTTAGGACCCCGTCCAATAGGTATGGACCTGTTTATATATATATGAACTTATTTTAGTTATAACAACGTATTTTGTTTACAGTCCTAGCTAGTCCAATATACGAATTTGATACAAGATATATCAAACTGGTGAGAGTTAGAGAGATAAATATTTAGATCGATAGAGCTTCATTTTTGCAACATCGTCATCATTCAATATACAATGAACACGATTGTTGAAAAAATTGTTTTGTCAATATGATTTTTTTCCAAATTTGGACACCTTTTTAATATATGTATATGCTAATGTATTATTATTATAAGAGAGCTCAGCAACGAGCTATAAGGTGTTCAAAATGTAGTTGATATAAAAAAAAAATATCATATCTTAAAGTGAGACAGAGCACAAAAATAGAAGTGGAATTGACTCGACCTTTTACTGTTTTCTTTTAAGTATCATTAATTAGAGTCTATCTTATTCTTATACCTCATTCTATACTAGCAGGGTATCCGCGCAATGAGGCGGCGGGTACCCTGGGAATATATTTTTCGGGGAGAAAATGTTGTTGAGTTAAATGTTTTTCTAACAAACATATAAAGAATATCTGGAAAAAAAAGTACCCGTAAAAGTTGAGGAGTGAAAGTGAGGGTATATTGAGAGACTATTTTTGTGCGTGAGAAATATGAAATGGTTTGTGTGAATTTATATGATGGATGTGGTTACATATTATTAATAATCATTATTGATAGTAATGATTTTTAGCGGTTACACGTTTTTAATAATTATTGAATGCTGTTACAATGAAGATTAAATGGGCTGTTATAATGTTATAATGATATTGATGACTATCAAAAAACAACATTTCCATAACAAGCAAGTTTAAGAGTCTGAATTTTAAGCTTTGCTAATAATGGAATAGTCCCAAATGCATTATAAAATAGTAGAGAAGTATTATTTTTCCTTATTTAATGTTAATTTATTTATTATAACTTGATTGTATTAATAATTAAGGATAATCACATGAAAATGTATTTAACTCGTCGTTTTTTCTAAATTTGTGTAAGTCCTGTTTTTTCACCTCCAAACTTTTAGATTTGGACATATGTGTGTATTTCCTCATATAAATTGACCATTTTACCTTTATATTTTGTAATCACTCTATTAACAGCGAAAAGTAAAATGATCATTTTACATGAACAAAATACACACAAAAGTCGAAAACAAAAATTTCGGGTATATAATAGCATAAAAAAAGTAGTTATACAGAATTAAAAAAGATGACAAGTTAGATACATTCCTAAATATTGTATATATTATATTATACAACATTTGAGACTTGCTAAATAGAAGGTGTTAAATTTATCAGCCAACACACTTACGTATTTTGGAATTGTTTAGTTACAACATGTATCATTAGTTACAATATTTTAAAACATTTTTAAATCATGTTTTTAACAAAAAAAAAAGTCTAAAACCATAAGTACCCTTTTAATTCATGTTTCTAAATACAAACATATTTTAATACAATTAATTGAATGATAAATGATATTTGCAATTTTTATAAATTTGTAATAATTTGTTATTGTGTATGATACATGATATCTTATATTTGAATTCTTTACTATAATTGCATGATATTTTCGATGTTATAAAGCATGGTTCTAAAAGGCGAGCCATGGCGGCGCTAAGGCGTGAGACGTAACCTCCACGTTATGAAATAGACTATAGGCGTGACGTGAGATGATGCAAGAAAAAATGCACCTGCTTGACGAGGTTTTTGATTCAACTTAGATTATTATTATTATTATTATTATTATTATTATTATTATTATTATTATTATTATTATTATTATTATTATTATTATTATTATTATTATTATTATTATTATTATTATTAATTATTATTATTATTATTATTATTATTATTATTATTATTATTATTATTATTATTATTATTATTATTATTATTACATGTAATCAAGGTTGCAAAATCATGAATCGGTAGTGAGGTGGTCGACTTCAGAGTTGTAATCGGTCTAGGCGGATTAATCGATTATTAATCGGATTGACATTTTTGGCAAGTTTTGGGTATTTCTGGTTAGTTTTGGGTATTTCCGAAAAGATTTTCCTTAAAAACACCTTGTAATAGATATGAACAATGACTATAAGTGATTGCATTTGTTAAGGGTTGCAAAAATAGTGAATCGGTGATTAACTGTATTGGCATTTTTGGCAAGTTTTAGGTATTTACGGCAAGTGTTGGTATTTTTGACAAGATTTTCCTTGAAAAACATCTTGTAATAGATATAAACAGTGATTATAACTAATTTACGAAGAGTTTAGGATATTTCCAATAAGATTTCCAAGTTTTCGGCAAGTTTGACCATCGTTAACCGCCTTTGACCATGGTTGACCTATTTGTTTGAATGATTTATACAAATCGGAAAAGTCGGTGGCCCAGTAGCACCTAATCGATGATTAATCGGCCTTGTAGACATTTTTTTGCAACACTGCATGTAATGATAGTTTTTTAACCTTATTCATATGTACAATGTTTTTTGTAAACTCGATATATATGAAATATGATATAAATATATAAATATTTTCATATTTTTTGTCGCATTACGCCACGCCTTAAAACGCAAAGTTTATTGTCCGCTAAAAAGTGAGGCTTGGTCATGTCATCACGCCGCGTCTCGCGCTATTTATAACCTTGTTATAAAATATTCAACCATTGTTAATAAAATTATCAATTATCATGTGGTCATGCTCTTAAACCTCTTGATTTTGTCGTCGCAATGCACGAGCATCATATTAATACATGTTTGTATAATAATACTTTTGTTGTTATATTTCAATATTATACTGTAACAATCTTTCGTATAATATTTCTTGAAAATATATTTATTTACAGGGTAACCGCCGTCGCAACGCGCAGATACCCAGCAAGTCCATGTAACAGTTTTCATACAACAATAACCTTCTTACCTGTGGATGTTACTTGCTCATGATTAGATCGACCATGTTAAAATCTTGTGTGTTCGTGTATGATTTATTCCTTCCCTGTTATTATCAATGTGTTTGGCCTATTTACCTAATTAAAATCCCTTCGATCCCAAGTAAATATCAATCAAATAAAATGATTGATACCACAAGTTTTTTTTACATAGTAGTATCATATCAACTAACAAGTCGTGGTTCAAGTCACATTCGAAATATTATGTGTGAGAGTAGTGGCCGGGTGTAGCTATAGGTAGGTTGAGAAAGTTTTTTTTTCCTTTCAAAAAAGAAAATGATTGATGCTACAAAATTATTATTAACATTAATAATACAACATCACATGTTTACTTAGCAATTACTAGCCCAAAAAAAGAAAAAATTTATTTCAATAAGCAGTTTGTGGCAAATCGTCGATGTCTCTTTCTTTCCAATAAAGAAAGATCGTTTATATGATCTTACTTTTATTTTGTGATATGATATCAAATCTTCTGGAAATTAAAATTGGTTGATGTAGACTTGCTAAACATGTATCTAATCTTCACAATGGACTAGATCATCTAATAATTAAAACTATCCATAAAGGCGTTTCCTTAATCTTTCTTTAACGTGCTAATATCTAATGCTTTTCAAGTTTTCATGCTATGATTAGTTGATTACCTACACATGCATGTACGTAAAGCAAAATGGGAAAAGTAAGAAAATCGAAGCTCAACATCATTAGACTTTCAAAGATTACGCATGCAGATCTACAATACTTATCGTTGTTTTTAAGATAAAATATATAAAGGGAAAGGTGATATATGACAAATGTAAAATGAGAATTACTAAGGGTGTGTTCGTTTAAAAAGTCTTACTACTCTCTTACTCTTACCAAGAAGAGGTGAGCAGACGCTTTACTTGTTTGTTTTTCATCACCAATGATACAGTAAGAGCTAATATGTTTAACTCGGTAAGAGGTGGCGAAAAGATCTTACTACCTCTTATTAACACCCATTTAACTCATTTATCTTCAAAATCCTTCAACCCATTCATTTTCAAATTATGCAAAGCTAGGTTTTAAATTATTTGGTATTTGTTAGGTTACTAATTGTTGTTTCATTCGTTAAAACATGTTTTATTTTAAGACGATTTATGTAATAGTTTTATTATGTTAAATTTTAGATATATATTAAGATAATTTATTTAATGATGTATAATTGTGTTAAATCTATGATAAAAATGTTTTGTTTCAAGTTTATACTATCTACTTATTAATCGATTTGCAATAGCTCAATATATACTTAAAAAGGAAAAATTAAAACATTCGACAATTATAAAAAAATAAACAACACTTTTTTTATCCAGATTCAGACATTATAGCCACCTCTTACTAGTAAAATGTGGTAGTAGATTCAGATGCGAAACATCTTAATCAAACAAACACACCCTAATATTTTGGGTCATATTTTATAGTTTGTTTAGATCCGATCAGTTCCATTTCTCATTTTTCTCACCATCTCTCATCACATTTTATGATGGATGACCAGTACGTCCAATAAATAGTAATGGAATGTGAAACGTATATTGTTCTGAACTTTTTGACGCATTATACTATATAACATTTATTGAAGTGGAGCTTTAGAGCTCTAGATATAATAGCGTGGACCATGGCGTTAGATTGAGGTGGCTTGCGTTGTTCCGGCGTTATTATACCGGTATGCTGACGTGGCCAACGCTGTTGTGATTTATGTTGTTGTGGCAATTTGGAACGAAATGCAGAAATGAGTTTTTCTTTCTTTTTTCTTCTTTTTTTGGTGATTTAAATGCGTTTTTGATTGTGTATGCTTGAGTGTGTGTTTTTAGTGTTTGTGTGTGTGTTTTCAGTGTGGAGCGAAATGCATAAGTGGTGTATTCTTGAAGATGTTATGAAATGGTTTTTACAATTTTAGTCCACGTGGTTTTGCAATTTAGTCCTTTTTTTTTCTTTTAAAAGTAAATAACATTTTTATTTTTTTATTTATTTGTTTAAATAAAAATGTAATTTGTTTTTTTATTTAATATTTAGTTTGTTTAAATAAATAAAAAAATATGGATCCCAAAATGTGGTGTTATTTAGTGTTATGATAAGGGGTGATTTTTTTATTGTTAAACGTTTTTGTGTTGAAATGATGTGGTTGATGTGGCGGCACTTTTTACATGTTAACATGTTACCCTACCTTACCCTCTTAGAGCTGTTACTGTTGTGAAGCCGCTGGCTAGGAGGGTGGTTGTAGGCCGAACTCGGGTGTATTGTGGAGCCATGACTCGAGCCAGTATTGTTCATACGTCGAGCCGAGCCGAGCTGTTGGCCGAAAGGATTTAAAAAGCACTTCCCACTATTTTTCTTAATGGGTTTCCACTGAATTCCTGCATAATTTTTTGGTCTAATTGCATGTTCTACACATGTTTTTTATTATCAAAAATTTTTGGGGTTCACAGAATGTTGTACTCCTGCTTTCCAGTATCAATTCCAAGAAACATCGTTTCATTTGTTTGGTTGTTTATACAAAACTCGATATACGTAAGAGGTGCATGTGAGAAAATTAGAGTCAAATTTATTTTATGCAAAATATAGTTATTTGGACAATTAGAAAGTTTAGATATCTAATTCGAACTCCACCAGACGTGATTTGAGCTCTAAGACCTCTTGATTTCTCTTATACATTAAAGGAATATTAAAGTTATTGTATACTAAATTAAATATTGATGCTAACTTTTAAGTGATTTAAAACTAATTAGTGGTTTAAGAACAATCGTTAACTAGGACTAGGTTCTTCTACGTAACTAAAACCCAAACTCTTTCATCGCTATCAAGAAAGTCACTTATTCTAGTGACTTTGCCTCATTTGTGAGTTTATCGCCTCGATTATTCATCGCTGATGGGGATGCCAGATGACATAAAGCCATCACCTAAGGAACATCATGATCCATGAAGCCATATATTGTTCATGAATCGACATCTTTAAATTGAACTTTCTTATACAAGCCTCACCAAGATTCGTTGCACTCTTTGTTAATTCAGTAATTGGATGAGAAGAAATCTACACCATCTCTATGTACTAACTTATGGTAGAATTGTAACCAAAATCCATTCTTTGAGAGGCAACACCAACAATCTCCCCATCTACGTTATCGCCATAAGAGATTCCATCTATCGAGCATATTCTAAACTCCATCTGGTTGCAAGTTACGGTCCTTGTTTTATCAGTTAAAACCATCTCAATTTAACCAAGCTTTTCGTTAAAATTTGTAGGATATTAGTTTTCACATACACATCAAACCATAACACAAAGGTGGCGTATAAGTGGAATTCTAGAGAGAGAAAGTTAGAGGTTTAGGGAACTTAGTGAGAGAAAGTGAAAGATATTATTATGAGCTCAACTCTACCTTGAAGGTAGAGAGTATTTATAGTCTTACATAAATCGCCACACATCGGGTCAGGATCGTGCATACAGGTGGGTAAAGACCCGTCTGTCCTCCACGGTGTTACTTAACTAAATACTACTTAACTAAAAAGAACTACGACTACGAGCTTTCTAACGATTACATATACTTGAGGTGACCGACTCTTTAATACCGGAATTTCTAATTCCTAACAATCTCTCCCTAAGGAGGTCACCTCAATTACGCACCAAAATACATTGAATACAACCGAGATAATACATTAACAGCTTGATCTTGCATTCATGATGTAGTCCTTTGCTCCTAAGCTCGTAGTCATTGATTCTTCACATTGCATGTTTGGTTACTTCAGTGGAGGTCTTTACCGATCCACGTGATAATACTTTTGAGCCATCTTTTGAGATCATCACCATCAACAATCTCGAGACATCCATTGTGGTGTTGTGACTTTGGGACCGACATGCTCACATTCTCGATCATGATATCTTCTCATCGAGTAGCGGAAGCATTTGTTGAATCATGATATTGGCGCAGCGCAGAAGCGTAAGCATGGAGTGAAAACATCGAGTCATTGATGCACTTATCATGATTTCTTTGAGATGAATGTGTAGTGTGAGCATGCGGCTATGGATTGACCGCTTCATTCCGATCACCGCAAACTTCGTGTACCCGCATACAACAAGCTTAGCAATAAATCGAGCGAAAGCGCCTTTGATCACTTCGTTGAATTGAGGTACACGCCCCACGGTTCCCGCTGATCAAGACAAGCACCGCTGTGATCGTGTAGGATTCCTAAGAATCTCCTTTACGTGGTTTCGCAATGCTTCTAGTTGTTCTCAAACCGAACATCTCAAAGAAGACAACACGGAGTGAGTGAACCAAATAATTTTAAGTCCACCGATTGATGAAAAGAGATTTGAAAACAATCGTGTATTGCTCAATAGAAATGGTTTTTGCAATACAACGAAGGTTTTATTGAAAATCAATTATGAATCATAAACACACCTTTTGGTTTGAAAAATTAGTACACGGTCGATGTGCTAAAGAAAAGAGTTTTTAAGCACAATGACCGGTTTTCAAAGGTATCCGTCAATCCATAACTCGAACCGTGATTGATTCAAGAGATTGAATCGCCCATTGTTTCTCGTCGGTTGTCACATGGTTAATCTATAAAATAGATCTCACATGCCACCTACCGGGAGCTTGTTTGATGTTGGCTCCGTAAGGCTTTCCATCTTCATTGTGAATATGTAAACACATCACTCGGATGTTATGGCAATACCACAAGGATAATGCGTAGGACTCAAGATATAATCTCTTTCCACATTGTGTGAAAGAGAGTCTTCATTGAAAGTGTCCTAATGAGATTTATTGATGATCTCGTGGCTCTAGACTCAATTTGTGCATATTTGGATCCCGTGTCGAGACTAGGGAGAGGGTCTCCTTCTTCAATATCAACCATCTCTAAGAGAAAGTCGATAGGTAATGTCGGTTCCCGTGAGAATGAAACAAGTCCTTTTAAGAGGAACTTGAGTGGTTTGGAAAGTTGAAGTGCAAAGGCGTCCACCGGGTCCATGACGTCTTGTCTTCAATACCGATGTTACCATCGCAGCATATGAATTGAACCCGTTTCGCCTAAGGTTGAATAAATGGAGGGCTATTTGTTTTCACCCTTTCTCATTCAATTCTTTTAATTCTTCAACCCCTTCAAGCTTACCGAGACTTCATAGCTAGAACCTTGTTGGGTTTATTCCAAGACTAGCTCGGTCTTAGTCCGCACCCTTCCCATATCTCATTTTTCTCCTTTATCATCATACCTAAGGACTTCTACACTAACTAGTGGATTGTCCCTGGTAGATCCCTCCGGCTCGGCGGATCATGGGAACATATACCTAACCTTATCATCCTTATATCATCGTATATAAAGTAAAGTTGGTCGGTCTATTTGGTATTGTTCGTCTCGCCATTGGATCCAATTGAAAACCATTTGAAAATCAATTCAGATACTTGTGATATATTATCAAAGCATTTTGTACCGAATTGTTTTGATATTTTAGAACGAGAACTCCCCTCAACATGTGCATCAAGTATTTGAAAATGTTTTGCACACTGAGGCAAGAGTAAGAATTAACTTCTTTGATTACCATTTTCTAAAGATATCAACATCACTTCCCACATCAAATCAAGTAGATATAGCATTTCGGGAAGGATGAGGTTTCCATAATTTGCTCCCCTCAATATGTGCCTCGAGGTTTGAAAAGATTTTGCACATACTAGAGGAACCCGCACATTGGGATGAATGATCACGTTTCAAATCAAAGGTTTAAGATAGATGCTCCCTCAACATGTGCATGGAAAACTTGAAATCGTTTGTCACATGTGGGCAAGATAGCATGTACATCCTTATAAAACCATTAACCTAATTATCGCTTTAAATCCAATTTAAATCACACATTCTCCCCGATCACAATTATCAAATCATTTGAGATTTGTGATCTCTTATTGATTTAAATTGATTTTGAAAGCTTTTAAGGAGAATTGTGACTTGATTGTGAAAGCGTTTGAACCGATAAGGATCGGATTTTAAGACTTTACACTCCATTGATAAAACATGCATTTATATCTTTTGAAAACAATTTTAATGCCAAATAACTTTTAATTTAATTGAAATCATTCTCCCCTCAATCAATGACATAGGTTGTTGATTGAGAGATAGAGATTTTGACAAATAAGTCCCGATGATTATCAAAAATAGACACCGAGTTATTTTTCAAAGCATTTGGTTTTCAAGAGATAAATGTTTATAGAATCGAGCATGGAATTTGAAAACATGTTAAAACATGGCTCGTTCTTTCTTTTAAAACCGGGTTATTGCTCGAGAATGACAATAAACCATTGTTTCTCTTTCTCCCAAATTTTTTTTTTTTTTTTTTTTTATTTTATTTTTTTTTAAATTCGAACAACATCTAAAGTCCCGTGTCATTCTTTGAATGACAACATCAAGACCGTAGAAATTATCGAATCGAGAGAAACATGACAAAATGACAATATATATATTTTTTTTTTTTTTTTTTTTTTTTTTTTTTTTAAGATTTTTCAATTTTTCAAATTTTTATGGATTTTGAAAGTTTTATATTTTTCTATTTTGTTTTTCGAATAGATATATACAAGAGATAGATGAAGATAGACCTTTACTCCTCGCCTTCCTCCGAAGACGTTTGAGAGTTTCGTTGAAGGCTTTTCAAGCCAAGTCGTGGAAGAATAAACTCAAACGTTCTCTTGGAAGAGCTTTGGTGAAGATGTCGCTAACCGATATTCGCACCTCACAAAGTATAGTTCCACCACACCTTTTTCCACTTGTTCCCCGATGAAATGATGTCGAATGTCGATATGCTTTGCTCTTGAGTGTTGAACGTTGTTGCATGAGAGAGCAATAGCACTTTATTATCACAAGATGTAGGGATTTTGTTGAATTCAAAGCCATAGTCGATAATTGAGATCTCATCCATAAGATTTGAGCACAACAAGATGACATGGCTATGTATTCACCTCTGTAGAGGAAATAGAAGTACTCATTTGCTTCTTTGAAGACCACTCACAAGTTTATCACCCAAAACTAAGCACCTCCCGACGATTTCGACGTGTATCTTGACAACTCGCATGATCGAGATCAGATAGGCCGTTAGTGACATCCGGTGTCCTTCGGTGCCAAAGACCCATATTGATGGTTCCTTGAGATACCGAAGACCCGCTTAACGCCTTCAAGGTGCTTTTAGTAGGCTTAGCCTCGATATCTAGCACACATGCAAACAAATGAACAAGATGTCGGTCTACTAGCTGTGAGGTACATCGTGGATCCAATCATACTACGATATTTTGTTTGGTCAATCATGATCCCGAGAGGTCCTCATCTAGTTTGGTTCGGTCAATCATGGGGGTGTCAATGGTCACATGAATCAAATCCAAATTTCTTTAAAATCTTTGTTGCATATTTAGATTGATTTATGAAAATGCCTCCGGACTTTGTGAAATTTGTAATCCCAAGAAAATGACATTTGTCCCATCATTGACATTTGAAACTTTGAACTCATTTCATTTGAAAACCGATCACATTCCATTGGGTCCATCGAGGCAAAATAATATCATCAACATAAATTTGAACATGAATTAAATGTTTGCACGACTTCCGGTGAACAATGTAGGATCAACTTCTCCTTTGATGAATCCGGTTGATAGGAGAAACTTTGATGATGTATCATACCATGCCCTTGAGCTTGCTTTAAACCGTAAAGAGCCTTCTTCAAACGATAAACGTGAGTAGGATGCTCTTGATTCACAAATCCTTCAGTTGGTGACGAGACGACTTCTTTAAGATCTCCGTTCGAAATGCCGCCTTTACATCCATCGATAAACTACCATGTTCTTACTAGCGGATTAGCCGAAAGATTCGATTGCCTCGATTCGAGCAACCGGAACAAAAGATTCTTCAAAGTCTATACCTCCTCTGACGATATCCTTTAGCAACTAATCGAGCCTTGTTCTTCAACACATCACCATGCTCATCAAGTTTTACTTTGAAGATCCATTTTAGAGCTATAATCATAGCACGATCTGAGTGCAGTACTAACTCCCATACATCAAGACGATCAAACTCATGAATTTCATCTTGCATGGCATTGAACCGACTATCTTCATTCATGGCAGATTTAACATCTTTGGTTCGATCTTAGATAGTACGGAGTTGAAGAAGCACCATAAGGCATCGGTTGCGAGTTGTTTCCGTGTTGATACAGACGAGAGGATTTCCAATGATGTTGTCTAAGGGTGATCGTGAGTCCATTTTCCGAGGTGTTCATGTGGCGCTTGTTGAGGAACCGAGGTAGTTGAGTCGATGTCTCCTCAAGAAGATGGTTCGATGATGATTCGTGAGTAGCAAATATGTTTTCAAATGGAGCATCTTCAGAGTCGCAAAGGGATTAACTTCATCATTGATGCCGTAAACATTTCCATGATGTACATTTGAAGAATGATGATTTGTTGATGAGATCAAGGATCGCAAGAGTGCTTCTTGACTTAAAGATATTGATATCGAGGATTGACTTCATTCACAGGAATATGAGCATCCTCTGCTGTAGGAATCGAGACCTCATTAGTAATTGAATCATACAGTTCATCAAACATAGGATCAAACAATTTCTTTACATCATCTTCGATGGAGGTACATATGGAGTTTCCGGAGAAGAATTTGGTATAAGGGATGAACTAATGGGACTGTCTTGAAGTGCGGTCCCGAATCGGAGTGTCCAGAGCCATAGGACTATCTGCGATAGAAACTCTCTCGACTATCTTTATCAACCCATATGTAGACAATTTGAAGTGACCACCGATAAAGAAACCCGATATACCAAACTTGAAATCAAGAAGAATTCCATGCATTTGCATCTTAAGCTCGCCTTTGTGAATTTTAACTTCAATCTCAAATAAGTGATAATTGATTAACTACAAAGTAATCACTTGTGTCAAATGCCCAACACGTGAATAAACGCAACCGGATGTACTCGATCCACCGAATGAACCGGAACAAATGATTTCTCGGCATTAATGCATTCTTCCTAAAGGTATACATGTAGAGACCGATCCGAAGATTCACCACAAATGTCTTCGAGCGGATGAGGAAGTCATTTTCCTTAATGTTCATGTGGTTGATTTACGAGTGCACATTTGGAGAAGAACAATGAAACAATGATCCGTGAAGATTTGGCAAAGGAGTACCAAAGAGCGGATCACTATTCATGAGTGCAACTGCAATGATAGTCATTAACAACGCCTTGTGAAGTAACGGAGATAAGGTTTCTTGAGACTTCAAGAAGTACTTAGATGGTGAACCAGTTGAGTCAATACAAACCGAGCATGAGCTTGTTTGGATGATCAACATTCGTCGGAGGTTAAAAGTACTCATCAAACATATCTTTGAAAAACATGAATCCCAAACATGGATTCCCAATTATCCTTAGTAAGTGAAGCATTAGGCGTTGGGAGAGTCATCAAAATCAAAACAATGAATCCCAGTTATCCTTAGTATATTCACTCTTCATCAAAAATAATATACACTCATCATCATCAAAAATTAAGTCGATAACCATTATTCAAACATCCATCATCATGTAGTATATTCACTTTTCTCCCTCAAAAATTGCATCCGTTGCCATTTTTGATTTAACAAGTGAATAAGAGTATACACCAATGAACATAGATCCACTTGATGATTGAATGAGCGGAAAAACATGAAGCTTGTTGGTGAAGAATGTAGATGAGTATGGCCATTCATGAGAGAATTTTCTTTAGTCAAGATAAAGCTTTACGTAAGAGCGTACACTTTTCTTTTCTTTGAAGAACGGGCTCAAGTGTTATCTGCAGACACCATAATGATGAAGTACGAGGCCCGAATCGATTTGAATGAGACGTCATTGTTAAGAGCCCAATCATATGTTTAGAGCCACCAATCCAAGTACCAAGGGACGATTTATGCGACCCGCTTTGGACAATGACGAAGACAGAGAATTGGAAACATTGGATCCCCACGTGTTGATGGGTTCCTTTTGGTTAGCACAAATAGTCTTTGAATCGGCGAAACCCTAGATGCAATGGCATTAACCCTAGGAGTCGAACTAGTAGAGGCATCGACTTAGTCAAATGACATTTTGTGCTTAATGGGATTATTCTACCGCTGGCTTCCAACCTTAACAGCACTATTCTTGGCATAGTGGATCTAGTTAAAGAGCAAGGTTTGCCATTCGTGAACATTCGACTGTTGGCTTCCACCGAATCCTACATTGGTAAAAACCTTCCCGTAGGTTTCGAGTGATTGCTTAACTGCTTTGCTTTCCAAACTTTCTTAATCGGGGTATGATTCTTAGATCTCGAAATAACACATCACATTTATCATGATTACCGAAAATAAACATTTTTACATGTTTTGCAGACAAAGATAAGGCCTCGAATTAATTTCAAGAAGTTTAGAGCTAATACTAGAACTAACACGATTCTTTTTGTTCAAATCAAACTTCTTGTCCCTATGGTGTTCTTTACTTCCTTATCATGATCACTTTTAGTTTATGTAATCCTATCCTTCTTTGTATTGCTTCTAGGTTTTGACCCGCTAACTTTAGTGTCAATCTTAACATCTGTAGAAGTAACGATGGGAACATTACATGGCTTCACTACTTTCGCATTCCCGGTCTAGAAGTGCTGGGATCCAAATTTGGGAGGCACATCAAAGGTTGCTTGCTTGAATTTTGACATGGAACAAGGCATATCAAGGGTCACATGCTTGGCTTTAGGCATAGAACAAGGCACAACTATTCTATCTCGCCTATTGTTAGATTTCGGACTTGTGACAATTACATACTCTAAGAGTTCCCGAGATCGTTTGGCATCCATGCAGCATAGGCTATAGTACTATCAAAAGGTTTTTCTAATCTTTCATCTTCAACAATCTCACGGAGACCCTTCAAACTTTCCTTAAGGTATGAGAGGTATGCTTTATGTGCAAGTTCATTATTCCTAATGGGCGGAGGAATATATAACATATCGATAGCATATTTATCACAATCGAAACCTTAGGAACAGTATTTGCAATTGGGGATTGGCAACTTTCCTTTCACCTCACGCTTGATTCTCAATATCGTTAAGTAAAGAAGTTATCTTTTCAATTTGTTTATCATGATTAACTTTAAATGAATCACATAACTCTTTGTTTTGATCATTAACCTTTGAAATTTCAACTTTAAAACAATCATTTTCCTTTTGCAAGTTATCAATTATGTTTTGAAGTTGGAAATTCGAGAATCTAAAGGTGGAGGCATATGGGAACCAACACATCCTTCTTTTCACCTTTCGGTTGTGAAATTTGGGCTTTCAATCTTTTGATCGTGTGGCAATGAGCTCGAATTTGTTCATCACGTTTGCTAATTTCAAAACCGCATCAAACTCGTGAGCATCGAGGATGTCTTGATATTTGAGGTTTTAACATTTTCTTTGAGATGTTGATGTTTTAATTGCAAAGCAAGATGTTCAACTTCTAATTTAGAATAATGTTTGACCAAGTTATCATGATCATCCTGTTCTATTTTCTCATGCAATTTTGAATTTGTTGTTTCAAGCTCAATGACACGATCATGGGAGACTTTCGTGAGCAACAGATAATTCATGAAATTGAGAAGCATTAATGGAACAATTTGTAGCGATGAAAACACATCTTGAGCAATACATTGAAATCGATTCTCATTCGATGTATGCAAGTTCTTCCTTTCAATCTCACTATATTTTAATTCTCTCTCATAGTCACTAACCTCAACAATCATTGCATCAAATTCCTTTTCCATTTCTTTAATATCGAATGTGTCCCTTTTAAGACTCTCAAATTGATCTTTTAGTTGTTTAAAGAAAGGCATGACCTCGCTTAAATAGCATTCTTTAGTTTGCTCAAACCCCTTTCCCTTGCTTATACCATGGGTGTGATCCTTTTCTTACAAGTTTTCTCAAAATCAACAAATAGTTGAAAGATAACATATTGACTGATTAAGGTCTTGCTTTTAGTGGCAATTGTTCTAGGAACAAGATGCATTGGTGTATTCGGAGGATACACAATCGCTCTAGGCATTTTCCTAAGGGAGGGTTCGTTACAACAAGATTCTCTCGCTTTTGCTTATCTAAATCCTTTTCCGAACACTTGTTCGTGGGGTTAATAGAGTCCGAGGCTTAAACTTGTTCAAGGAGATCCAATTTTCTTTAGTGTAATTATGGGGTTTAATCGTTATGTTATTCTTTTACACTCGTGATCTTCTAACTTCTTATTCATTTTCTCCTAGTGACTTCATCGATTTCTTATCTTCCTCGGTGCACTCAACGCAACTAGGTTTACGCCTAGGCTTAAGGATTTCATTACCATCATAAAGCACCTTATGAGCATTTCTAGCCTTTTAATTACCTCTGGATTTGGTTCCTCAACAAGGGAATGCTATGCTTATCGCTAAGACTCGATGCTTAGTGATCATGTGAGCGGTTTGAATGGTATTCCTTGTATGTACAACTTATTTTCAAGCTTGTTTTTCAAAGTTTTAGATTGGAAAATCATTCAAAAGTTTTGATTCCTTAGCCTTGAATTCTTGCTTAAGCATTTTAACATTTTCTTGAAGTTCGTGTTTTGCTTAGCGCTTTGGAAAGCTTTACTTGTAAGGAGTTTAACTCTTGTTTTAATACTTCTTCTCTAAAATTACTTTTCTAATAATTGTACACATTTGGATATCCATCTCCCGCTCACGAGTGGTAAGTTCAAACTTAGCACTGCTGTTCGTATATGGCAACTTGATCCTTATAGGTATTGAGTTCAAGGGCGAGGAATCATCGAGCACAAATGCAAAGTACTCATGCAATTCATAATCATCATTTTGAGAAGAAGATGCATACCTAGGTACTGCGAAACATTCATGCAACTTTCCTCTGCACTAACGTGCAAGGTTGTGTGTGGGTGCATCTCTATCTTGGGTACATCCGAAGCTTCCATGGAGCGTTCCTTTGCATTAGCTTGCACGGGTTGTGACTGGTGCACCTCTCTCTCTTGTGAACATGAGCATGAAGATTCTATTTTAGCATTGTCCGACTCATCATTGTTTGTTTTCTCTAACATTCTCGCATTCAAGAACACCCGATTCTTCCATAAATACATTACCCAACTTATCACAACAATCTCTCAACCGCTCCCGACACTCATTCACTTTTTCATCCTTTTGTGCGCTTCCTCAATGTACTTTTCACATTATCCATGAGTTGTATAAATGTCTCAATGAATTCACAATTTCCATTCCAAGATGTTTTTGAAGGAAATTCCAATCAAGTGTTGATCGTGTCTATCACGAATATTCCCCATGATGAATGGTCAAATTGTTTGTAGATTACTTGAAGAGTCGCTGTGAACCATCTTTTGAATTTCTTCATTGGTAAGTTGCGACTTTAAATGCTCTAAGTTCAACAAAAAGCTTCTTGTCAATGTAGGTAAGTCCTCAAGGAAAAGAGCACTACATGTTCGATCCCCAACTATGGATAACAAGCTGTATGAGGTGCGGATGAAGTAGTTGATAGGGCTCAATGTCGCATTCCATTTGCATGGCATTACAGAGCAGTGCAATTCATTCTCATTGTACTCGTAACATGAAGATCTCACATCCTCGTTGTTTAATTCAAACATCTTTAATCGCTCAGTGTAGCATCCTTTATCATTATTATCCACAATCATACAATTTAAGCACTTCAAAATCACCGGGTCGGTAGAGTAAGACATGATGTGGTAGAATGCACGGATTTTACAAGTCTATGATTTAAACCGAGAAATAGAATCTTTCGGGATTTTACTAAAATCAAGACTAAACCGTTAAGCAATGACGAATGGAATGATAGACAATTGTGTGTTAGGACATATGATTGTATGTAGGATTAGCGAGAGATGTTGTTTGGTTGTGATTCGGATTGGTTTATGCCCGTTTTCCCGAGAAATTTAGGTCTAAAACTTAAAATCCTCAATAACTTCTGTTTGGAGCGGATTTAGACCTCGAAGATTGACCGGTTTATTTGGCGTGCCATTCTCCTCGTCTCACGGTCGCTTTGATGGGTAGAAGCGAAAACGGAGTTACGGTTCAAAAGTTATGGCCGTTTGAAGTTTTGACGAAAAATCAACCAAGTCGCTACGAATTCTTGAACCAAGTCGCTAACAACTAATTAAGCTATACCACCAAGTCGCTAAAGTCCCAAGTCGCTAAGTAAAAGGTAAGTCGCTAAGTAGTAACTCGCTAAGCCTCAAGTCGCTAGCAAAATTTTGGCGAATTATTACTCAAGTCGCTAAAGATACAAGTCAGCTAAAGAGCAACTCGCTCTGCACCAAGTCGCTACCACAAGTCGCTACTCGTAGTGGAGAGTCCACTACTTGTACTTTAACTCTCTAGATCTAACTCGCTAGGTCTAAAACTGTAACTCGCTACAAATTTGTAAAGCAAGTCGCTATGAAGAAAATAATCCGTGAGCTAAGTCGCTAGCAAGAAAAACCATATAAACATCACTTTTCAATCCAAAAACAACCCAACCAAGATGATTTAAGCTTACCAAATGAAAACCTACACACTTGTGATGATTCTAAACATAAAAGTACTAACAAAATCCAAACTTTAACACGAAATCAACCAAATGATGCAAAACCACTAAACTTTTTCAAACTCAAAACCACCTAAAACCACTAGAAATCCAAAGATGTGCAAGATATGATCTAACCATGGCTCTTTATACCAATTGTAGGATATTAGTTTTCACATACACATCAAACCATAACACAAAGGTGGCGTATAAGTGGAATTCTAGAGAGAAAGTTAGAGGTTTAGGGAACTTAGTGAGAGAAAGTGAAGATATTATTATGAGCTCCAACTCTCTACCTTGGAAGGTAGAGTATTTATAATCTTACATAAATCGCCACACATCGGGTGTGGATCGCATACAGTGGGTAAAGACCGTCCGTCCTCCACGGTGTTACTTAACTAAATACTACTTAACTAAAAAGAACTACGACTACGAGCTTTCTAACGATTACATATACTTGAGGTGACCGACTCTTTAATACCGAGAATTTCTAATTCCTAACAAAATTTAAAGTTCGGGCCTCAACTGAGTTCCTAGACATATCTTCAAAAAGGTGTTGGTCATTATTTATCATCAATACTTGTATGACCTTGACAACGTCAATGGACACATATAGAGATACCAAGATCACATAACCATACAACACGAGTGACCTTAAGAACCAAGAGACCAAGAAAAAAAATAGTCTATCCGGATCAAAAGACCCATCCCTAAATAGCATTATGCGAAGGAAGCGTTATTACAGAGGTGGTTGTTATTGACTTGTATATATTGCACAACTTGTTGAGGTGATAACGCATATCAAAAGCATTATCAAGAACCAGACATAAATCACTTTATCTGTTCTTCTGTCAATTCTGTTTCGTTTAGCCTGAGATGTCATTGAATTGCTAGCCACTTCGTGTCTCGCCAAGTAAAGATTACCACCCCATATATAAACTAAGTGTCTCGAAGTTTCGAGTCGCAAAGAAGAATTTGAGAAGCTGATATGGGATATTTAGAATCCTCGCCCTCATCTCCTAGCTCCAGAACACTTACTAGAGAAGCCTGGCAGGACGAACTCAGATTGGTGATGCTTTGATGATCGTAAACATGCAAATGCGTATAAATGGCTCCATTTCAGTTCTCTTATAGATGGTTGTGTTGCTATTTTAAGATGGATCACTACAAAAATTACATATAAAGAACTCAATTAATTGCTTCAAGTAATTTACTTTTGTACATGACTATGTATGTAATCATTTTACCATGCATTGTAAATTTGATTTACACTCAAATATCACACTCTGTATTTCTTTTGCTTTTAAATAAATCAACTCATGTTTAACAAATCCGAAAACATAAGTTTCACATACTTTGGCTTGTTGGTTATATTAGAATTATGACTGGGTTATAATTTCTAGATATTATAATGCAATTTAATGGATGTGATATTATAGACAAATATGATTACTAGTCGAAATGGACGTTTCAAGTCATAAAAGATATTTGTATTCGGATAATTGAAATTTTGATTTGATATAAATTAGAAAATTTGGATATCCGTATCTTCATATATATAACTCTTATTTAAGTTCTCCAAAATTCTGGAATATTCAAATACTCAAATTCTGGACACTTGGATATATACAACAATTTCGAAAGTTTGGATATCTAATTTTGAACACCATCCATACATGACATAGAGCTCTAAGACCTCTTGATTTATTTTATACCTTAAATGGATATTAAATTTACTATATACCAGACTATTGAAGATTAATACTAACTTACTAACCGATAATAATAACTAATTGGTGGTTTAAGAACAATCGTTAACTAGGACTAGGTTCTTATACACATCCAAAACCCAAACTCTTGCTCTACTATCAAGAAAGTCATTTCTTATGGTGACTTTGCCTCGTATGTGAGTTTATTGCTTCCTGATTATTCGTTAGTCATTGGGATATCAGTATGACATAAAGCCATCATCCTGATGAATATCATGATGTCCCAGACATCTGATTCATAAAGCCATGTATTGTTCGTGAATCTGGCATTTCAAAAATGAACCCTCTTATACAAGTCTCGCGAAGATTCGATGCACTCTTCTTTAATTAGGTAATTCGATGAGAAGAAATCTGCACCATCTCTCTGTTCTAACCCGCGGTAGAATCGTAACCAAAATCCATTATGTGAGAGGCAACACCAACAATATATGCATCCATGTTATCGCCATAAGAGATTGCATCCATGGAGCATTTTTTAAACTCCATCTAGTTACAAGTCAAGGTCACTGCTTTTTGAGTTAAAACCATCTTCACCAGATGAAGCTCTTCTTTCAAATTTGAAGTCCAGTCCTCAACTGATTTCCCATACATTTCGTCAAAAAGGTGTTGTTCATTATTTATCATCAATGTTTGTATAAACTTGACTACTTCAATGGACACATGATTAAATAACCATACAACACGATTGCCCTTAAGAACTGAAGAGACCAAGATAAAAATATCATTATGGATCGAAAGACCCATCTCTAAATATCATTATGTAAAGGTACCGTGATTCTGTAGGTGATATTTCATCTCTAAATATCATTATGGATCAAAAGACCCATCTCTAATGAATGTTATATTATAGACAAATATAATTACTCATCAAAATGGACGTTTCATGTTATAAAAATATTTGTATTCGGATATCCGAATTTTTGATTTGATATAAATTAGAAAATTCGGATATCCGTATCTTCGGATATAATTCGTATATAAGTCCACCAAAATTCTGGATATTAAAATACTCAAATTCTGGAAACTTTTATATATACGACAACAATTCAAAGTTTGGATATCTAATTTTGAACACCACCCATATATGACAAGAGCTCTGAGACCTCTTGATTTCTCTTATACCTTAAATGGATATTAAATTGTATACTAAAATATTGAAGATTGATACTAACTTACTAAACCATATAATAATAACTAACAAATAAATTAAGAACAATCGTTAACTAGGATTAGGTTCTTCTACAGAATTGAAACCCAAACTCTTTCGCTGCTATCAAGAAATTCACTTCTTCTAGTGACTTTGCCTGGTATGTGTGCTTCCTAATTATTCATCGGTGATTGGGATGCCAGCATGACATAAAGCCATCAGCCATAGGAATATCATGATGTCCAAGACATATGATCCACGAATTCAGGTGATGTTCATGAATCTCGCATCTTTAAAATTAAATGGTCTTATACAAGTCTCACCAAGATTCGTTGCACTCTTATTTTATTCACTAATTGGATAAGAAGAAATCTACACCATCTCTATGTACTAACCCACGGTAGAATCATAACCAAAATCAATTCCGTGAGAAACAACACCAACAATCTCCCTATCCACATTATCGCCTTAAGAGATTCAATCTATCAATCGGTTTAAACTTCATTTGGTCGCAAGTTATGGTCCCTATTTTGTCGATTAAAACCATCTCCATCGACCAAGCTTTTCGTTAAAATTTGAACACCGGCCTCGCCGAGTTCCTAAAATTTACATTAATACAAATAAACCGTAAAAGCGTTTATTAATATTTAGCTATCTCTTTGTGTATTGTTGATAACAAATATAATGTTATCATAAGTAAATTATATGGATACATGTTATTTTTTGTAGAGCATCTACATATATAGTCACTTAATATAAATTGTTTATTGTAATAGTTTAGTAGGATGAGTAAAAACCACAACCCATGACCCATACCCGTGGAGCATATCCATAACCCATGGAGTTAACCCATAACCCATTGTCTAGATGCATTGCATCTTTTAGATACATTGTATCTACTTAGATACCCATTGTCCAAAGTCCATGACCCATGACCCATAACCCAAAACCCATGGGTTAACAGGAGCATCTCATGGATCCCTCCATTTACACTAGACGGATCCCTCAGGCAAGGGATCCATGGGATCCGTGCAACAGTAGCAAGAAATTGCCTATAAATAGAGAGCCATTTCTTCATTGTAACTCACCCCTCTTCTTACAAACTCTCTCATATATTCTTACATTCTTCTAACCTCAGATCACTTGATCTAGATAGTAGTTCTTCTTTCTTTTGTTGTGATTCTCATATAGGTCCTTCTCTAAGGTGAGATCACGAGCATTCTACAAGTCATCCAAGCAAGGGTCCTTGATTGATTTGTTTCTCTACAAGATTTCTGTAGCAAAGATATTGTATTTCATATTTCACATACTTGTTGTGTTATGGTAGTGTTGGTTTGGTCCTCCGTGTTAAGGACTCGGTATTTAGCTTTGTCTTTGGAAAAAGTGTAAGCAACGTTGTGAAGGCTTCTCCACGAGTTAAAGGATTTTGTTGACATAGTGCTTGAACTCTCGAGTAGGTGACTCGGGAGTGGAGTAGGGCAGGAAGGTGTCCTTGTAGCCGAACCACTATAAATCGGTTGTGTCATTTCTATCCTTTACTTTAGTTTTTTTCTTTACTTGCATTACTTATAGATCTATACTCTCTCAAGAGCTAAGTTTACAAAAGTTTTAAAGTAAATAGTATTTTAAAAACTTTATGATGCATGTTTTACTGACCAGGTTTTATTATTTATAAAGTCTCGTTATACCTATGATCTACCCTAAAGCACTAACGGGCAGTGTACCCGGTCGTGTGTAGTGTAGTATTCGGTAAAACCGAGGTTGTCCCAAGAGCTATGTGTGCGTATTTTAACTAAGTCTAGGTGTCACAGATTTCAATAGGTTTTAAGGCTGAAATGATTGATTAACTACTAAAAAAATAAAATAAAAGATAGCAAGTAAAGGCAAAGGTTGTGATCAATAGAGGAGAAGTGTGCTAACCTAGTTACTTATACTATCAAGTTAAGTTCATGTTTAATTACTTCAAATTGCTTCAAGTGGGGGTAAAGGTAGCTAGGACAGCATTTCGTTAGTTCGTCCTAACCTATCGAAGAAGGCTTCCAGAAGATGTCGTGACCCGTCGAAAGTCCGATTGTTTTAGTCCCTAAGCCAAGTCATTAAGTTCCACTACAATCAAGATTTGTAACAATGAGTTCCCGGGCGCTAGCATCTTAAACACTCATCCCTAACTTCTTAAGTTCATCCAAACGGTAGGTGATCTGTTGGTCAAATTGCACAAGCAAAAAAGGGTCGTCAGTTGGTCAATTCTTACCTTTCCCACTCAGTCTAACTACTTAGGGTCAATTGGTCATATATCCTAAGTAACTAGCCACTACCGCCATTCAAAACTACCGGTAGCTACCAACAAACTATGCAAGTATACACTAGAAACAATTATACGGAAGAAATGTAAACATAAACAAAACAATTAAGGAATCATAACTAGGCTAGCACCAGAGGTGCTTAGCCGCTCATATTAACTAAAACAATCAATTCAATGTTTGACATTATGAAATACATGAATTGAAAGTAAATAAAAGATAAAATGCTAATGCTTATCATAGGGGAGTGATTTCTCCCTTGGAGATGGCTCCGTATGCTCCTCAAGATCTGCCTTTAACTTTGACTCATGTTCACTGATGTTGTATGTGAAATGGGATGATCAGAAATGATGGAATTTGGGCGGTATTTATATGCCAGATATGGTTACGGCGTAACCTAAGTTGAGAGTTACGCCGTAACATACAATTCTTCGTAATTTGATCTAGAAAAGCTGGTTACGGCGTAACATCTAGTTATGCCGTATCTTCAATAAATCGTTGTTACGCCGTAATTGTGGAATTAGTTACATCGTAACCTGCTGCGGTGCGGAACCTCATTTGACCTAATTAGTTACATCGTAATACTATGAGGGAGTTACGCCGTAATCTTCAGTTAAGTTGGTTTTCTGAGCCACGCTTCTGTTACGGCGTAATGTGAGAGAGGAGTTACGCCGTAACATCTTCAAAATGAGCATACTATCATATATCTTCAATAAACTCTCCAAATCCGCGTCTCTTTAACTCCAATGCTCGTAATTTACCTGAATGTGAAATATAGAAGAAAACAAGCGTAAATCCGGATAAATGATATAAAATACGAGCATTATCGGAAACCGACACTAATATTCGTGATTATTTGATGTTATCAAATATCCCCACTTGAACTCTACTTGCCCTCAAGTAGACCTTATTAGATAGATTCTTAAAAGATATCTCCCATTACCGAAAATATAAGTTTATAAATCACTTATGCTAGAATAAAACAAATCCAACACCTCACTTAAATGGGAACAAAACACTCAAATATCTCAACTATTCTAAGTGTCAATTTCGGGTGATCACTCATTACTGCATCATAGCATGTATTCTATCATAGGTTTGGCGGTTACACAAATCTCCACCACTAGAGTTAAGGGCTAAACAATTCTCGAAGGCAATATGGGTGACACGACAAAGGTTAAGGTGATTTGTCATTACTAACATTTCACGGCGAAGTGGACAAAATCAATGATACATGACCAAATCCATGGCCAAGACACCAAAGATTGCTCGCTGCATCACCTAGACACGCTTCATGACTAAAGGGTAGGATAAGACATGAGATAAAATTGGTGTAAAATAAAATCAAGCAAATAGTCTAAATCTATAACCAAGTCATCACCACTTACCGTTCGCCCAAAGTTCAAGTTTCGAAGTCTAGAAATCGGATCATGATAATACCAAGTAGATGTGCCATTAGAGGACGTCATTGATAAGGTTTTAAAATGTACCTTTTTGAGGGGTCGTTTAAGCCCTTATTTGATCACTTTTGTATCCGTTATTATTTAATATCGTTCCTTTTTGAGGGCACGGATATACGAAGAAAATGGCCAAAGTCAAGAATCGAGACACTCAAGCTGCTGAAATACAAGGTGACGGCGCGTCATCGCTTAACCGTGACGCCGCTTGAGCATTTTGTGACGACACGAAGCCAAATTTCTTATTTTCAAGTGACGGTGTCATGCTTTAAAAGAGTAGGCCGTCGCAACTCGACGGCCTAGATTTGATCCGCACGGCGCCGGTCAAGAAGGATGGCGTCCACAAGCACAAGGTGACGCCGTCGGAATACTAACGTGGCCAAGACGAAACCCTAATGACGGCGACCACGGCGTCACAAATCATAAGGTGGCCGTCACGATTGTAATATTATATATAGAATCCGAATTTTTCGCTTTGGTGTGTAGTCTTTGGAGTAAAACCTAAACCGAACCAAAGTCGTCTTGTACAGTATTTTAGGGTTCCAAACCCTATCTTACATCAAGATAAGTGTTTTACTTCATTAATTCAATTATGTCTTCAATTGATTGTGTGTATGCTTGCATGTTTACCATGTCCGGCTAAATTACTTGTGTGTTTGCTTAGATATATGAAACCTAGTTGTTAATTATTGTTAGGTTGTCTCTTATCTTAATTGTAATTGGCTTAGGAGTGCGACTAGGCTATCGTTGTGTTTAATACTTGATAAATCTTTGATAGTTTATGAATGACTTAGTGGATTTCGTTTACTAAACCCAAAGATAACCTCAAAGTTAGTTTATGAATGACTTAGTGGATTTAGCCTACTATACTTAAAGGTGACTTCAAAGAGTTAGGGAATGCACACCTTACAACCTTAGAAAACACAACAGCGTTAAGAATAAGGACGTGACAATTCAACCATCAATAGGAGATAACTAGGAGTAATAGCATCTAGGTAAACACATCTTTAAACTATCATACGAGCACACAATAATTAGACATAGACTACATACACCTTAGATTAGATAATTAAATAAGTAGAGTAATCGGTGAAATACCAACCCCAATCCAAACCCCGAGATTCGTACCTTTCCATTTCCTAAAAACATAAAAGATAAAAATAATCTTCCTCAACCCCAACCTTAGCGTATTAACTTCTCACTAGCATTCCTATTCCCTAGAGAACGATATCAATACCCGTGGCTTACTCTAATACTACACTACAACGATTAGGTTCATTTGCCTAGGGTGTTATAAAACTTGCTCGAAGAAAAGGAAGTTCCTTTGACCCCGAACGACGCGTGTGGCGTTATCAAGTTTTGGCGCCCTGGGGAATGGAATAGCTAGTTAGTAGTCCACCTCGTTTAGGTTTCTTTGCTTGATTCCTATCAAGTAATTTTTCTCAATTTTTAGCTTTCTCATATTCTATCCCTTTCTTCGTGACCTTTGTTCGTAACCCCATCACTTTTCATCATGGAAGGTGATAACCAACCACCATTCATAAGCCTACCACCAAATGACCCGCCAAGAGGCCGTACTCTTGGTGAATACTCAAGACCAAGCCACCTAGGCTATAGAAACACCATTGAGCTTCCGACCAAGCCCAAACTACGCCCTGCGATCCGACACCATCCGGTTGATGCAAAGCGGATGTGCATTCCATGGACTTCGTTAGAAGATCCTAATCAAGATCTTAAGGATTTCCTTAAAATTGTCGATTCCATCGACCTCGATGCTACTACTCGGGAGACCACGGTATCGTCTCTTCCAATTCTCTCACGGGACCAAGCTAGTAATTGGCTTGACCGACTTCCACGGATCCATCTCAAGTCGGATGATCTCACCACTCGCTTCCTCGCCCAATTTTTCCCACGGAGAGAACTACCAAACTTAGGAATGACATCTTGATGTTCCAACAACGTCAAGGCGAAACTCAGATGAGGCGTGGACTCGATTTAAGGACTTGCTCACAAAGTCCTCATCACGATATCGATCTTTGGCTTCAAGTCCAAATCTCTTACGATCGTGTCAACTTCTCAACTAAGAAATCCATCGACCAAGCGGCGGTGGTAAACTTAGTAAACTCACCGTGGAAGAATCGTGGGGGTACAATAGAGGACCTTGCTCTCTGAAAGCGAATGTTGGAATGACCCCGTGAGTTGTCCAAAGCCGATAAAGCGGTTTCTTTGCCTCCCATTGACTCACAACCTTCCAATCGTAGGATGCTCGAACTTGAAGATCAAGTCAAATTCCTAAGGAGCTCCTACGAGACTCCTAAGCTCGAGCCAAATAACTTAGGAAAATCCTACAACAACCCTCCAAACACCGAAACTTCCACTAGTCTTGAAGTAATGGTGTCCAAATTCATGTCATCTCAAGAAGCTCGATTGACGCAACTTGAAGCCGATTTCAAGCAATGATAAAGCGAGATGACAACCCAGCTCGACACCCTCTTAAAAGCCTTCAATGGACAAAGGGATGAAATACAGGAAAAAATGGCGGAGATGATGGACTTAGTGAAAGAGTACACTAAGACGAAGATTCCCGAGAAGGTTCTAGTGAGGAACGATAAGCACGCCACCCCACTTTGTCTGCGTTGATGCCATTTCCATTGCTTCGATGAGGATGGAGCGATTGAGAAGAAGGAGCCCGAGAGCAAAGAAGGATAGTAAGGATAAGAATGAGGCTCGGATGATGATGAACCCAAATTCATCAAGCATTACCTTAAGCATGAGATCAATAAGAAAACAATCGTTAACCAAGTGAAAAACTTTAGGTGCAATGATGTTCTTAGGAAAGCCCTCTTAGGTGAAATAGAGAGGAAGAGTATGACACCATGCCTATTGGACCTATGTACCTAGTCGATTCCGAGAAAGCGGTAACTAAAGTAAGAGATCTCTGAAACTTTGTAATTCCATGTAGCATAGGTGACTTAGAGAACCTAAATGCCTTGGCCGACTAGGGATCTGATGTAAACATAATGCCGTTGTCAGTCTATAATGAGTTGACTAAGGAGGAACCGACCAAGACCAATCTTAGACTTTCCTTAGCAAATCATTCATATGTTTATCCCATAGGAATAGCGGAGGATGTCTTAATTGAGGTTGCCAATATTGTCTATCCGGTGGACTTCGCAATTTTAGACATTGAGGAAGATAAAAACCTGCCATTAATCCTGGGGACACCTTTCCTGACCACCGCCAAGGCAACCATCAAATGCGGTGAAGGGATTATGATACTCAAAAGTGGAAAAGGACAAGTTAGGATACCTATTGTTCCGAGATATCCTCTTAAGATCATGGAGAAGATTAGGGATGAGAATCCACAAGTCCCTAACAATGTGGTTAGGAAGAAAATGAACGATTGGAAAAAAGGGCTTAGAGAAATCATGGTTCAAGGGTTAAATGCAACATTGTGGAAACGTGATAAAAAGTTAGGAAATAACTATACCACAATACCACAAACTCAAAAGAACCCTAAGGAATTTTTGAATGGAGAAAATGTGCTTTTGTATAAATCAAGAATAAAAGCATTATGGGAAGGAATAAGCCAAGATGGTTTGGACCTTATACGGTGAAAGAAACTAATCTAAAAATAAAACCGTTATCATAATAGAGCGATGTTGGAAGTGAATTCACGGTGAGCATACAACGTCTACAACCTTATGATGAAGGCTTAGTGGAAGAAAAGAAGGACGGCAATGAAGTCACGTGGGGCACGACTTGAGTCTAGCTACAAGACTCATAAATAAAGAAAAGCGCTTCGTGGGAGGCAACCCATGCTTAATTGTTTGCTTGTTAGTGTCATATATCTTTTATTGATTACTTATTCTCATGTTTAAATTTGTAAAATGCTTTATTTTGTTTTTAACCTCGTCTTAATTGCATATAAAGGTATTTTACATAAAGGATAAGTGTAGGGAGGATTACACGTTTTCAAAGAAACGTAAACATGAGAATAGCAATTCATTAAAAGATATATATGTGTTTGTTCGAGTCAAATGCTTGTATCGAGTCATAATGGATGTTTTGCGAAAATTTTCCAGTTCTAAAGATGTAAATTTTCAAGAATTTTTTCCGAAAATCGCAGACCGCTTTTGTCGGGAAGGAGTAAAACAACAGTTACTTTTTCTCGTTTTCGAGCTACTTATAAATTTTTAGAATTTTCTGTGTCTTAATTTTCCGTAAATTCTGTAAACATCCATTCCACAAGCATTATATCCTAGTTTAGTAGAGTCTTATATATATTATTACCACCGATTTTACGAAGGTTTCGTTTGTTTTCTTCGAATGTGCGTGTTTTATTTATCAAGAAGAAGAAACAAAATATTGGAAGGAGCTTTTCACGCATACATTTTTCTTGGAAAGGATTTAACCACTACTTCACACACGGATCCTACCGAAATGATCAGAGTATTAGTTTCTTCGTTTTAATTACCTTCCATTATCATAACTTTGATACTTTCGGGGAACATTGGGGACAATGTTCAGTTTAAGTGTAGGGAGGGAAAATAAAACGGAAACTTATAAACTATGCTTATACTTGATTATTTGCTTTGTCCAATTATATTTGTGTAATAAACCATGAGAAAATGTCGGTTAGGGTAATTTTGGCACCAAATTTAAAAATTTTCATGACATATAGGAGTGGGCCATTAGTCTTAACAAAAGCGTCTCACGGATAGAAAGTTGCATGACTAGCACAAAAACCCTTTACCACCTAAATTCCACCCAAAATGTGAGGATCGCCCTTAGATTAGTAGGAATTAAAGCATTCATCTTTAATGCTTAGAGTGTGAACCGGTAGTATAATAGATTCTAGAACTTGTTTTGTGATGCATCCCGAGATCGCTAGTAAGACTACACTTGTGTAGTTAGGAATAACTAAATGATAAGAGGCATTAGGATAACCCTTGTTTGATACCCGTAATATAATTACTTCTTCCACATCGGTTGAGTAATTCCCTCACACCTTTGCGTTGTACTCATCTTTAGTACACGATACCCCTAGTTAACCCCTCAGAGCCTATCCTTTTCGCGGTTCTCGTGATGTTTCGTTTTTCCAAATATCAATGAAAGCATTGTTTACACCCACCCCCAAATATACACCCAAATCGCCTTAGCCTACCTTGTATAAAGTCACTTTTAGTGCATTATTGTTATCACCCTAAACCCTTAGTTCAATTATCTAGTTGCTTGCATGAGTTGCTAAGTCAAGTCATATCTTTTGTATACGCTTTGGGACGATTGGGACTCATGGGAAAAGTTAAAATTTATGAAATGACCGGAAGGAACGTTAAATTCCTAATTTGCGTAATAACGTACCCCAAATGTTTTGATCTTTTCAATTTGGGTCAAATTAGTGTTAGAGTAATAAAAACTCAAGTGTAGGGATGTGCCTATAAATCCCTATCATTTTGATGTTACCGTAGAGGATGGTAGAGTAAAAGTGTATGAAAAAAAAAACATACGGGCTACCATCCTACATCTATCCTTTAAATTTATGTTTGTTTGTTTCAGTTATCTAGAGTTTAGAGTGTCGAGTCTTGGCTTAGCAACGCCATTCTTCGTATGCTTGTAACATAGAGATTTTTGACTTGCCACCACTAAATAGCCTATCCCACCAAACCCTTTGTTTCCCTACCGTAAGCCTAACATTACAACCCTTTAAAGACCTCTTTGATAGTCTTTCCTAGGTGCTTACGCAAAAGCGATGGAGGTTTGATCTATTCTCAAGCCTATGGTAATCTATGTACTAGGACCGGTTAATGAGTGTTTATCTTCCATTTCCAACTTGTTATATTTCATATACACTCGAGAGATGTGAGTATCCAAACACCCCATGTGAGGTGCTAGTATGTAATTTCCGTGCTTGTTATGATTTTCTTGGGCTTATATGTGTTGTGGACTGTTTTAAACCAATGCTTCATGACCCTAACTTATAAATTAATTGGCTAAAGCACATTTGCTTGAGGACAAGCAAATACCAAGTGTAGAGATATTTGATAAGGTTTTAAAATGTACCTTTTGAGGGTCGTTTAAGCCCTTATTTGATCACTTTGTATCCGTTATTACTTAATATCGTTCCTTTTCACTTTTTAGGTCTCTTGATGGCAAATTGTTTGTAATGGCACTTATTTGGACGAAAAGGCGGATATCTGAAGAAAATGGCCAAAGTCAAGAATCGAGACACTCAAGTGCTTTGAAATACAAGTGACGCGTCAACATCCTTAACTATGACGCCGTCGGAGCATTTTAATGACGACACGAAGCCAAATTTCTTATTTTCAAGTGACGGTGTCGGGCTTTAAAGAGTAGGCCGTCGCACTCGGGGCGGCCTAGATTTGATCCGCACGGCGTCGAAGCGGTGGCGCCGTCGCAAGACTAACGTGGCCAAGACGAAACCCTAATGACGGCGACCCGGCGTTACAAATCATAAGGTGAGGCCGTCGTGATTGTAATATTATATATAGAATCCGAATTTTTCGGTTTTGGTGTGTAGTCTTTGGGTAAAACCTAAACCGAACCAAGGTTGTCTTGTACAGTATTTTAGGTTCCAAACCTATCTTACATCAAGATAAGTGTTTTACTTCATTAATTCAATTATGTCTTCAATTGATTGTGTGTATGCTTGCATGTTTACCATGTCCGGCTAAATTACTTGTGTGTTTGCTTAGATATATGAAACCTAGTTGTTAATTATTGTTAGGTTGTCTCTTATCTTAATTGTAATTGTCTTAGGAGTGCGACTAGGCTATCGTTGTGTTTAATACTTGATAAATCTTTGATAGTTTATGAATGACTTAGTGGATTTCGTTTACTAAACCCAAAGATAACCTCAAAGTTAGTTTATGAATGACTTAGTGGATTTCGTCTACTATACTTAAAGGTGACTTCAAAGAGTTAGGGAATGCACACCTTACAACCTTAGAAAACACAACGCGTTAAGAATAAGGACGTGACAATTCAACCATTAATAGGAGATAACTAGGGAGTAATAGCATCTAGGTAAACACATCTTTAAACTATCATACGAGCACGCAATAATTAGACATAGACTACATACACCTTAGATTAGATAATTAGATGAGTAGAGTAATCGGTAGAAATACCAACCCCCAAATCCAAACCCCGAGATTCAGTACATTTCCATTTCCTAAAAACATAAAAGATAAAAATAATCTTCCTCAACCCCAACCTTAGCGTAGTAACTTCTCACTAGCATTCCTATTCCCTAGAGAACGATATCAATACCCGTGGCTTACCCTAATACTACACTACAACGATTAGGTTCACTTGCCTAGGGTGTTATAAAACTTGCTCGAAGAAAAGGAAGTTCCTTTGACCCCGAGCGACGTGTAGCGTTATCACCATGATGGGCACATTACCAACTCCTTTTCTTCAAATGTGACCGAGGTAGCCTCCTTGATGCTAAATCTATAGTAAGCTCATAACATAGTGCTTATAACTTCGCATTTTACAATCAAATAAATAACAATACATTTTATTTTATTATTTTTTTTTGAATCACATCATTTTATTTTTCAACAAACATAACAACTAAACATAACATCCCCCCACTTGATATGAACAATATGAGAATTTGGGGGGTCTTCAATGATCTTTAAGAATATGTCGTCGATTAAAGCGTGATTCCCGAACCTTTCCACTTGAACCTTGAACTTAGGCAAATGATGACTTCCCAATTAAATGAATGGCTCAGAAGGGTGTATCTAGGGGTATCTTGCACTAAAGGTGAGTGCAACAAAGGGTTTAACATGGGGGTCGAGAAGTCGAGGTGACTAATCGATAGACACACAATGGTAGGCTATTTGGGTGATAATCCTATAATCACGCCTTCTTAAACCGAAAAGTCCAAATACATCGAGCTAACTCAACATACCTCGCCTATGGTATCGAAATGATGCAAATGCCAAGTTTTAAAGTTTACAAGCTACCCAAGACACTCATAATTTGGTGGATTTGGGGTAAAATTTGGAAACGGATAAGGCTAATCTCACCATATAATATCAAGGGTTATAATGTTCTCGGCTAAGGTCTAATCTAGTTAGGTTAAGAAAAACATGTCAAAATTTTAAAAATGGCATAATTTTTCAAAATAAACTAGAAAAACGAGGGCAAAATAAAGTTCAAGAGACAATTCTACTCCCGTCCCCCCACTTGAAATGTACATAGTCCCTTTTGTACTAAGCGTTAAATAAAGGTGAAGAGAAAAGTAGAATTAGAGCGAGAACTTCCCTGAAATTTGCTCCAAAAAGAAAGAAGGCTCACAAAAAGAATCGTGCCTTCGCATAAGCATCCACGAGCAAACTTCAATTCCTGAAATCACACTACCGACAAGCATAATTCTAAAAAAGAAAATTGAAAAGAAACCTAAATCACTTTCATAGGAATCACGGTTGCATTTAGCGTATGCAACAAGCCTTTTAAACCACTTAGTGTCCCAAGTGGACGAGTGTAGTCTCGTGAGGGCTTACAGAACATACCCACAAAGTTCATTTAAAACTAATACAAGGTTATTGTGTTTAAAAAGGAGGTCAGGATAGTTACGTCGTAACCCTTATAAGGAGTTACGTCGTAATTAGTCAAAACACAGCGGACGCTACAGAGTGTAGCTACGGTGTAACCGTTGCATGGGATACACCGTAATGGGAATGCTCGAGAAGAATTTCGCAAAAATTATGTTACTACGTAACCATAAGAATGAGTTACGCCAGAATCGTGATGATCGAGTCCTCGTTCGGTATGTTGCGACAACTTTTCTCTCTGTTTTCCTTCAAAATGGTTAAAAACACAAAACCCAACAAAATGAAAATAAAACAAATGAAAGGGATAATTCGGGTTGTCTCCGAAGAGCACTTTCTTTATTCTGATCTTTAAGTTAGACTCAAAGCCTCGGGCTTTATGGTGGCCTTCGGACAAGGCCAACTTCCTCCATATCCTTCATCAAGTTATGTTTGAACCAGGCAACATTTGTAGCAGTGCGGAAATATTCTTTGGTCTCGATCTTCTGAATTTTGCAAAACTTTTCATCTGGCCCCAAGTGGTATCTAGTAAATTCATATTTTTCAGCTATAGATGGTGGCTATTTTTTATATGGAATGCCAAGAAGCTTGCACCTTCTTTGCTCAAATACTTCATCCTCTAGGTCAGTTAACCCTGCTTCACTTTGTGGCTCAAGGTGGTCTATGATTCCTTTTATGTCATAATCATTGGACTTGATATCAACTGATTCATCAATATGCTCATGTTTATATTCTTTTCTTGTGTCCTTGTTGTCGTCATTAGTTAAGTTACCCCGTATCATGAGGAGTCTCTTCACATGGGCTATCTTCGTTCATGCAGTCCTTCCAAAATTTATTTTTAGTGGAAGCATCCACTTTTCCATATTTGATTTTAATCCTATCGTTAAATCTTAACCAATCTGACCACTGTATCTCGGTTCTTCTATCGTCATTTGTTGAAGTCCATAAAAATCTGTTATCTCCTACTCTAACCACACTACTTCCCCCATTACAGTTATTATCATACGGTTTGCAGGAAGCCTAAGAATCCCCATCAATGGTTTTTATTTTTTCACACCAATGCTTTCGAGCAAAGGTGTTATCATTATCAATGGTCCCATGATTCGAGATTGAATTTTTT
Source organism: Chrysanthemum lavandulifolium (assembly GCA_022545495.1). Classification (NCBI taxonomy): domain Eukaryota; kingdom Viridiplantae; phylum Streptophyta; class Magnoliopsida; order Asterales; family Asteraceae; genus Chrysanthemum; species Chrysanthemum lavandulifolium. The sequence continues at coordinate 208,710,723 of CM040238.1, forward strand.
GTTGCTTCATGATTTGCATCATTATCAGAGGTTTCACTACGTCTAAGATTAGTCCAGATTTTTCTTTTATCATCATTGCCAACTTCCCCATACACAATCCGTAGCCAAGCTTCGAATGTTATTCCTTTGTCATTATGTTGGGTTTTAGGTTCCTTGGATAAAGAATTACTCTAAGTCTTCGGAACCACGCATGCTTGATGTAACCACGGATGAAGAGTGTAACCACGGATGAAGACAACCAGCGGCTAGTAGTATTATGTAACCACCGATAGTATATAGTAAGCCTTGCTAGTCTTGTATAGTCGGTTAGTTTATTGTATTAGATAAATATGGAAAAGATATTTATCTTGTAGGTTACGTATTGTATATTGTATAGGACTCTTAGCCTATAAAAGGAGGTCCTAGGTTAGGTTAGATATACGTATGTTTTATATCTAAGATCGATACACTTCAAGGTTGCAAAACCCTAATCTTGTAAGAGTATTCGTATTAATAAATAATATTGAGGTGTTGAATGTTAATTGTTCTTCTTCTTAAGATTAAGTATTAAATTCCGTAATACTTGATAAGCTTTTGTTACAAGTCGGTTTCTATATTAGATCGTTTGCTCAACTGGGATCAACAAGTGGTATCGAGCTTGTGATCTAGAAACCGTAACCAAGAAGAAGTCCGTTAATCTTTACTCAAGTAAGTTAAGATGTCGAAGAAACTCACATGGTGGCTGCTTCAAAAGTGCCCATGCTCAAACATGGTGAGTATCAAATCGGAGGATGCGAATGAGGCAATACATTCGTATGATTGATTATGCTCTATGGGATGTTGTTGAAAAGGAGACACTCTTCCTTTGAAGGGTGTGGATGGTAAGGAGGTTGCTATTATTAGTGAACCTAATAAAGCTAAGAGGAAGATGGAGATCAAAGCTCACGATATTCTCTCCATGGGAATACCTAATGAGTTGCATTGGACTTTGATCAATATGAGTTTGCTAAAGAATTATTGGATGCTCTTGAATTAAGATTTGCGGTAATGAAGCTACTAAGAAGTCAAGGATGAACATGCTCAAGCATCGGTTTGAAACCTTCAACGCTCTTAGTGGAGAAAAGATTGATGGAACATACAATAGACTTCAAAACTTATCACCAATCAAGGCGTTGGGTTACAAGTTCCTTCAAGAAGATATTAATTTGAAGTTCATTAGGAGCTTATCATCGATTGGGTGATAAGGTTTTAAAAGGTACCATTTTGAGGGTCGTTTAAGTCCTTATTTGACCACTTTTGTATCCGTTATTGCTTAATATCGTTCCTTTTCACTTTTAGGTCTCTTGAAGGCAAAATCTTTGGAATGGCACTTATTTGGACGAAAAGCGCGAATATATGAAGAAAATGGCCAAAGTCAAAATCGAGACACTCACGATTCTTTGAAATTAGAAGGCGGCAGGCGTCAAGCTATGATGCCGTCCCAAGATTTTTGGTGACGGTTCGAACTCAAAACTCGTATTTTCAAGTGACGTCTAGTTGTGAAAGAGTAGGCCGCCGCTACTCGGGCGGCCTAGATGCAATCCGAACGGCGTCGGAAGGCGAAGAGACGGCGTCACGGACAAAGGTGGCGCCTTCACAAGGTTAATGTGGCCAAGGCGAAACCCTAATGACGGCGACACGGCGGCGTCACGAAACATAAGGTGACGCGTCGCATATGTAATCTTATATATAGAATCCGAATTTTTCGGTTTAGGAGAGTCTTTTGGGTGAAAACATAAAACCGAACCTAAGGTGTCTTGTACAATATTTTAGGGTTTTAAACCTATCTTACATCAAGATAAGTATTTACTTCATTAATTCAATTATGTCTTTGATTATTTGTGTGTATGCTTGCATGTTTTCCATGTCCGGCTAATTTATTTGTGTGTTTGCTTAGGAAGTATGAAACTTAATTATTGAATATTGATTGGTTGTTTCTTATCTTAGTTGTTTAATGATCTAGTAATGCGATAGGTCATTCGTTGTGTATAATGCTTGATTCATCTTTGTGAACCTTAGAATATAATTACCGAGTAGTTGTAAGCTAAACCATCCAAAGAGTGCCTTAGAGTAAGAGTTTATCATCCCAGTGGGTTTGTAGACGAGACCCTTTGGTAAGTTCAAAGAGTTAGGGAGAAACGCATACCCTACAACCTTAGACACACAACGCAACTAAGAATAAGGACGTGACAACTCAACCATCAATAGGAGATAATTAAGGAGTAGTACAACTTAAGTAAACACATCTTTAAACTATCATACGAGCACACATTAATTAGACATAGACTCCCACAACCTTAGTTTAGATAATTAGATAATAGTAGAGTAATCGGTGAAATACCAACCCCCAATCCAATACCCGAGATTCGTACCTTTCCGGTTTATAAAATATAAAAATACAAAATAATCTTCCTCAACCTTAACCTTAGCGTAGTAACTCCTTACTAGCATTCCTATTCCCTAGAGAGCGATATCAATACCGTGGCTTACCCTAATTACTACACTACAACGATTAGGTTCCTTGCCTAGGTGTTATAAAACTTGCTCGGAGAAAAGGAAGTTTCCTTGACCCGACGGCGCGCGTGGCGTTATCAAGTTTTTACGCGCCGGGGAATAGAATAGCTAGTTAGTAGTCCACCTCGTTTAGGTTTCTTTGCTGATTCCTATCAAGTAAACTTTTTCTCATTTTAGCTTCCTCGTAGTCTATCCCCTTCTTCGTGACCTTTGTTCGTAACCATTTTCATTGACTATTCCGCTAGCCGTTATGGAGAACGCGAATCCGCCAAAACTTTCACCCAATCAACGAAATCTACTACATAATTTACTCCTTCCACTCCAAATGAGATCTTGAGGTTCCAAGAACATCATGATGAATCCTTTCTGGCGTGGACTCGAATTAAATATTTATTACAAAAGTCCTTTATCATGGTATTGATTCTTTGTTTCCACTACAATTCTTTTACACTCGTATATTACGAAACCCAAAGGAGACTTGACTATGTAGCGGATGGGGATATTTGGGGACGTGGTGTTCGAATGCATGGGAAACCTTTGAGATGCTGCCCAATTTATAAGTGGAACATGGGACCCAAAAAGCGAATCTTTAGACCTATTTTCAATTTGGAAACTTGATCGGAAAGGTTGTTTAGGAAGGAGATGATTAGAGTTGAGGTACCAAGGTGCATGTCATGGTTAGGCGCTACCACAAAGACAAAATGAATACATAGGTGATCTTGATAAAATGGAGGATAGAGTAGAAAATCCAATCCCATCGGATAACCCACAAGTCCTACCATCACTTGAGAAACACACACCGCCTATGACTTACCGGAGTAGTAGAAGAAACTATAGGAATCCCAATAAAGGTAGAACCTTTGGACCGACCACAAGTAGTGGATGTGGGTTTGAACGCTTGTAGTGATGACCTTTCTCTTAGCCCTAAAGAAGTTCCTAGTTTTGATGAACCGGAGCCTCAACCGAAACCCTTACCCAATTTTCCGTCTTTAGATGTGAATCTTGGAATTGAATTAGGCTCCAATCCACCCATCAAAATAGATAGTCCGGGTAGTTGCTTGATAAAAGTGGTAGACTCTAGGCCATGTAGAGTGGAAGCTAATATAGGAATAACCCATGACCTTACACACTTATATCACCCATTCGTGGTTGATAACAAGAAACATTATGGGTTTAAACCGGGTTTATTAGGTCAAGATGGATCCTTAACTAAGAATCTTTTGAAGTTGATAGAAGATGATCCATTTTTAGGAGGGAGATTTGATTCACCCGCTACACCAATAGACTTAGGTAAGGTTATAATGAATGTAGTACACTCCTTTGAGCATATAAATCACCCATCACCCTCTCCTCACATAGCAAATTTCCACCCTAAGGGTGTGTATCGCTACTATCACCCGTGACTTAAACTTAAGTGTAGGGAAAACTTCCCCTTTATCTGTTAAATAAGGGTAGAGTCAGGCTCGTGACTCGAACAAAAACAAGGGCTTCTTGGGAGGCAACCCATGTGTATTTGTTTTTCATTTTCATTTGTATGTCGTATATCTTTTATTAATTGTTTATTCTCATGTTTGAATTTGTAAAAATGCTTTATTTTGTTTTTAACCTCGTCTTAATTGCATATAAAGGTATTTTACATAAAGGATAAGTGTAGGGAGGATTACACACGTTTTCAAAAGAAACGTAAACATGAGAATAACAATTAACTAAAAGATATTTATGTTTGTTTGTTCGAGTCAAATGCTTGTATCGAGTCATAATGGATGTTTTGCGAAATTTTCCAGATTCTAAAGATGTAAATTTTCCGAATTTTTTCCGAAAATCGCGAGACCATTTTTGTCGGGATAACTTTGCGTCGTCAGATTGCAACTGACGGCGTCGGAAGGAGTAAAACATCGATTACTTTTTTCTCGTTTTCTGAGCTACTTATAAATTTTGGAATTTTCGGTGTCTTAATTTTCTTAGAAATTCAGTAAACATCCATTCCACAAGCATTATATCCTAGTTTAAATCGAGTCTTATATATATTATTACCGTCGATTTTATGCGAAGGTTTCGTTTGTTTTCTTCAAGTGTGCGAGTTTAGTTTGTCAAGAAGAAGTTACATAAGATTGGAAGGAGCTTTTCACGCAATAATTCTTCTTGAAAAGGATTTAACCACCACTTTACACGGATCCTACCGAGCTAATCGGGGAGTACTAGTTTCTTTAGTTTTTAATTACCTTCCATTATCATAACTTTGATACTTTGGGAACATTGGGGACAATGTTCGGTTTAAGTGTAGGGGAGGAAAATAAAGCGGAACTTTGAAACTATGCTTATCCTGACTATTTGCTTTGTCAATTGTGATTGTGTAATAAACCATGAGAAAATGTCGGTTAGGGTAATTTTGGCACCAAATTAAAAATTTTCATGACATATAGGAGTGGGCCATTAGTTTTAACAAAAGCGTCTCATGGATAGGAAGTTATATGACTATCACAACACCCTTTACCACCCAAATTCCACCAAAATGTGAGGATCGCCCTTAGATTAGTAGGAATTAAAGCATTCATCTTCAATGCTTAGAGTGTGAACCAGTAGTATATTAGATTCTAGAACTTGTTTTGTGATGCATTCGAGATCGCAAGTGAGACTACACTTGTGTAGTTAGGAATAACTAAATGATAAGAGGCATTAGGATAACCCTTGTTTGATACCGTAATATAATTACTTCTTCCATATCAGTTGAGTAATTCCCCGCACCCTTTGCGTTGTACTCATCTTTAGTACACGTTACCCTAGTTAACCCTCGAGTCTATCCTTTTCGCGGTTCTCGTGATGTTTCGGTTTTCGGAATATCAATGAAAACATTGTTTACACCCCACCCCCAAATATACACCCAAATCGCCTTAGCCTACCCCTTATGCACTCACTTTTAGGGCAAATGTTTGTTATCACCCCAAACCCTTAGTTCAATTATCTAGTTGCTTGCATTAGTTGCTAAGTCGAGTCATATCTTTGTATCTGATTTGGGACGATTGGGATTCATGGGAAAAGTTAAAGTTTATGAAATGACGGAAGGAGCGTTAAAATTCAAATTCCTTTGTTTACATAATAATGTACCCCAAGTGTTTTGATCTTTTCAAATCGGGTCAAATTAATGTTAGAATAATAAAAACTCAAGTGTAGGGATATGCCTATGAATCCCTAGTATTTTGATGTTATCTTAGAGGATGGTAGAGTAAAAGTGTATGAAAAAAAAAAAAAAAAAAAAAACATACGGGCTACCATCCTACATCTATCCTTTAAATTTATATTTGTTTATTTCCGTTACTAAAGTTTTAGAGTGTCGAGTCTTGGCTTAGCAACGCCATTCTTCATATGCATTTAACATAGAGATTTTTGACTTGCCACCACTAAAAGCCTATCCCACCAAACCCTTGTTTCCCTACCGTAAGCCTAACATTACAACCCTTTAAAAGACCTCTTTGATAGTCTTTCCTAGGTGATTACGCCAAGCGATGGAGGTTTGATCTATTCTCAAGCCTATGGTAATCTATGTACTAGGACGGTTAATGAGTGTTTATCTTCCATTTCCTATTTGTTATATTTCATATATACACCGAGAGAGATGTGAGTATCCAAACACCCCATGTGAGGTGCTAGCATGTAATTTTCGTGCTTGTTATGACTTTTGCGGGGCTTATATGTGTTGTGGACCGTTTTGAATTAATGCTTCATGACCCCTAACTTATAAATTAATTGGCTAAAAGCACATTTGCTTGAGGACAAGCAAATAACAAGTGTAGGGATATTTGATAAGGTTTTAAAAGGTACCATTTTGAGGGGTTGTTTAAGTCCTTATTTGACCACTTTTGTATCCGTTATTGCTTAATATCGTTCCTTTTCACTTTTAGGTCTCTTGAAGGCAAAATCTTGGAATGGTACTTATTTGGACGAAAAGGCGAATATATGAAGAAAATGGCCAAAGTCAAAATCGAGACACTCACATTCTTTGAAATTAGAAGCGGCGACGGCGTCGGTGCTAGTGCGGCGCCGTCCCAAGATTTTGTGATGATTCGAACTCAAAACTCGTATTTTCAAGTAGCGACGTCTAGTTGTGAAAAGAGTAGGCCGCCGCTACTCGGGCGGCCTAGATGCAATCGAGACGGCGTCGGAAAGAGGAAGACGGCGTCGCGGACAAAAGGTGACGCCGTCGCAAGGTTAACGTGGCCAAGCGAAACCCTAATGACGGCGACACGACGGCGTCACGAAACATAAGGTGACGCCGTCTCATATGTAATCTTATATATAGAATCCGAATTTTCGATTTTAGGAGAGTCTTTTGGGTGAAAACCTAAAACCGAACCTAAGGTGTCTTATACGAGATTTTAGGGTTTTAAACCCTATCTTACATCAAGATAAGTATTTACTTCATTAATTCAATTATGTCTTTGATTATTTGTGTGTATGCTTGCATGTTTTCCATGTCCGGCTAATTTATTTGTGTGTTTGCTTAGGAAGTATGAAACTTAATTATTGAATATTGATTGGTTGTTTCTTATCTTAGTTGTTTAATGATCTAGTAATGCGATAGGTCATTCGTTGTGTACTTAATGCTTGATTCATCTTTGTGAACCTTAGAATATAATTACCTGAGTAGTTGTAAGCTAAACCATCCAAAGAGTGCCTTAGAGTAAGAGTTTATCATCCCTAGTGGGTTTGTAGGCGAGACCCTTTGGTAAGTTCAAAGAGTTAGGGAGAAACGCATACCCTACAACCTTAGACACACAACGCAACTAAGAATAAGGGCGTGACAACTCAACCATCAATAGGAGATAATTAAGGAGTAGTACAACAAGTAAACACATCTTTAAACTATCATACGAGCACATTAATTAGACATAGACTCCACAACCTTAGTTTAGATAATTAGATAATAGTAGAGTAATTGGTAGAAATACCAACCCCCAAATCCAATACCCGAGATTCGTACCTTTCCATTTTATAAAATATAAAAATACAAAAATAATCTTCCTCAACCTTAACCTTAGCGTAGTAACTCCTTACTAGCATTCCTATTCCCCTAGAGAACGATATCAATACCCGTGGCTTACCATAATTACTACACTACAACGATTAGGTTCACTGCCTAGGGTGTTATAAAACTTGCTCGAAGAAAAGGAAGTTTCCTTGACCCCGAACGACGCGTGTAGCGTTATCATTGGGCTATTCATACAATTGTGTGGAGAAATAAGACGGACTTTGCTACAATGACTCTAGACAATCTCTTCAATAACTTGAAGGTTTATGAGTCTGAGAATAACTTTTCTAACTCGTCTTCTTCTAATCAAAACATTGCTTTTGTATCCACAAATCACAAAAGCTCACAAGATGTATCCACTGCCGCTATGGTATAACCACGGCTATTGCAAACAATACCACCGTTAGTGATAATGTCGATGATGGTGCAATTTGTGCTTTTCGTCGATTTAACTACCGGTGTTGATGTTTTGAATCAAGATCTAGATCAAATTGATCCCGATGATCTTGATGAAATTAATCTTCAATGGCAAATGGCAATCTTGACTCTCCAAGCAAGAAAGTTTCGAGGAGGACGGAAGACATGTTAGGTATGATGGTCAAAGGAGAGCTGGATTTGACAAAAGCAAGATGGAGTGCTTTACCGCAAAAAGAAAGGTCATTTGCTAGGGAATTTCGAGCTCTAAAAGAATTGAAAGCATTAAGAAGACAACGAAGAGAGCGCTACTTCTTGACTTTGGTTGCTCGGGATGGACTTGGTGATTATGATTGGGTGATCGTTGAAGAAGGTCCAAATGCAGCTTTTCTTGCTAGTGAAGCTTCAAAAGAGCATAACTTTGCTCTAATGGCCTATGCTTCATCTTAAGTTCGGATTAAAGGTATCTAATGATTCTAAAACATCTACTTGTTCTTTTAAATCATGTTACGATAACTTAGAGTCTCAAAAGGCTATCACCGAGGGTATGAGAAAAGAAGTAGAGATTGACTCTAGATAATTTAGGATATAGAGTTGGTCAGAGGGTGTGGAAGAGAAGCTAAAATTCAGTATTAAATGTGAGTTTGAGTATGTAGAAAAGATCAATATACTAGGTGGTGAAATTGATCTTAAAAGCAGAGAGATTAAAATGCTTAAAGATAAACTAGCGAGGCGAAAAGTGTAAACTACAGCCCTAGATGAAAAAGAAAAACATGTTGTTAGGGTTGCTAAAACACAATATGCTTCGATCTAGTAAAGAAACCAATAGGTCAAAAATTGTTCAAAGATGGTCTGGTTTAGGATACAATGATATGCCACCACCCCTTTGATGAAACATGCACCACCGCTAAAGAACATCATTTAGTAGTGAATTCGGTTTAACAAACTGTTGAAGAGATAAATAAGATGAAACACCTAAGATAAGTCTTGATAAGTTATCGATGCTCCCATAATTGAAGATTGGGAATCGACTTACGAGGATGATAGAACCGAATCAACTAAGTCCGAAAAGATAGAGAGCAGTTAAGAAAGTTGATTCTAAGCAAGTCAACCTTGTACCTAGATTTGGATCTAAAGTTACCAAGAAAGTTGTGAAGTCTGAGAGAATTCTAGGGACGGATGAAACAATATAAACCTAGGGGTAATCAAAGAAGCTTAAATGGTCTAATTTCTAATGATTAGGTGATGAGTTTCAATGTGTTAAAAGGCTTGTTTTGTGTGTGGTAGTTTTGAACACTTACAGAAATTGTCATAAAAGCAGACCACAAGTTTGGAATCATTGGAGGGTAAATCATCAAAACTTTTCGGAAAAACAAACCCTCATCCTAACGGTAACATGATTCCAAGAGCAATCTTGATGAGGAATGGAAATACAAAATCTATTGTCAACGCTTCACCTAAATGGGTTCAACCATTGCTAAGCAAAATGTAAACACGGCTAGCGATGTCAAACCATTATTAAGCAAAATATCACGGTGATTCAAAAGAAGTTTTAAAAATTCCAAAGGTGATAAGCGTCGGGTGGTTGGAAATCATTTTATGTTGTTAAGGCCTCGACAAGTTGCCAATGGAAGCCTAAGACCAAGGTTTTACCACATGTCAGCTGTGCATCAATGGACCTAAAGAAATTTGAATATTTTGATGCAGGCGGACCCAAGTCGATCTTGGCTTGGGTCCACAAGAGGAACTAACTTGTGTAATTTTATGTGCGGGGCAATCTTCAAACCGAGCTAAAAGATAAAGGAGTTTTTGATAGTGGTTGCTCGGGCACATGACTTGGGATGGAAGCAATTTGGAAGATTTTGAAGCTTATGATGGAGGATATGTGGCATTTGGCAATGATCCAAAGTGAGGAAAGATCCTTGGCGGAGGCACAATCGAATAGGAATCTAGACTTTGAAAAGTCTATTTGGTCTGAGGACTCAGTATAATTTATTCGGTGTTTCTCAAATGTGTGATAAGAAAAAGCGGGTACTTTTGGGAAGCGAGTGTGTGGTGTTATCTCCACGAGTTTAAGATGCACGATGAGAAATTTATACAACTTAGGGTACCTAGGAAGGAAAATATATATTGTTTTGTTCTTAAAAATGTTCTTCCTAATAGGTCCTTATGTTTGTTTGCTAAAGCATCATTGATGAGTCAAAAGCGTGGCATAGAAGGCTAGGTCATCTCAATTACAAAACAATCAATAAACCGGTAAAGGAAACTTAGTGAGAGGTTATCTTCAAAAGTTTTGAGTGTAAGGAAGCTGTGTGTGGCTGTCAAAAAGGAAAACAACATAGAGCTTCTTGTAAGACCAAAGCTGTAAACACCATAACACAACCATCGTTTATGCTTCATATGGACTTATTTGGACCAACCTTTGTTAGAAGCTTGAATCATAAGCGGTGTTGCCTAGTTATCACCGATGATTATAGTAGATTTTCTTGAGTATACTTTTGGCTACTAAGAGTGAGACTAGTGAGATTCTTAAGAGTTTCATTACTAAGATAGAAAATCTAGTAAATCATAAGGTCAAAGTAATCGGATGTGATAATGGGCGAGTTTAAGAATGATGTGATGAATCGGTTACTGTAGCTAAAGGTATTGAAAGACAGTTTAGTGTTGCTAGAACACCACAATGAAATGGTGTGGTGAAAGGAAAATAGAACACTAATTGAGGTTTGCTAGGACAATGTTGTCGAGTCTAAGTTACCAACTACCTTTTGAAATCAAGTCGTAGGAATTGCATGTTATGTGCAAAATGTAGTAAGGTAGTGAAGCCTCATAACAAGACCCCTATGAGAATTGTTACATGATAGAAAGCCAATGATTGCATTCCTAAAACCTTTTGGGTGTCCTGTTACCATTTTGAATACCATAGACTACCTAGGCAAGTTTCAAGAAAAGCGGATGATGGATACTTTTTAGGCTATTTCACAAATAGCAAAGCCTTTAGAGTATACAATAGGAGGACTAGAATTGTTGAAGAGAACTTACATGTTCAATTCAAAGAAAAGACTCTAGTGTAGAGACCAAAGGACCGGGCTGGTTGTTTAACATTGATATGCTAACCAAATCTATGAATTATGAGCCTATCATTGCGGGAACTTCCACTAATGCCGATGCAGAACACAAAGGATTACGAGGCGTATACATCTTCTAAAGAAGCGATTCTCCAAAGGAATTCTATTTGGTTGAAAAGTGGAAAGCTGGTTCATTCCTTCCATCATTCACAAGCAAGGTCCCACCGATGATGATGTAATTGAATCTTGGAGGCAATGTTGATCATCATCAAGATAAGGATGTATTGTTGCAAGATAACTCGGTGTCGGTAGAAGAAATTGAAAAGAAGAAAAAGCGATTGCAAGCACTCGCTAAGACTCTTGAAAGTCTTGATAGGCCATCATGAACGCCGACAAGCCATCTTCTACCACCGATAGTTCAAGTGAAATTCGGCTACAAGTCTTGGAGATAGTACTTTCTTTGGACCTCATCCAAAGCCACTATTTGGTAATGAGGAGTATCCACATGATCCAAATATGCTGATTTAATAAGATTGATACTCCTACGATGATGAAGACATGGATGAATTCTTCAATGCTAATTTGACTAATTTGGAAGCGTAATTAATGAAAGTCCAATTACTACTACGAAATTCACAAGATTCATCCCAAGGAACAGATTCATGGAAATTTGAATACTCTGTCCAAACAAGAAGCGGGATAAAGAACACGAACCCTTTCACGAACATAGGTTCTTTGCAAGATCTCTTCACAAACAAATAGTCATAAAGATCTCGCAAAATTGCTTGTTTGCTTGTTTTCTGTCTCAAAAGGAGCCCAAGAGAGTGGAAGAAGCTTTAACGAAGAAGGTGGGTAGAATCAATGCAAGAGAGCTTCTTGGTTCAAACTTCAAGTTTGGACATTGGTTAATCTTCCAAATGGGAAGAGGACTATTGGGACTAAATGGGTGTTCGAAACAAGAGGATGAAAGAGGAATTGTAGTGAGGAACAAGTCAAGATTGGTTGCTCAAGGATACACACAAGCGAAGGTTTGGACTATGATGAAGTATTTGCACCAGTTGCAAGGATAGAGGCTATTAGATTGTTTTGGCTTATGCTTCATTCAAGAATTTTGTTGTGTATCGATGGATGTTAAAAGTGCATTTTATATGGCACTATTGATGAGGAGGTATATGTTTGTCAACCTCTGGTTTTGAAGATCCCGATCATCGACAAGGTTTACGAGGTGAGGAAGGCTATGTATGGATTGCATCGGGCTCTAGGGTATGGTATGAATGCCTATCCACTTATTTGATAGACAATGGGTTTAAAGAGGATCGATTGATAAAACTTTGTTCATTAGAAAGCACAAAGATGATATTTTACCGGTTCGGGTTTATGTAGATGACATCATCTTTGGTTCTACTAACAAGGAGCTATCAGAGATTTTGAGAAACTTATGCATGATAAGTTTCGGATGAGTTCTATGGGAGAACTCACTTTCTTTTAGAGCTACAGGTTCAACAAAGGACTGATGGTATTTTCATTAGTCAAGACAAGTATGTAGCGAGATGTGTTGAAGAAGTTTGGGTTTCAAGATGTAAAGAGTGCAAGTACACCTATGGAGACTCATAAACCTATGCTACCGGATGATGGAAGTCCCAAAGTTGATTTGAAGTTATACGGATCCATGATTGGATCTTTGATGTATCTTCTCGCATCTAGGCGACATTATGTTCTCGATCACGTGTGTGCAAGATTTCAAGTAACACCAAATACCTCACACATGAATCTTGTTAAGAGGATCTTTAAATATTTGAAAGGTCATCCTAAATTGGGCCTTTGGTATTCTAAGGATTCCCTTTGATTTGGTGGCCTACTCGATAGTGACTATCTTTGCCGAGCTAGTCTCGGATAGAAGTCTACCACTTGGAGGATGTCAGGTTCTTGGGAAGCAGTTAATTTCTTGGCGATGTAAAAGCAAACTATTGTGGCTAATTCTACAACCGAGGTGAATATGTGGTCTTTGCTAGTTCTTTGTGGTCAAGTTCTATGGATTCGTAATCAATTCTTTGGATTTTGGGTACAATTTTATGTATACTAAGATTTACATTGATAATAACAATACAATTTGCATTATCAAAATCCTGTTTTACATTCTAGAACTAAACATATTGAGATAAGACATCACTTTATTAGAGATTGTAATGAGAAAGGTTGATTCAAATGGTAAAAATCCATACTGATTTCAATGTTGCTGATCTTCTCACCAAAGCTTTTGATGTGGGGAGGTTTCAGTATCTTGTTGTTAGTAAAGACTACATCTATACATGATTTTCTTCTAATATTTCTACTACTACTATCCTTGCTTATATCGTTTGAATGCTGGATATGCATTTAGCATATGCAAACGAAGCAGCTAAGGATCAAAATGGAAAGGATGGATTGATGCAAACGAAGAAGTCAAGGCGATTGTGACGAGATAGATGGATGATATGATAGTCTTCTTGTGCTCCATCTTCTCTTACCACCATTCAACAACTTACTCCATCTTCCTTTTCCTTCACAGTTACGATGTGTGAAGAAGCACCACGACTTGGTGCACTAAGACCAAGAACCACCTCTCTGTCATTAGGGGTGGTGGGTTTCTTCTCGTGGTCTTGGTTGGGGTTAGATGATGAAGGTTTGGGGTTTGAAGTCCTCTTCTTAGAAGAGTCATCTCGAGTCTTCAGAGGCATCACTTGGATTCACCACACTATCATCTTCAGATGATGGGAGAAATGGGGATTTTCTTGGTCTTGGTTCTTGTGGAGGAAAGTAGGTCAGCCATGGGTTTCCATCTTCACTTGATGATGAAGATGATGAAGAGGATGAGGAAGAGGTTAGATCAACCACTTCTGGTTTGTTCCAACTAGGGTTCCACATTTTGATTGTAGTTGATTGGAGATTTTGGAGCAATTAGGGTTTTTTTAAATTTTAATTGGTTTGGGCGTTATGTGATATTTGGGTTCTTTTTATAAGTAAAGTTTAGGGTTATTGAAGTAAATATGGGGCAGGTTAAATTTGGTTGGAGAGTTAATGAGGTTCTTGGGTATTGGACTGAGATAAGTTCTAGAAGTTGACTATATTGACTTACATGTTCTAACCACGGATAGGTCTTTTGTAACCACTTACGGCTATTTCTAACCACCGACAACCATAATCTTTGTCTCGTGTTTGTTTTGTGTTTTGAATTGCGGTATGAAGGATTTGTATACATAGGAGTGGTGTGTGAGCTACTTGTGTTTGATTAAAAAAAAAAAAAAAAAAAAAAAAAAAATCTTATTTTGTGTAATCCTTCATATCTTGTGAGTTCATTTTCAATTGGCACAGTTGCTTTCTAATTTGGACATTTGGGAGGAGTCATTATCTGTATCCGCGATGGTTAGTTACAACTGCGGATAGTTGTTATGAAACAATGGATAGTCGATCCTCATTCTTGGATACTACGAGGGTTGTTTCGACACTTTGGCAAAAGTATATAACACTCCCCAAACTCACGGATGGATCAATTTATTTGATCTTCTAACCACTTCAATTTGCAATACCCTTAAACCCTAATCGTTTTCTTTGGTTTATTCACAAAACCCACTTCATATACATCATTAATCACAATGGTGAGGCGTATTCCACTTCACATAACCTTGTTCTTGTACTTACTAAGGATGCTCGATCGAAGGGTTTCATCAAATGATTGATTTCTAGTTCACGATCCTATTCACTATGCTTTAACAGTTGAACCTACCATTCTTAGAGCCTACATACATCGGTTTTGGAGGAATGCTAAACTTGAAGAGGTTGATGGCTTGGAGGTGTTTAATCTTGTTGTGGATGAGAATGCTATTTACATTTCGAGGAGATCATTAGAGAAGTTTTAAGGCTTGATGATCTTGATGGTGTTGATAATCTTCGGATGTTGAGATTGTTCTTTGGTTTAGAGATTAGGATATACACACGAGGTGAAAAGGTACAATTTTTAAGAGTTTGTTTTCACAACAATGGAAGTTTTGATTCACACTTTGTTGATGTGTATGAGTAACAAGATCACGAGTTTAACGACTTTCCTTCTAAAATTGCTATTGCTATTATTTGTTTGTCGATGGGAGGAAGTTTAAGCTGGTCTAGGATGATTTATGAGGGTTAGTTCGAGAACATTAGGAAGAAGGGTAAATACTATTTGTATCCTAGGTTTGTTCAACTGCTTGTGGAACATCAAATAAAGGAACACATTGAACATGCTAGAGAGTATGAAGTACATCGTATGCTTCCTAGGGTTTTGCTCATATGAGGAATCGACCACGAATGTTGTCATTAGAGATGTTCCTTTATTTCCTCACATGCTTACTTTGCCTCTTGATTACGAGTTTAATGAAGGTCTTGCATCATGGACTAGGAGAACACGGGCACTAAGCTTCCTCGGGGCTAGTGTTAGTGGTATGGTTAATGAGGCATCACATGGAGTGGAGTGACATGATTGGAAGGGCTTCCCTCTTGATTCATGCTTTGATCTTTGGTCGGGATAGTGGAAACATCAATAAGACCCAACCTTTGGCAACTCCTCTTGTGGAAAGTTCTTTGGAGCTTAACACGGTGGAGGTATCCTAGCCAATGGCTGCTCTGAGGTACATAGATGATCGGGCTCGATGCAGTGCTATGTATTCTATATCAAGGATTCACCTCTCGGGCGATTAACACGGCTCAAGTGATGAGGATAGATTGGAACGACATTGAATTGATGGTTAATTACTTTGTACATGATGACTTTTCAATGAACCACCTCTCGGAGCGGTTCACACAGTCGAAGTGGGAGGATATTCTTGAACGTTTAAATGAATTGACGGTTAAGTGTGCTAAACTGGAGGGTACAATTTCAGGTCTCTGAGGAGTTATCGTGCTTGAGGTAAGGATATTAGGAGGTTGAAGCATAGGGTATTGGTTTTGGAGAAGGTGAAAAGACACAGGTTCTTTGTTTTGAAAGCTTTGCGGAGAAAGAAAAGAAGGTGGACTCTACTACTCGAATGTGCATGATGTATCCAAGCAGGGAGGAGTGATGGCACGTATTCGGGGAGGCGTGGGCGTGTCTCATTAGTGTACCTATGGAAGAAGATGTTGATAGTGGAGATCAAGATTTTTGGTTTCGATAAAGATGGGAATGAGGTTGTTCTTGAAAAATTGAAGAATGTTGAGTAGTGCGAGAACATAACATCGATAGTATACCGAAACCATGGTTAGTACACTTGTAACCACCGATGCGGTTTAGAGCTTTGCTATTGTTCCTACTCTTGTCACACCCATCTTATCATAACCACTTCCACTGTTGTCACAACTCTCTCTATAATACCACCTAAGCCTAAAGAAGTAGAGAAAGAAGCTGCAAGTACATTGATTAATCTGAGCAAAACATCATCTATTCCTACACCTATCATTGCACCTGTTTTATCTGTTCAGTCTACTGCTACTAAACCCAGAGGTAAAAGTTTGGTTATTGGTGAACCTTTGAAGAAGAAAGTGGTTAAATCTAATGTTGGAAAAGGTAAAGAAGTAGTGCTGAAGTTTAAAAATAAAGCAGAACAAGAAGCTTATGATGCAGAGTATGCTAAAAGTATTGAAGATGAGGATAAAGCAGCTTTGGATAAAAGAAAGAAAGAAGAGGATGAAGCTAGTGAGAAATGGTTAGTTGTATGGTATGACTCACAAAACTATCTTCAAGCTTCTTTACAAATACTTGATGAGTTTACTGCACAAGAATGGAAACTATTGGATGATGAGGAGAAAGCTAGATTAATGAATGAATGGGCAAGGAATGTGAGCAAAACAAAGAAACAGGTTATAAGAAAGAAACCTCCTACTATGGCTCAGATGAGAAATGTACAGATGAGAAATGTATGGTATGACTCACAAAACTATCTTCAAGCTTCTTTACAAATACTTGATGAGTTTACTGCACAAGAATGGAAACTATTGGATGATGAGGAGAAAGCTAGATTAATGAATGAATGGGCAAGGAATGTGAGCAAAACAAAGAAACAGGTTATAAGAAAGAAACCTCCTACTATGGCTCAGATGAGAAATGTCTTGATGAAGATTATCAAAATTACGCATACATGTTCTCGATACTCTTAGTAGGTGTTCATTTGAAAGAATTTTTGAAATTTATGAAAGATGTATGAGGATTAATAAAGATGATTTACATCCAATGAATTCTAAAAAGGAAGAAGAGTGGATTAAAAGGATGATGAATGGATTCAAAGTAAAAGAAAGAGAAAATCTGAGGTTCAGGAGACATCTGATTCTAAAAGGTTGAAAGTTGTTGAAGATGTAAATCAAATCATTTCTTATGAGTTTAAGCTTTTAGTTGGAAGTGAAGGAGTTTGGAAATATCAAAGACTCAATAATGAAGTTTATGAGTATAATAAATTTTCACAAATGCTTCAGTATTTTGATAGAGATGATTTGATGAATCTTTGGATACTTTACAAGAATAAATTTGGTGAAGTACATCCAAATGATTATCATGAGAGGTGGTGTATCATAATTTGAAGATTCTATTTGAACCTACTCATGATGAACACGAATGGCAAGGACCCTACAATGGTCAAGTTACTAGATGGTTTTTATATCAAACTTGTGGAGTTCATGTTTTAACTGTTTCGGAAAGGTTATTCATATGCTTGTAGAAGGTGATTATCCTCAATTGAATAAGCATCCGTGAATAATTGCTCGATGTTGAAGCTGGTTGTATCAAGATGTTAGTATCCTATGATGGTCAAGCTTATGATTTGTTCTTTGAAGTATGAGAAGATACTTAAAGCTAGTAAGTGTTTGGCTACATCCTCCAATTCGGATGTTTTGGGCTTTAAGAAAACTTGAAGAATTACATTGGAATCTATCAAGTTTAGGGAGGATTGTTGGGTTTTAGGTTCCTTAGATAAAGAATTACTCTAAGTCTTGGAACCACGGACGGGCTTGATGTAACCACGGATGAAGAGTGTAACCACGTATGAAGACAACCATGCTAGTAGTATTATGTAACCACCGATAGTATATAGTAAGCCTTCGCTAGTCTTGTATAGTCGGTTAGTTTATTGTATTAGATAAATATGGAAAAGATATTTATCTTGTAGGTTACGTATTGTATATTGTATAGGACTCCTTAGCCTATAAATGGAGGTCCTAGGTTAGGTTAGATATCACGTATGTTTTATATCTAAGATCGATACACTTCAAGGTTGCAAAACCCTAATCTATGTAAGAGTATTCGTATTAATAAATAATATTGAGGTGTTGAATGTTAATTGTTCTTTTCTTAAGATTAAGTATTAAATTCCGCGTAATACTTGATAAGCTTTTGTTACAAGTCAGTTTCTATATTAGATCGTTTGCTCAACTGGGATCAACACATTAGTTGAGGACCACAGGTACTTATTGTTTTTCACTCTTTCTTTGTCATGACCACCATCACAAATGTCCATATATGGGTTACATGAAGCCCAAAGATCATATCCTCTGTCATTGTCAACAGGGATAGCCTTGCACCAATGATATTTTAACTTAGGAAAGTACTTGTAATCAACTTTCTGAATTTCGTGCCAATAGTCTTTAGACTCAAGTTCTAAATCGGATCGTTGTTGTCCTTTATTTTGAGAAGTGGTTGTGGCGTAATCTCCCATTTTGTATCCTTCAACTTCCTTTCCACGCATATTCCGACTATTAGCGATGCAGGTGCTTGTGTGTCTTGGTGGTAGGAAGTTTTATTCTTTCCTTTTTGATAACACAAACAGTTTCGATAGGGTGACATTTTCCAAAGTCATCCATATTAAGGGTAAGCTTTCTATCATTGATTTTTAATGTTATGATTTTTTTAAAAACGTTAATCTTTGCCTGTGCAGTGGCTAGAAGGGGTCTACCCAAAATTAAGGGAATGTCGATATCTTCTTCCATGTCTAAAATGACAAAGTCGACAGGAAGAGTAAAGTTGTTAATCTTAATGAGCACATTCTCAACCACTCCTCTAGGTATACTCACCATTCTATCAGCCATTTCAATCTTCATGCAAAGGGGTTTGACGGGTCCAAGATTTAATCTTTTGCACATGGAAAATGGCATGATACTTATGCTAGCTCCTAGGTCGGCTAAGGCATTAATATTATGCAAATTATTAATTGAGCAAGGTAGAATGAAACTTCCTGGGTCTTTTTCCTTTAGAGGGATCTGATTCAGGACAACTACTGAACATCTGGCATTTAACTTCACTTCAGCTTCTATTTCAGTATGTTGTTCTTGAGAGCTCGTATTGTCATTTTATGAATTGTATTTAAAGGGTTAAATTTGTAAACTTTCAGTATAGTAGAAAAGATGGCAACTCTTAGAAATAAGGAGGTTTGAAGGCAACCTCTTCCCGTAAAGAGGGGTGCACAAGATGACTCGAGTTACGATAGTGACAAGTCGTTGCCAATGCCGAGAACCTTAATCCTAGAGGTTTTACAAGGGCGGAGTTGAAGGAATTGGATACCTTGGTAGCAGATAGAGTGGGAGGGCCATTGAGAAGGCTATGCCTATTATGTTAATAAAACAACCGAGAACTTACAAAAGATATTTAAAGAGGAGATAGAAGCTCAAGAAGAGTGGGGAATTAATGAATGATCGAACACTAGACAAGGAGTTGGGAAGGAAAAATCAACTTATCGTGACTTCACGCTTGTACTCCACCCATATTCACGGGATCCCTTGACCCGTTAAGGAGTACTAGGTGGATTTCCGATATAGAAGGGGCTTTCTTCACTAGTCATTGTGCAGAGGAGGATAAGGTAAACTTTGCTACTAACTATCTTCGTGAACGGGCTAAAATATGGTGGGAAGGTAAAGCAAATGAAAAAGGTAGTGCTTGGAGAGAAACATGCTCGTGGGAACAATTCAAGGAAGTGTTCACGAAAGAATATGCTCCCGCAGAAGAGGTTGATAAAATAAGGGAAGCATTCCATAACCTTGTTCAAACCAATGAATCAGTGAATTAATTGTGGGGAAAGTTCTGTGATATGGTACAATATTGTCCGGAGTATCTCGACAATGAAAAGCTTAAAGTTGACAAATTTCAAAGGATGCTCAGGGATGGAATTCGTACTATGGTATCACCCTTCAAATGCACTACCATGGAGGATCTTTTAAGTAGGGCACGTACACGAGAAGCGGATTTGGATAGAATGGAGAGCAAGGAAAGGAGGGAATTAAAGAGGAAGCAAGAGCAACCAACAACATTCGGAAAAAGGGGAAAATTTGATTTCACAAGGAAGGAAAATATGGGGAAGGTGCCACCTCGGTGTAATAGGTGCGGTAAGAACCATATGGGAGAATGTAAATCAGGGATGAAGGGATGTTTCAAATGTGGAGATCCAAACCACATTAGCAAGAATTGCACCAAACCTTTGGTGATATGTTATGGGTGCAACGAGGAGGGGCATAAGTTAAGTGAATGTCCTAAGGTCAAGCCTATTCAAGCGAAGCCGTTAAAGTCAATTAAAGAAGAAAAGGCGAAGGTTCCAAAGGCGAAGGCCCGTGCTTATCCTATGACCGTAGAAGAAGCAAAGTTAATACCTGATGTCATCACATGTATAATCTTTGTACATTCTTTACCTGCTCGTGTTTTGTATGATTCAGGTGCAAGTGTGTCATTTGTATCCTATGGTTTTAGCGAGAAATTATCCACTCCACTAAATAAACTTCCAAACCCCTTAGAAGTCGAAATAGCCAATAGTAAGGTTGTATTTGTAACCAATGTTTATCGTGAGGTTGATATAGAGATTGATGATAGTGTTTTTAAGATTGATTTAATTCCAATGATGCTAGGAGAATTTGATATTGTTGTGGGCATGGATTGGCTCGGCAAACATAATTCCGCCATTCTATGTAGTCAAAAGATTATTCGGGTTGTGAATCCTAATGGTAGGGAAATTGTTATTTATGGGGAAAAGAGGAAAGGAGAGTTGGTATTATGTTCCGTAATGAAGGCTAGAAGGTATTTGTCACGTGGTTGTCATGCCTTTTTGGCACACGTAATAGATACAAGTTTCAAAAGAATAAGATTGAAAATGTTCCGATGGTTAATGAATTTGAAGATGTTTTCGGAAGAGTTGCGGGAGTTCCACCGAAAGGCAAGTTGAATTCGTGTCGAATTGATTCCGGTGCTACCCCATTGCTAAGACTCCTTACCGTTTAGCTCAAATGCGAAATGAAAGAGCTAATGATCCAACTACAAAATTATTAGATAAAGGTTTTATCCGCCCTAGTAGTTCACCGGGGTAGCTCCAATTTTATTAAGTCAAAAAGAAGGATGGTAGTATGCGGATGTGTATTGATTACCGTGAGTTGAACAAAGTCACGGTGAAAATGTATCCATTGCCAAGAATTGGCGACCTCTTTGATCAACTTCAAGGCGCTAAATGGTTTTCCAAGATCGATCTCCGTTCGAGGTTATCATCGAGTTGAAGGTTCGAGAAGAAGACATTCCTAAGACGGCTTTTAGGACCCGTTATGGACATTATGAATTTATGGTAATGCCCTTTGGTCTCACGAACGCGCCTGCGGTTTTCATGGATCTCATGAACCGGGTATGTAGACCGATGTTGGATAAATCCGTTATAGTGTTCATTGATGATATCCTTATCTATTCTAAGAGCAAGGAAGAACATGAAGTGCATCTTCGGGAAATTCTTAGCACATTGAGAAAGGAAAGATTGTATGCCAAGTTTTGAAATGTGAATTTTGGTTACAAGAAGTTCGGTTCCTCGGTCGCGTTATTAACCACGATGGTATTAAAGTTGACCCGTCAAAGGTCGGCCGTGATGAATTGGCAAGCACCGAGGAACATTGGTGAAATTCGA
The DNA here is from genome assembly GCA_022545495.1 of Chrysanthemum lavandulifolium. Lineage (NCBI taxonomy): Eukaryota > Viridiplantae > Streptophyta > Magnoliopsida > Asterales > Asteraceae > Chrysanthemum > Chrysanthemum lavandulifolium. The sequence goes on from CM040238.1 coordinate 208,732,655, forward strand.
AGTTTTCTTGGACTCGCGGGATATTATCGACGGTTCATTCAAGACTTCTCCAAAATTGCGTCTTCGTTAACTGAACTCACCAGGAAGAATGCTCCTTTTGTATGGGGTGAGAAACAGGAAGAAGCCTTTCGTACTCTACGAAAGAGGTTATGTGAGGCACCGATCCTAGTATTACCTGAAGGAACCGAAGACATGGTAGTCTATAGTGACGCATCTTACTCTGGTCTTGGATGTGTTCTCATGCAAAGGGGTAAAGTGATTGCTTACGCTTCAAGACAACTGAAGAAGCATGAGGAGAAATACCCAACTCATGATCTTGAGTTTGCAGCCATAGTCTTTGCTTTGAAGATCTGGAGGCATTATTTATATGGTGTGAAGTTCGTAATTTACACCGATCATAGAAGTCTCCAATACTTTCTTGAGAAGAAGGATCCGAATATGAGGCAACGTAGGTGGTTATACTTGCTACAGGATTATGATTGTGAAATCCGTTACCACCCCGGGAAGGCGAACGTCGTGGCAGATGCGTTAAGTTGCAAGGGCCAAAGTGAAGTTACACAGATTCACTCTCTACGGATGATTGTCACATCCGATCTTTTCGACAAAATTAAGCTAGCTCAAGAGGAAGCTTTGAAAGAAGAGAATCGAGAAAAAGAACGTATCACCTCCCACATTCCTCATCTTGAAGAAGATAGCCGGGGAATAAAGACACGATATGGAAGGGTTTATATTCCTTTTCGAAGCAACATCAAGGAATTACTCTTGGAAGAAGCGCATAAATCGAAGTATTCTATTCATCCAGGAGCTACGAAAATGTACCTTGATTTGAAAAGGAACTATTGGTGGCCGGGTATGAAAATAGATTGCGTGAAGTATGTGGAAAGGTGTCTAACTTGCTTGAAGGTGAAAGCTGAACACCAAAATCCGTACGGAAAATTCCAACTGTTAGATATTCCGGTCTGGAAGTGGGAGAAGATTACCATGGACTTCATTACAAAATTGCCAAGGACGAAAAAGAAAAACGATGCAATCTGGGTTATAATAGATCGCCTAACTAAGAGTGCACACTTCATCCCGATTAGGGAGAATATGCCTGTTCATAAGTTAGAAAAGATTTATGTCAACGAAATAGTCGCACATCATGGAGTACCCATTTCTATAGTCTCTGATAGAGACGGGCGTTTTACCTCAAACTTTTGGCAAAGTTTTCAAGAAGAGTTAGGTACGAAGCTATATATGAGCACGGCTTTTCATCCACAAACTGACGGGCAAAGCGAGAGGACGATTCAAACTTTGGAAGATATGTTACGAGCTTGTATGATTGACTTCGGAGGTAACTGGGATGATCATTTGCCTCTAGTTGAATTCGCCTACAACAATAGTTATCACGCTAGTATAGACATGCCACCCTATGAGATGCTTTATGGTAGAAGATGTAGGACGCCAGTATGTTGGGAAGAAGTCGGTAGGAGGGAATTGGCGAGTACGGATTTCGTGTTGGCAACAACTAAGAAGATTGAGATGATTCGGGAAAGACTTAAAGCGGCGCAAGACAGGTGGAAAAGCTACGCTGACAATCGAAGAAGGCCAATCGAATTCAAAGTAGGTGACTTTGTTATGTTAAAAGTATCCCCGTGGAAGGGAGTTTTTAGGTTCAAGAACAAAGGAAAACTTGGTCCAAGGTTTATAGGACCATTTAAGATATTAAAGCGTGTTGGAGAAGTAGCATATGTCTTAGAACTACGGAAGAAATGAATGGTATTCACAATACCTTTCATGTATCTTACTTAAGAAAGTGTCTAGCGGATGAGACTACGTGATCACGTTGGAAGATATTGAGATTGATCCAGAATTGCTTTCACAAAAGGATGAACCGGAAGCGATATTGGGAAGAAAGGTGAGGCGACTTCGCAACAAAGAAATTCCGCTAGTAAAAGTGCAATGGAAACATCGCAAGGGTACAAGTATAAGATGGGAACCTGAGGAAAAGATTAGAAATGAGTACCCTCATTTATTCCATGAATAGATTCCGAGGACGGAATCCCATTTAAGGGTGGGAGAATTGTTACACCCGATTCCCGTTAAGGTATTATTGTATTATATAAGTACTAGTATTATAATGTTTAGAATGTATTTTGTATGTAAAATGGTTAAGCTGTAAGTTATAAGTATAAAAGTGCAAAAGTATGGCAAGTTATGTGGCCTAGATAGGAAAAATAAAGCTTGAGGGACTAATTTTGCCAATTGGACAAACTTAAAATCTGAAATAAGGATAATTATCAATAATTAGTCAAAAAGTTTATCCAGAATATTACAGAGACTTTGTTAGGTCGGTTTCCAGGAAGAAAAAGAGGAGGGAAAAAGCTTAATTGCTTATTGGATATATATTGATCTAGAAAAGGGTGTGGATTCAAGCTAATAAGAGTTTTTAATCACAAATCCCATCACAAGTAAGTATTATCTACTAAATTAAAATTAGGATTTATGAGGGAAATTGGGTAAAAGTTTAAAAGTTGTTAATTTCATGTGATGTGTTGAATTAGCCACTAATTAGGGCTAATACACTTGTAGGAATCAAGTGAGGAGCAAGTATCAAATATTAGTAGAAAGTAAATTGGTGATTGAGGTAAGTATATGGTTATAACATGTTTTGTTAGCTTTATCATATTTAACGTATGATAATGGTTTATGTTTTGTTAGCTTTATCATATTTGTTACATGGTAATGGTGAATGATAGGATATAGGGTGCGTTAGCTAGTTATGGATCCATTTCTAGGCATAGCTTAGTTAGTCTTTGGGCTAACTATGGGATGAGGTTCAACCTCGTAGGTTGATCGCGTTTAGGCCGACAATGTTGGCGTGAGGTATGTGCCCCTATATCGCTAGCAATTAGTGAATAGACTAGTTATGGTTATGGTAAGATTTATATTATGTGTTGTTTAGCTTGTTATGCCATGTACTTACTAAGCGTTTCGCTTATATGTTTAGTTGTGATGTTTTCTTGATAGGTACTGTATGTTCAAGTAAAGGTAAGGATAAGGTGTAGGATGGACTACACTTAGCTTTATAGCTTTTTGGAAGCTTATTAGAAGACCGTTATCTTTTGGACCAAACCGTGTTAAAGTTGGAAGCCCCAAGCGTCTTTTCTCTTTTGGTATATGTTCGGTTTATTTGGTCATTTTGTTACATTCGGTCTTTTGTTTAAGTTTATGTTAAGTTTAAAAGTTGGGTAAATGATAATGATGTAGCTATAGAAGTGGTAATAAGGGTGTTTGGCAATTAGCCAATTTTACCCATTTGGAATGTTATGGGTTAAGATTATATAAGAACGTTTTGTTATATTTTGATAATGTCATGTCAAATTGTATTAAGTATTGTTTTAGTGTGTAATGTAGAAATTTCTAGGTATAAGAGTGTACGGGTCAAAATGGATCAAAAGTGTACAAAAGAGGTATGTAGAAAATGGGTGTTTGGTGTGCAAAATGAAATTCGGTTTGGGACTGAAATTTGGAACCAAAAATCCAAATTTCGGTTTGAAAGTGGAATCTGGAACCAAATTTCGGTTTGGAACCGAAATTTGGAACCGACAGATTTTGTCACTTTTCGAAAAATCATATCTTTTTAACCGTAAGTCGTCACGAGTCGTGCCACCCGTCATTTCGAAGGTAATTGAGTCTAGTTTCATTTAAAAATAGTCTCAAGGGCCAGATGTTTATAGATAATTGTCAGAATGTAAAAGAGTGACAGTGGGTCAGTTTTCAAGTGTACTTTTGCGAAAAAATTTTACGTTTTTAGTCGTGTCTTTTCGAGGGGTGTTTCAACTTGGTCTAGCTAGCAACTTCCTCTTCATCGTACCTAAAAGGGATATAAAGAGGTTTTTCGTTATTGGAAAATATGGCTTTACAGTCACTATCATCACTTGAGCTGTCTTTATAAATTTCATTTGCTTTTATCCCAGATTTCTTTTCGGCGTTTTCAAAACCCTCATGACGAGCAAGGAGGGTGGTTCTTTCTTCTTGAAATTTTTGAAACAATGTGTCCCTGCTGGCCTGTCACTTGATGTCTTCCTCCAAATACGTATTTATTGATTCTTTGAGTGTAGATTTTTCTGCCTTGTAGGGATTTCGATCATAACCATCATGGAAGGGTTTTCCTTTTCCATACTTAACCTTTTCAATTTGGGGACTTATGTTCTCTAGCTAAATGTCCTCCTCCACATGTATCGCATCCTACTCGAATAGCATGAACATTTTCCTGAAGCTTCTTCATATCTCTTCCAAGGTCTTCTAATTTTCTTGCAATGGCGCCAATGCCTTCAGAATTTCAGTCAAGGCTTCTTTGATTTCCTCCATCATGTCATTTTTTAGAGTGATCCGCTAGTTTTTGGATGGCTTTAATGGCAAGAGTAGGGGTCATGCTCAGAATTGGTCCTTGGTAGTCCAACATCTGTCTTGTAGTTACATTGATACCTTTGTAAAAGATGTTGACCTTTTGTTGGCTGTTCAGGTCATGAGTTGGACATTTGTAGAGGAGATCGTTGTATCTATCCCAGGCTTGATACAACGTTTCATCTTCATCTTGCTTGAAATTATGGATCTCCATGAGTTGTCTTGATACTTTAGAAGGTGGGCAATATCTTTGAATGAAGTATTTTTTAGGAGGGCCCATGTATCAATCTCCACTTCGGTAATCTATTAACCCATCTTTTGTAGCTCGATAAGTGTGATAAGAAAATTTACGAGCATAAGCGCATCCTTGAGACTCACGGCGTATTGAGCAGGCTAGTAATATATTCCACATTTTGATGTGTTCGTGGGCATCCTTTTAAGTATTTCCAAAAAGGATTTGCTCTTAATTCCATCATGAATTGTGGTCTTATCTCGAAATCAATATCCTCCCAATAATTGGCTTAACGAGCCTGGCCTTGTTCTTCTCTTGTCAGCGCCAAATATTCCTCAAGAGTGAGGTCATCAATGTTAACAACTTCCATTGTACCGAAACTTGAAAAGAGATCATGAGAATTTGAGAAAATTTAAAACAAAACAAAATGAGAGACTTAATGAAAATCCTAATAACTCCCGGTGTGCGCCAAAAACTTGATGAGGTTTTCTTGACGGGTTTTAATATTTACAAAGTCTCGTTATACCTATGGTCTACCTTAATGCACTAACAGGCGATGTACCGGTCGTGTGTAGTGTAGTATTCGGTAAAACCGAGGTCATCTCAAGAGCTATGTGTGCAAATTTTAACTAAGTCTAGGTGTCAAAGATTTCAATAGGTTTTAAGGCTGAAATGATTAATTAACTACTAAGATAAGAAAATAAAAGATAGCAAGTAAAGGAAAAGGTTGTGATCAATAGAGGAGAAGTGTGCTAACCTAGTTACTCATCCTATCAAGTTAAGTTCATGATTAATTAATTCAAATTGCTTCAAGTGGGGGTAAAGGTCGCTAGGACAACATTTGGTCAGTTCGTCCTAACCTATCGCAAAGGCTTCTACCGGAGATGTCAGGTGACCCGTCGAAAGTCCAGTTGTTTTTAGTCCCCTAAGCCAAGTCATTAAGTTCCACTACAAGCAATATTTGTAACAATGAGTGCCGGGCGCTAGCATCTTAAACACTCATCCCTAACTTATTAAGTTCATCCAAGCGGTATGTGATCGGTTGGTCAAATCGCTGGCGAAGAAGGGTCGTCGGTTGGTCAATTCTTACCCTTCCCGCTCGGTCTAACTAATTAGGGTCATTGTTCATATCTCTAAGTAACTAGCCACTACCGCCATTCAAAACTACGAAAACAAGGGTAGCTACCAATAAACTATGCAAGTATACACTAGAAACAATTATATGGAAGCAATGTAAACATAAACAAAACAATTAAGGAATCATAACTAGGCTAGCACGGAGGTGCTTAGCGCTCATATTAACTAAAATAATCGATTCAATGTTTAACATTACGAAATACATGAATTGAAAGTAAAGAAAATATAAAATGCTAATGCTTATCGTAGGGAGTGACTTCTCCCTTGGAGATGGCTCTGTATGCTCCTCAAGATCGCCTTTAACTTTTACTCATGTTCCATGATGCCGTGTGTGAAATGGGATGATCGAAATGATGGAATTTGGGCCGTGTTTATAGGCGGATCCGAATTCTGGCGTAACCTAAGTTAAGAGTTACGCCGTAACATACAATTCTTAAATAGTTTGCTCGGAAAATTTGGTTACTGGCGTAACATCCGGAAAGAGTTACGCCGTATCTTCAATAAATCGTTGTTACGCCGTAATTGTGGAATTAGTTATGTCGTAACCTGCTGCGGCGCGGAACCTCATTTGACCTAATTAGTCACGTCGTAATACTATGAGGGAGTTACGCCGTAATCTTCAGTTAAGTTGGTTTTCTGAGCCACGCTTCTATTACGGCGCAATGTGAGAGAGGAGTTACGCCGTAACATCTTCAAAATGAGCATACTATCATATATCTTCAATAAACTCTCCAAATTCGCGTCTCTTTAGCTCCAATGCTCGTAATTTACCTGAAAGTGAAATATAGAGGAAAACAAGCGTAAATCCAGATAAATGATATAAAATAAGAGCATTATCGGGGGAAATTGACACTTAATATTCAGGATTATTTGATGTTATCACTTTACGATCATAATGGGTTTTGAAAATTATAAGGAAGGGCAATCTATGCAACGACCTCCACTACTTGAAACTAATGGTTTTATTTATTGGAAAAATATATTCGAAACGTATGTGAAGTCAAAAGATATTGATCTTTGGTACATCATTGTTGAAGGCGATTTTGAAGCCACTACAAAAGATGAAACCGGAAATTTAGTAAACACACCTCGTGATCAACTCACCGATGATCATAAAAAAAAGCTTTCCAAAAATAGTGAAGCTAAAATGGTTTTATACAATGCTTTACCCAAAAAGGAATTCGAAAGAATTTCTATGCTTAAAACCTCTAAAGAAATTTGGAATTCTTTAGTTATAACTTATCAAGGAAATCAACAAGTTAAAAACAATAAAATAGATTTATTTGTTCAACAATATGAACAATTTTCAATATCGGATGAGGATACTATAGATCATTCTTTTGCTAACTTTAATACTATAATTACATCATTACAAGCACTTGATGAGTCTTTCTCTAGTCGTAATCATGTTAGGAGATATCTAAGGGCACTTCCATCCAAGTGAAGATCTAAGGTGACAGCCATCGAAGAATCAAAAGACTTGTCAATCCTCACCCTCGATGAACTCATAGGCAATCTAAAGGTCTATGAGCTTGTCCTCGCTAAAGATTCGAAGCCTCAAAGAGAAGGAGAAGCACAAATCTCTTGCCTTAAAAGCGAAGAAGGTCTCAGCGATGAAGAAAACTCTTCTTCGGATAGTGATGACGAAGAGTATGCCATGGTGGTAAGGGATTTCAAGAAGTTCTTTAGAAGAAAGGGAAGATATGTCAAGCAACCCTATGGCGAAAAGAAGGGGTTCGAAAAGGCAAAGACGACAAGAAAGCAAGGGATGAGCAGCGCTTGTTTTAAGTGTGGGGACCTAATCACTTCATTAGTGAGTGTCCCAAACGTGACGAACAAAAAGCGTTAAGTGAGTGGTTCATGGGGAATGAGCGAGGAGGAGGATGAAGAAATTTGTCTTATGGCAAATGACTCAAGCGAGGAATGTCCCGAATCTCTATTATAGTAGCTCATCATTAGATGATGATTCATTGCATCGTGAATATGATAAACTTTGCAAAATTAGTTTAATAGTCATTAACAAAACAAGATTTTAAAAACCAAAATGAGCGTTTAGAAAAGGAGTCTTTGAGTTAAAGGCTAAATTAAAGCGTTTAGAAAAGGGAAGATAGCAAGTGGGGAATGTGAGCTTTGTGTTCAACTTCAAACACTCGTTGATAATCTAGATTCCAAGATTTCTAGAATGAGTACTAATACTCTTGATATGATATTAGATAGTGTTAAAACAGGAAACAACCAAAAAGGTTTAGGTATTCAGCAACTTGATGCTTCAACTAGCGAAAACAAAGAAACACAATTCGTCAAAGCATTTGAAAAACAAGTCACTGCAGTCACGGATCCCACAAAAAGGGAATCGGCTAGTGTAAAAACAGGGTCTCGTGGGTCTGCTGATACAAAAAGTAGTAATAATATAGCCACCTCATCTAGAACCAATTTTGTTATTGTTAATAAGAAGAAACCAACCCATGTTACTATTAGATAACCACCTCCAAGACAAAATCAAAGTTTTATAAGAAACAAAGGTCCATCATTTTCAAAACCAAACACATTTATAAGAAGACCTAATAATGTTTATCCGAGAAGTAACCATCAAATGGGATGGAATCCTAATGTACAAAATGGTTTTCCATTTCAAAACTTTGCACCATGGAATGCATACTCACCTTTTTCATATATGTCTAACATGAATGAAATGTATAACACTAATAGACCCATGAACAAATGGGGACCAAAATTTTGAGTTAATTCTTTTCTTAGGTGTGCTTAAAGGTCGACCTAGATCCGGATGAATGGATCAAGGATAGCGGGTGCACGAGGCACATGACCGGTAACAAAGACTTATTTTCCACATATGAATCCTACAATGGAGGAAATGTGGTATTTGGTAATAGCAAGAGTAAAATCATCGGTAAAGGTACAATCTCTAACAAATCCTTAACCATTAACGAGGTATGTCACGTAGAAAACTTAAACTTCAACCTTCTTAGTATAGGACAAATATGTGATAGAAAGTGTAGTGTACTTTTTAGTGAAACCGAAAGTAAAATATTGAAAAACGGTATAACCAAAGGAAGAGGCATTAGAAAACATGGAGTCTACGTCATTAAAATCGGTAATGAACATAAAGACAAACTTTGTCTTACTTCTATGGATGATACTTCGACCCTATGGCATCGAAGATTGGGTCATGCCAATATGCGACTTCTTCAATTGCTATTATCTAAAGAATTAGTAAGAGATCTACCAAAATTAAAATACGAACATCACTTTTGTGATGCTTGTAACGTAGGAAAACAAGTCCACGCTAGCCATAAGGCTAAAAATATGGTCTCTACTACTATGTGTCTAGAATTACTTCACATGGATTTATTTGGTCCATCCGCTATTCAAAGTTATGGAGGCAACTACTACACTTTGGTTATAGTGGATGATTACTCTAGGTACACATGGACCAAGTTCTTAAAGAATAAAACTGAAATGTTCGATTACTTTGAAATATTAAGTAAGAATATCCAAAGACAATTAGGAAGTCCTATTAGAACAGATCATGGCAGGGAATTCGATAATGAAGTGCAATTTGGAGCTTTTTGTGGCTAATGGTATTACTACAACTTCTCGGCTCCTGCACTCCACAATCGAATGGGGTAGTTGAAAGGAAAAATAGAACCCTACAAGAAATGAGTCACACCATGTTAAATGAGCAATCTATACCTCAAAAGTTTTGGTGCAATGTCGTTGATACATCAACGTACATATAAGCGAGTCTTAATTAGACCATTTTAGGTAAAACTCCATACAAGTTACTTGAGGCAAAAGCCTACGTTAGAACATTTTAGAGCCTTTGGTAGAAAATATTTTCTACTTAACACTAAAGATTACCTAACAGTTTGATCCTAAATCAACCTAAGGTATCTTTTAGGCTACTCTCTAATAGCAAAGCTTATGTTATATTAAATAAAGAAAAAATAAAGGTTGAAGAGTCATTAAAAGTAAAATTTGATAAGAGTCCACCTAAACCTACCCTACCTCTTGTCGATGACGAGATAGTCAAAAGTGAAGCCATATAAATAAATAAAAATACAAACAAAGAAGATGAACCTCTAAACAATGAAATCGTCAATATTAAATAATCTAAAGATCACCCCGTAGATAAGGTAATAGGAAAGTTAAATGAAAGAACCTTGAGGTCCCAAGTCCAAAACCAAAGTAGTTTATTTTTTTTTTGTTTCAACCATAGAACCTAAGAATACACAAGAATCCATAAAAGATGAAAGTTGGGTAATGGCTATGCAAGAAGAGTTAAATCAATTTGTTTCTAATGATGTTTGTACACTTGTCCCTCCACCTAGTAATCAAACCATAATAGGAACCAAATGGGTATATAAAAACAAGTTAGATGCAAACGGTGTAGTGTCTATAAACAAAGCTAGACTCGTTGCCAAAGGGTATAATCAACAAGAAGAAATAGACTTTGATGAGACCTATGCCCCCGTGGCTAGATTAGAGTCTATAAGAATACTTCTTGCTTATGCTTGTGTTAATGATCTTAAGCTTTTTCAAATGGATGTTAAAAGTGTTTTTCTAAATGGTTTTATTAATGAAGAAGTCTATGTAGCTCAACCTCTGGGCTTTATCGATTTCGAAAAACCCAAACATGCGTATAAATTAAAGAAAGCTCTTTACGGTCTTAAACAAGCCCCAAAAGCTTGGTATGATAGACTCAAGTCATTTTTAATTCAAAACAACTACACCATGGGATTAGTTGATAATACACTTTTCACTAAGAAAAATGAATCAAATATAATTATTGTTCAAATATATGTTGACGATATTATATTCGGATCGATTTGTCAAGACATGTGTGATGACTTCTCGAAAATCATGCATGATGAGTTCAAGATGGGTATGATGGGAGAACTTAGCTTCTTTCTTGGTCTACAAATTAAGCAACTAGAAGATGGTATCTTCTTTAATCAATCTAAATACATAAAAGAAATGCTTAATAAATTTGGTTTAGAAGAATCAAAACCTATAAGAACTCCTATGTCATCCGATACTAAACTTACAAAAGATGAAGACGGTGAGTCCGTTGATAATACCAAATATCAGGGTATGATTGGTAGTCTACTTTATCTTACGGCTAGTCGGCCGGATATAATGTTTAGTGTTTGTCTATGTGCTAGGTTTCAAGAAGACCCTAAAATCTCACACTTAGAAGCCGTCAAAAGAATTTTTAGATATATTAAGGGTACTACTTAATTAGGATTATGGTATCCTAAGGGCATGGGGGTAAAAACAATTGTATATGCAGATTCTGATCATGTAGGTGATTATGTTGACCGAAAGAGTACAAGTGGTGTATGTACTTTTATGGGATATTGTTTAACATCTTGGTTCTCGAAGAAGCAAAGCGGCATTAGCCATATCAACAACCGAAGCCGAATATGTCTCCGTGAGCAAAGCATTCCAACAAACACTATGGATGAAACAAGCGTTAGTTGACTCGACATTCATCTAAGTGACATAGCCATTCTATGTGACAACAAAGGTGCCATCGACTTAAGCAAGAATCCGGTGTTGCACTCGCACCAAGCATATAGAGATTCGTCATCACTTCTTGAGACAATGTTCAAAGGGAACATCTCTATTGAGAAGGTAGCATCCGAAAGCAACATAGCCGGCGTCCTCACCAAACCGTTGAGCGGGAACAATTCAACTTGCTTCGTCTTGGTCTTGGTCTCATGGAACAATCGTCGTAATTAGTGTTTAAACTCTACAAGGTATGTAAACACTAGCCTTCTTCTTTTCGAGTCTAGGATCTATATTTCACACACAACTCACAAACAATACGGAATTTTCAAAACCCAAGGTAATTTTTATTTACAACACGTAATTTCATACTTATTTTTGTCTAAAGATAAACGTCTTCTTCAAACAAGAAACTTTTTGAAATGTTTTCTAAAGATATTTCTTTCCCTATCATTTTATAAAAGCTATTTCTCACGTCTAGGACAAACCTCTTTTACATTATTAATACAAAGTAAAAACCCGTTTTCATTGCATCTCGTGTCTTTTGAATGCTAAAGGGAACACATAACTAATATGTGTGTTTGGGTACATTCATTTAAAGCAACAATGAATTAGGAGCACTCGGGTTATCTCACATAATAGTATGCTTTTTCACTTCTAGTCTATTTTTCTTTTTCTTTTAGGAGTCAAGATAACCGCAACTTCAAATGGTTTGCATATAGCTCAAATATTTCCAAAAGGAAAATTTTAAGCTGCCTGAGTCACAGTACCACAAAAAAACAATTGGCTGGTATAGAATTTGCATTCAAACACAGACATCAAGCATCCCTATCGTGAGACACAAATTTTTTTGTTGAACAGCAAAATAATGGAATGAAGGAACAGATTGTTACCCATAATTGTTTCTGTTTTTCAACAATTTGATTAGTATCCTCGACTTCACCCATTTTTTCCATTATTGCTTTCAGTTCATCGTTCATATTATTTATGTGGTCCAAAACTTTTACATTTTGTTCGTTGTTGATGTTATGTGAAGCTTCAAGGTCTTTGTGATTAGGGTCCCTAAAAGTTGTCCAAGCTATATAGCTATGAAATGTTGGTTAGGCCACTTGATAAGTCATTCATATATGCTATTAGTAGAAATAGCGGATATGAATGGCATATTAAGAGGTCTAACCAAGGTCTCATACCTTTCTAGCTAGCCTAACTTCAGCTTTTATATGTTGTTTGAACAGTAGAGAAAAAGGGTGCTTGAACACTGATTTTACAAATTCGTAATTCAGTCGATACTTAATCTTTGGGGTTATCTGCATGTTTTACAACTCGATCAAAAGTGAGATTATATGTATAATTGTGGGGTCGAACGGGTCAAATGTTATTAAATTTTATCTATAATGGACAACAGCAGATCGCCTCCAACTCTGGGGTTTGAGGAAAAATGATCCAGGGTTCCATAGATCATTGAGATAAGTGATCATGATGTTGTTAATGCTGGCGACGACCATGACCATTGTGATTTAATGAGAAATAAAATATCTTCATAAAAAATAAAGCGGGCTTCATAACATATTAAAAGAGGTGACAACAATGACGACGATGCTAAATATATTTCAATTGTGATAGAAAAATGACAATGACCATTCTTTTATAGTTGTTCAGATTCAGATTATGAAAAAAGCCAATATCGATGCTAAAATGAACTTACCCAAAGAAAGATGAGAAACAAAAAAGGATGTCGTGAAACAATTTGATGCAATTTCTCTCACTACATCACTCTTATATTTCCCATCTTTCTTCAGGTAACTCCATTTTATCACCGATATTTCCTTTTAATATGTAGCTGCTATAAAAAATGAACTACCTTCCTTTGTTCTCAAAACTGAAATACATTTACCATTATCATCATCGCCATCACCTTTTTTAGTTTATTTTGAAACACGTTTTTTTAACAAATATATTTTCATTGGATCACAGTCACCATGCTTATCGTCATCGTCGTCATCATTATCATCATTTATCTCGATGATCTCTTGAACCTTGGGTTCTTAAGAGTTCTACTACTTTATGTCACATATAGAAATTCATAAAATTAAAGGTACACTATTTTGGCGGGCAACTTATTATGTTTCTTGACACGGCAGATTCATCCGCTTTTAGATTCTTTGCATATCTGAGCCTCATCAAATGAGGCATTTTTAATACCTATGATCGGCGTTGTGAATTCTGATTCATGATTTCTTCTGAGTTTTCAAATTGTTCAAGATATAGCTAATAACTTTCTTCAATGTAGCTTTTCAATTGTCTTTAGAGTTATTTTATATATACATACATATATAAACTTTAAGGACAACTGAAAAACTAAATTAACTATTCACAGATTTATGATCCATGATTGCTTATATTTTGTGTTAATATTCTTCAAATTATTTAAAATGTAGCTAATAACTTCTTTCAATGTACATTTTCAATTGTCTTTAAGATGTAGCTAATAATTATTTGTGGCTAATCGTTCTGTTTCAAATTATTGTCCTTAGACAAGAAAACCCCAAGATTATCATTCCTTTTGGTTCTCGAAACCAAAAAATTATTCCGAATGGTCTCCAAGAAGATCGAAGTATGAAATTATATCAAAATTGTTATAAAAAAAGAAAAGTTATGAAAATATCCTGTAGTGTCAAGAAAAATGCACGTATAAAGATCTAAAAAAATTCAACCTGATTCAAATATAATTTATGGGATTTTCAAAAACGGTAACTGAAAGTAGACCTCGAATTTCTAAACATTTCTAAAAAAGTGTCATCAGTACATTGTGACGCCATTAGATTTAATCTTTACATTTTTTAAAAATTTTGATCGGTAGAAATGGCTAAGAAGTATCGGTGATTTTGATACAATTTAAAATTAAAAAGATTAGCGATAGATGAAAAACTGAAATAATATATTGGATATAAAGTTTAAGAGAAGGCTCGTGCTATTGAAGGTGTGAATAATATGATTATTTACGGAGACAATCTAATCTTGCACCCCACATTTCCTTCCCATGCACTCATGTGTAGACCAATCATTGGCCCAATCATTGGTTTCTTTTTTTTTTTTTTTTTTTTTTCTTTGTGTATAGTTTTAAGTTTTTTGTTTTGTTTTTGTTTGTGTATAGTTTTATTTGTGTAATGTATATATCTATAGTGTGTATTTATTTGTGTAGAGTTTTTATATGTAGAGTATATTTATTTGTGTAGTGTTAAAACATTAGACATTAAAACATTAAACAAGTACAACAACAAATGTATTCAATATTACAACGAAATCTACTCCACATTAAGATTATTAATGTCATCTATAAGCTCATAGAGTATTCCACTCGTGACATGCGTGATCAACCTGGATTTCTTGCCAATTCGATTATGCCTCCAACGTCTTTATTTTGCCTTCAACAAATTGTTTTGAGCCAATAGCATGTTGATCGTTTTATCTTTAGTTTCATGATTTGAGACTGCGTTGAAGAAGAACTTCACCAAAGTACTTTTGTTGAAATATTTCCTTCCACATGAAGTATCGACACCCATGGTCTTTAGTCCCCATTGTTACGTGATGAAACAATTATAAGAAATGTATTCTAAACAAACAAGTTCTTGATATATTTACGCAAATAAGCAAGCGTTTAATTATGTACATTTGACAGGACACGATATCTTGAGACCTTTTCGAAGCCAAATTTATTACCCCGCTTCTTTGTGGTATGAACTGTGATTGCTTCTTTGTGGTATGAATTGTGAATGTGATATGAGCGTGAATTGTGAATGTCATATCCTTTATAACAAAGGAAAGCCGCAAATTTGAGAATCTTACTATTGTGAATGTAAACTTTGTCGATGGAAAATACTTTTGAGATAAAGGCGATGATGATAAGCGAAAGCCGAGATAGGCGGTAAAGTGAGATTATATCACTTCTGGCCTTCAATCGATCCTATTAAAAAGCTTAATAATTTTTGACTACGTTTTTTAACACAAAAAAAAAAAAAAAAAAAAAAAAAAAAAAACATTACCCAAATTTGAAATGTTACAAGTGTCTAACCTTCCAAAAACGTTGCAAATTTACAAAAGAAAAAGAAAAACATTACTAAAGATAATAATGATTGCAAATAAAACCCAAACCCACTGTTGCCTTCTTTTTGTTTCTTCCGTCAGCTACACTGCCACATCCAAAAAGGGAGCACACTATGATTATTTTGGAGAGAAATGTCAAACACCTCCTATATTAAAATTAGGAGGTATTGCATTAATAGGCCCTTATTTACTTTGAAAGAGCAATTATTCCATTAACTTCGAGTGAGATCAAATAAAAATAAAAGTAAAATGAAAAGAATAAAAATAACCGCACCGCATATGATTCTTATGTTTACATGACGAGAGGTATTGTTTTAGGAGGTGATCTTTCATGACACTTTTTGATTCAATGCACCACTGGTTGTGTATTACGGTGTTGTCTTGTCTGATATTGTAATCACAACTAATCGCGTATGAATCAAAAAATGTGTGTGATATCAATCTCTGTTTTAGGGCTATGACAGGTCAATATAAATATGATACTGCAACAGATTATTTTAAGTTGGTAACGTGTAGTTTATGCTTTTAAGTTCATGTACCGATTTGATATATTAATGTAAAGTATATAAGTATTTTAGTTAGAGATAATCATTTGAGAATGTATCAATTTATAACCACATAATACACACAATAAGATAGTTTAAAAGTTAGTAATACATTCAACGGAAAAAAAAATAGTTGGATCTGTAATTTTTTTTTTTTTTTTTTTTTGAACTATCGCACTAAAGTTGATAACATGCAATTATCACATTTGAAAAATATTTAAGTTTTGCTATATAAAATATAGGGTGAAAATTAAAATACTGAACGTATTTTTTTCAAGCAGACGATGTCTGTGATGAACTTTGAAAACTAATTTCAGACGCAAAATACTTTCAATTTGGAGCGATGTCGTAATATGATAAGGAGCTAGTATGTTACTGGTCACAAAGTTGAAAATTAGCGAAATGGTTCACGTGGCTTGGGTTGACTTTCACCGGTCATTCCTTAACTTTTTTTCGATTAAAAATTTCTGATAATGGTCCTTATGGTTATTGACTTTCATATTTAGTCCGTTTTATACTTTTCACCCGTTCTCTTACGTTTTGAAAAAGCATGTTGCGTATCTTTAAACATTGTTTTGTATTGTTTCAACATATTGAAATTTTTTTCAAAAGAAAAAATTTAAAAAAATTGAAATTTTTATGAAATTTGAAAAAAATTCCAAAAATTTTGAAAAAAAATGGAAAAAAATTCCAAAAGATTTGAAAAAAATCAAAACTTTTTTTCAAATACTTTTTTTCAAAAAAAGAAATTGAATTATTTTTCTAAATTGTTTTTTTTCGAAATTCTTTTTACAAAAATAATTTTTTCGAAATTTGCACACATTGAAAAAAAATATATTTTTGTTTGTTTTTTCCAAATTTGGACACATTGAAAAAAAAATTTGAATTTCAAAATTTTTCTCTTTTGTAAAAATCGGTCTAGGCGGCCGATTAATCCCCGCATAATCGCTGATCGCTCACTAAGCGCCTTGATTTATCATAATCGGCCTATTTAATCGGTTTGGTCAAAGATAGCTTAAAAATCGGTCAACAAACTGATTAATCAGACAAAATCGAACAAAATTGGTCTGACGGATTAATCGCACAAAATTGCTTAAAAATGGGTCAACAAAATTGCATAAAAATCAGACGAAATCGCTTAAAAATGGTTAACAAACCGAGTAATAGCTATGTTTGACTTTGAACTTTGAAGAATTATGTATTATGTTTATGTTTAAACACTTGAAATATTTGAACTTTGATCACTATCTTATCTCATACATATAATATAATATAATATCTAAAATTAAAATTTTGTGCATAAAAATTCCAATCCGATTAATCCCATTAATCCGCTAACCGATTAATCGCTAGGCCTCACCCGCCGCTCACTAGCCTTAGCGATTTTCAACCTTGATTTTTTCAATATGTCAAAATTTGAAAAAATTATTTTTGTAAAAAGAATTTGAAAAAACAATTTAAAAAATAATTCCAATTCTTTTTTTTGAAAAAACTATTTACTGAAAAAAATTGAATTTTTTTTCAAATTTTTTTGAATTTTTTCTAATTTGCGAAAAATTTCAATTTTTTGAATTTTTTAATTTTTTTTTGAAAAAAAATCAATATATTGAAATAGTACAAAACAAACAAAAGCGTAAGAAAAAGCAGACAAAATGTAAGAAAAGCGGACAAAAATCTAAAAAGGGTAAGAAAAAGCGGACAAAACCGATAAAAGCGTAAGAGAAGCGGACAAAACGTAAGAAAAAGCAGAAAAACGGATAAAAGCGTGAGAACGGTGAAAAAGTATAAAAGCGGACTAAATCGAAAGTCAATAACCATAAGGACCAACATCGTAACTTTTAGCGGAAAAAAGTTAAGGGATGACCAGATGAAAGTTAACATAAGCCACAGGGGACCATTTATGCCATTTCAAACTTTGTGACACAGTAACTTACTAGTTCGGGTCATATTACGACATCGTTCCAAATTTGAAAGTATTTTATGTGAATGATAATTTTCAAAGTTCATTCGTCATCGTCATGCTTTGAAAAACGATGTTGTGTATCTTTAAACTTCACTTAAAATATAATATAGTTTTTCTAAAAGGGTGGGAATCTCATTTTTTTTAAATGGCAAAAATATATAACAATAAAAGAAAGTTCACTAGCGAAACTAGGAACCAAAATACAAAGCAATTTTAGAAATACAAAAACTACTGATTCTAGAATCTTCTCGAATTTTAAGCGCAAAGGATGTAAAAGGTTGCAAAAACTTATGCCGATTACGGGAAGACCTAAGGCATAAGAAAAACCTCGTCAATGAAGGCCGAGCCACCTTTTCACTTCATGATGTTTTATACGACCCATACAAATTACGGGGGGAACACAAAGAAACAAAGCAGAGAAGCCAAGAACTATCCAAGTGGATACCCACCCACTTATCCATTAAGATTTATCCTTCTGTCCCGATTATGAATCCAAAGATCTGAAGTCGCGACAATGGCGTTGAAGACATCCGAACTAGACTCGTGAATATCGTTATGCATAGCATTATTTCGAGCCTTCCATATATGCCACCACCAATGAAAATGATAGCTTGAAGGCGCTTTTGATAAGCCAACGAGATGTTAAGAGAATCGCACCAATAGAGAATCGATCCATAGAGTCGTCGGAAATAACACATTTGTCCATATGTTCAAAAGAGCCTTGATCCTCTTAACAAAGATACAATCTTGGAATACATGTTTAGTATATTCCACACCACCGTTACAATTAACACACCTAACCGATCCAACGTCAATTCCTTTAGCGAAGAGATTAATGGAAGTTGGAAGGCAATCACGTCGGAGTCTCCACACAAACAAGTTAATCTTTTTTGGGACAAAGCGATTCCACCGAGACGTTAATTGAGGAGAAGAAGGAAGAAAATGATGATCAAAATACTTCCTTATCGAAGCCACCGAAAATTCGTTGTTGCCATTGAAATGCCAAATCCATTTGTCCTCTTTATCGGCATTAAAATTAGAAGGAAGACAATTTTCCATTTCTTGGAGCATGCTCATCACCCTACTGTTTCTAATGGGCCGGTTCCACCTCCAAGACCAAGCCATAGCATCCCTTCTATTACTAACATAGCATTGTTTTTCCATTTCGAGAGCAAACAATCTCGGATATTTGGTAGCCAGGGTAGTCTCCCCACACCACGCATCTAACCAGAATTTCGTTCCTTGGCCATTACCAATTTGTCTTTTGATGACTTGTTTGTCCAAATTAGTTCTGGCATGGGTATCAACTATAGAATCAGCAATTCGTTTCCACAGCCCACCATGTTTAGCTGTGATGTCATAAAAACAATTCCCCCCATGAATGGCAGAGATGATACGAACCCATATGGCCGGTTAGCAATCGCTCTCCATCTCCATCGATATAAGAGGGCACGATTCATTGAGTCCAAACTTCCAAGACCCACACCACCATCTTTTTTAGAGGCAAGAACCGCACCCCATTTAATCCAGGGAATTTTCCTTACATCCTTACTACCACCCCAAAAAAACCTAGACCATGAGCCTCGTGAAATGTTACTGATACGCCCGTGGTTAAAGGGAGACGGCTATCCCGGCATGGCGTGTTGGATAACTATCGTAGTTTATTTATTATGTTTTATTAGGATAAGTGTTGGAGTCATTGTTTAGGATATGTCTTGAGTCATGTTAAGATAAGTCTTATGTTTGTGAGAGTTATCTCATAAATTAGTATTTAGGGTGTCATAATATTATGAATGAATTCAATCAAAGTTTAAGATAAACAAATCTCTAGTTTTTCTCTCTATATTCTTAAGGAGCTCGCACACGCTAAAAGTGGTGCCTTATCCCGATACAACCCCTAACAGGGTCGTATCAATTGGTGCTTTCATTGAGAGCTCTCGTTGAGAGGGCTTACGATTAGGGTTCCAATAAAAATAATAATAATAAAATAAAAAAATTCTTGCAGTCTTGTTCATCTCGGGTACTATTCATCAATTTTTTTGAGTTATTAATTGCTTGATTATTATTCATGGCATCGGTGACGATCAAGATGCGGAATCGCACTCTCTAGCTCTTGCAAATGGGTGCGGTGACCGAATATGAGAGTGAGTTTGTGGTACTTGCAAATCGAGTAAGAGGATCTCGAATCTTTACTTACATCGTTTTATATCTCCGGACTTAAACTGACGTTACAAATAGAACTGTTGAGGGCAAGGCCTACAACTTTGGGAGAAGCCTTTTCCTTAGCTCATATAGCCGAGGCTCGTTTTGAGGCAATTGAAGAGAAAGAGAAAGAGCATATAATTGAAAAGAAATCAAATACCATTCCATTATTACAAAGTGAATTCGCTTCACCTGAGATTAAAAGGTCGTTAGATGCTGATGAATATATTTGTGTTGATGAGGTTAGAAGCGCGATAGATGGTGTTGTTGTTATTGGTGAGAGTTTGGTTGTTATTCTAAAGTGGGTACAGACCAGCACATCAAGGACATTGCTATTATTGGCAACTTTTGAAAACATGGATGTTGCCATGGGAATGGAGTGTAAAATTCAAAGAAGAACATGGGATCCTGAAATTAAGATTTATTTTAGACAACACCTTGAGGGCAAGGTGATTTTGAAGGAGTGGAGGTGATCGCCCGTGGTTAAAGGGAGGCGGCTATCCGGCATGGCGTGTTGGATAACTATCGTGGTTTATTTATTATGTTTTATTATGATAAGTGTTAGAGTCATTGTTTAGGATATGTCTTGAGTCATGTTAAGATAAGTCTTATGTTTGTGAGAGTTATCTCATAAATTAGTATTTAAGGTGTCATAATATTATGAATGAATTTAATCAAAGTTTAAGATAAACAAATCTCTAGTTCTTCTCTCTATATTCTTAAAGAGCTCGCACACGCTAAAAGTGGTGCCTTATCTCGATACAACCCCTAACATGGTCGTATCAGTTACCGGTCATAATATGCTTAATTAACATATTTTATCGTAGATCAAAGACAAGTTTAAGACACTTTCGTGGAATTCTAATTTCATAACACGGTCTACAACAAAAAGATATACCATTAGATTCTAAACAATTTTTATATGATTAACAGATAATTCAACTAATGCAATTTCTTGATTAGTACCCAAAAAAGTGTAGATTGATGGGAACACCGACCCGGTGTTTTTTGGCACCATCCATTCTCCACCTCATGAGAATAGCTCCGTACTCTCACAGCAGTGGGTACCAACTTGGAGTGGCACGAGCCAGGACTGGGACCGAGCTCTTATACTGTAAAGTCTCCAGTGTGCCCATGGGTTTTGCGGAGGTGGGTACATATATGAAGCAAATCTAAGGATGAGGCTTGAGCTGGGTCAATCGACTTAGCGTAAGTCTTTCAACCATTGGAATAATGCTTATTGGTTTCTTGATTAGTACATAAAGCATTGTGAACGCCTAAGTATTTAGAAAGAGAAATTCACAATGTTATGTTCACAAAACTTTTACAAAAATAAATTCACATAATGATGCATCAAGGTTACTTGTCCATTCAAATACTTACTTTCTCGTTTGTAATTGCCTTGAATGAAAAAAATTAACTAATCGCATCATTTTATAAAACTATAAATTATGTAAACATAACATCTCATTTAGAAAATAGGTTGAACCTGAACCTAAAATATGTCTAGGTGGTGTTTGTTTTT
Organism: Chrysanthemum lavandulifolium; assembly: GCA_022545495.1. Taxonomy (NCBI): domain Eukaryota; kingdom Viridiplantae; phylum Streptophyta; class Magnoliopsida; order Asterales; family Asteraceae; genus Chrysanthemum; species Chrysanthemum lavandulifolium. The sequence goes on from CM040238.1 coordinate 208,754,281, forward strand.
TTATAAAGAGCTCTAACGACCTTTTAATCGAACCATTCGAGGCGCGGTCGACATTTTGGTCGTTCGGACCGTTTGTTTTGTCCGTTCGGGCGGTAAGATCTTAATGGTCTAGACTTGAGAGGGTGTCGAATCTTTGTTGCCTCTGTGACAAAAAAAAAAAAAAAAAAAAAAGTAGTATGAAGCAAAGCAAGCGTGCGGTTCAAACGTGAGTTTTATTCCGTTCGAGATGCGGTCGATTCGAGACATTTACGCGCCAGTTGATTCGGATGTGCGGTTGATTGATTCGAGCATCTTAAAAAGCAAACACCACCTAACTGAGTAACTGACGAACTTTAAACTAGATGAACCGATGAAGCTACAAGTTGTTGTTTTTTTTTTTTTTTTTTTTTTTATAGAAGACAGGCCCAAAATCTTTGTCTTGATGGGTTTGGCACTTCGGCCCAAAGGAATAATAAAATATTTGGACAATAAATCTTTCTGGAAAAAAGCATTTTATCTCCTCATGGCTCGGCGGGATTAGGTATCGTTGTCGTTGTGACACTGAACCAACAGATATGTATCATTGTATCATATTCATTTTAACATGAGCGGTTTAAGCCATTTCATTCTTCTCAAGTTCTCGCTGATCAAATTCCTGCCTGGAATTTGAATCGGTTATTCAATCCTATAGAAAAAGTGTTATCACAACAACACTTAGAAATGAACTGCATTACAAAAGAAAACCGAGCAAGAGCCTTTAAATGGCATAGAAATCTAATCATGAAAGCGTACTCCATCTATATAATATGGATTCACCAAAAACTTGAGAGAAACTTGTTAACTTAATACAAACACTACCAATATAGACATTGATGGTACACGGTTTTAAACAAAATCCATATCAATTCTGATTTTGAAATGTTGTTGCGTACCTCTTTAATATGATGCAACACGCGTCAAATGTTTGTTACAAAAATGTGTACTTTAAATTAGCAGACATATCTTTCACATTTATCCTCTAAACCAGAACACTATAATCATTCTGCTGCACAGTATCACCATTTTCAGCAGCACCCGAAATTAAGTTATTCTCAACTTCTTCAGCTGTTCTACAGAAACCCGAGTCATTAATTTCATTAGCAGCATCAGAAAGCCGCCTTGACACGTCCACTTTACTTGACATATAACATAACCGAGAGTCATCCGCCACACTAGCTGCAGGAAGGCATATCTCCACGTCATTATTTTCAGCGTGACACATGGGTCCAGGGGTCCACCAGGTCATGTTCAGACATACAAAACTGTTGCTGACTAGATGCTGACTGAAACTGTCCTAATTCATCTTTTCGTCTCGTTTAATGCCCATTCCTCTTTTTCTTATTAGTTTCTTTGCCTCTAACTTTTTCTCGTTTTGATCAGAGTCAGTTCCATCTGCAATCAGTGTGGTTCGATTTGGTCTCTTAAGCATTCATGAGCCAGATACCTGATTCTAGTTACGGCATGCATTTGTTGATCATCCATCCCGTGTGTTGACAGCATGTCTGCTACATTCGCGATTTCCCTCAATGCATTACTCTGTCAAAAAATATAGCAATCATAATTATCATTATAATTTGTAAGAAAAACAGTTGGCAAGTGGGAATGGGTTGAACACATTGAAAGTCTACTTGTAAAAGACACAAAATATTTGCTGGTCAAACCGACCCGACCATTTGTTACCCTTATTTAAGAAAAACCATTTTGACCTCTTACCCAACCTGTACCAGAGTATAGGCTTCGTTAATTGATCAAAAGCAACTTCTAAATTTTGAGATAAAGTCAAAGATGAGCGCGACTGAAGAAAGGTAAGAGATGTAATGCATGATGAAAAGGCGATTCAGGGTAGTGAGCCATGTGTTTGAGTATGCATCGCCCTAAATAGATTATATTTAATGCAATAACCTAGATTATTAATAAAGATGACAGATATCTAAAGCAACCAAAATAGCAAACATAATATACGTATTTACAGTTTATACCATTCTTTGAAACTCGGAGGAAATAGGAATCGGTCTTCCAACCAGCTTGCGAGTGATTTTCAAGTACCAATGCAAATATTCACTTTCTTCAACATCATCCTCATGATCAACAATACGAAGATGACGCTCCGACCATTCACTTAACTCTGATACCATTTTCGCTGATAAGTCAACTCCACCATCCACTCCACGGGTTTTTCTTTCCCATTGTTGCACATCAAGAGGGATAGGCTGCCTGATTCCAAATTGTCTTAAGCAACGATCTGGCAGGTGCCTTTCAGCCTTGTCAAAGCATATCAGCATTGTATTTGATCTTCCAAGAATAAGAGTTCCCCTTATATGGTTTGGTAAAAGTGCGTCATTGATATGTATGTACGGACACCAATCAACCTATTAAAGTACTCAAATGCGTTAGTCAACATTTTTCAAAAACAAAGTATGATCTCGCTGAAACAAAAAAATTAATAGCTAAAAAGGAAATGAGTCTAGAGTCTCTATATGTGTAAAAAGTTAGATTGCTATTGAACTACAATAACTGTGTAATCATATTTTTCACAAAAACTGTTATAAAATAGGGTTTTGTCAATCTATCCCATTTTAGTCATTGCACTTTTTACACCGAGTCATTAAAAGATGGCTTTGTGTCCCTTTTGGGTCAATTTAAAACGATATTCTGAACATTTTTCTAGAAACTTATCATTATAGATAAATACAGCACTTTTGTGCACAAATATAAGATTTTCGTATAAAAGTTATCAATTTGAAAGCTGGTTTTAAAGGCGTTTTCGCTTCAAAAGTAACAAAATCACTCGAACCGGACACAAAGTCATCTTTTAATGGCTCAAATGTAGAAAAATTATAACTCAGTGACAAACGAGACAAAGAAAAACTAAAATGGTTTTTATGCAAACAAACAAAAAATCCATAAACCATTAAAAAGTTTCAGAGGAAAAAGGTTTCTAGTTACTGGACCCTTTGACCAACCCGTTTAACCCGCTATTTTCCACCACCTCTAAATTACTTACTTCAGAGGGCTTCAAGGAGTCCAATGATTTACGATAGAATGTTACATCCCGGTTGGCTGTGGGACCAGTATGTTTCCCTTTCCATCTACATACAAATGGAAACCTATCATGGATTGGATCATGACTTAGCCTCGGTCTTCCAATATTAAGTCGAAAGTAACTCCAGCACTACAATATTGAACAGCTTTCAAAAAAGATTTAACTAAGCTAAGAAACATTCTATAAATTCGGTTAGGTGGTGTTTGGATGTGCGTTTTGAGACTAGTGTGTCATGTGATACGAATTAATGAGAATCAGCTGCAGGAGAACCGTTTGGATGTGCTTTTAGTTTGCTTAAAGTTGTGATAACCAAATAATCAGATATACTATTAAAATGACTAAAAAATACAACATTATATAATGTTACAATATTAAGCTTTGATATGACAGTTTCCTTTTTATATGCTACAACAAAACTATTTACAGCTTTTTATTAAACAAAGAAGCATCTGTCTAAAATTACAGCAATTGCAATGATAAAGATGGGCGGGCAGCCTTTAAAATAGTTTGAAAGAAGGGACGGCAAATGTCTTTCATATTCCGTTTTAATCATTTTTGTTACTGCCTTGCAGGTTGTAGAAATTAATTCCTAAATACACACTTTATCAAAACACTACTGACAGATAACAAGTTCCATAAAGCAAATCCATCCACCACCTTAATTATTAAAATAACCAAAAAACAGTGTAGTCAAAGGTTACCTGTAGCATGGTCAAGCAACCACTAATAGTACATTGCGATCTCAAAGAAGCATTACCAAGAGCTCTATATAAAATGCTAATGCAGCTGCACCCCACGCATACCTTCCCGCCTGATCAAAATTCTCAAACAACGGAAGATACATAACAGGAACCTTATTACCAGTAGTAGTAGAAAATATCGTACTACCAACAAGATACAAAAGATAAGCCCGTGTATGTCTTTCAATTATATCAAGCGAACAATTTTCAGGACAACCGGAAAACGTCTCTTTTAACCAACTAAGTTTCACCATCCCACCACTAGTTGAAACAGAATCGGGTGTTCGACCTAAATACTTCATACAAACAGCTTCACATGATGTGTATGTAACACCGATAACTGGATCTCCGTCTATTGCAAGCCCAAGAAGGTACCCGACATCTTCTAGGGTTATTGACATTTCTCCTACGGTAAAATGGAATGTGTTTGTTTCTCTTCGCCATCTTTCGACAAGAGCGGAGATGAGAGGGTTGTCGAGACTGATTGCAGGTATTGAGCGTAAGTGACCGAATCCAGATCTTTTTACAAGTTCGATTTGTTTGGCTGTGAGTGTCCATTGGTTGAGCTTTGAGGTGTGTTCATGACATCTAAGTGCACCTCGTTCCTGTGATTGTGGACATTCTATATAAGATTTAAGTTCACACTAAAGAATCTCCACGATTTGTTTGCTCAAAGATCTAGTACATCCTTATTGTAATATTATTGCTTTGTAATCATGATTAGCACATTAGTTACACTTATAAAATTATATTTTTAGACAGTTATATATTGACAAAAAGTGTTTGCAGATAAACTCGACTTGACCTGAACCAGTCAGTTGCAACCATTTCCAAAAACTGACCCATTTTGAACAATTACCTAACCCGGGCCCACCCATCTTGCCACCTCCTATAAAACAAAGCAAAGAGTCTGTGCAAGTATGAAATTTCACCTGACCCTCCCAAATTGCTGATGAAACATGCTTTTCTTGATCATATAATACAGAATCATCAATAGGTCCAGGATTGGTTGCATAAAAGTCCATGGTCGATAATAGTATAACTGCAAGAACATACACGAAAAGAGTGGGAAATTATTGAGAGGAATGGTGCGGCACAAGACGTCAAGCTCAAGAGCTTATCAAGTGAAATATACACGATTTTATTCAGCAAGTTCAGAAGAAAACAGCATATGTAAAAATGCTTGATCTTCTCAACATCATTAGGCAAAAAGATATCATAAAATGTGCATAATCCAGGATGAAAATTTTGACCTAATGTTATGATACAGCCCACCTTGGCTTACACTCAATTTATGCACCTCCTGGGTATGTTTGGATTCTGAATGCTCGACAATAATGTCATGCTTTTCAGCCAATGAGTCAAAAAAATGGCCTTAATGAGCATAGGGTTATGTAAGTGGTTAGCCATGCTCTTTGACCAACCAATGCACCAAGAACCTATATCAGAGAACAGTTACGAGATTTGTGAACCAAATGTTAAGCTCTATTCTGTCTAATTTGGAGTAGCCTACTTTAATCTATGGTAAGACTTTAAAAGAACACTTGCGCAAAGTTAGGCTCTCTATGTTAAGTAATAAAGATCATGTGTTTTGAAGAACTTAATGCAAACTTAAACCGCTTCGTGAGCACAAAATTCTACCATACTTTTAGGGTGTGTCTTTTCATATGATCGAGTCTAAGGGTGTGTTTGTTTCATTAAGATGTTTTAGGTCAGAATCTGACTACCACATCTTACCAGTAAGAGGTGGTTAGAAAGTCTAATCTGAATGAAATAATGTTGTTTGTTTTTGTATAATTGTCCGAATGATTTTAAGTGCTCGTTTCTGCAATTTATTTATTAAACCAACGCAATGCGATAATAAGTAACTTATGTAAATATGAAACAAGATTTTTTATCATAAATATAACATAGTTAATAAACCATCAAATATATTATATTAACACAAGTCTTCAATCTTTTATCGAGTAAGAGGCAGTAAGACAAGTCTCCCACCTCTTAGGGTCTGACTCAAAAGAAAAAACAAACAAGCAAAAAGTCTGCCCTCCTCTTACTGGTAAGAGTAAGAGGGAGTAAGAGGGCTAGTAAGATTTTTTTTTTAAAAACAAACACACCCTTAGACTCTTAGTAAAACTAACAGAGATTGTGAAATATACCAACGAATACACACTTCCACAATTAGCCTAAGGTAGCATGTGATAGATCCAAATTAGGTATCGACGAGGCTCATTGTCAAGAAGCACATTCAGTTGCTTTCCATCGCGTGACAAAAAAATACATAGACTTGTGATTAAGAGTACTAAGCTATAAACAAGCCATATAGGTATTAGCATCATTAGCTGCTGCCCAAAGAATTTGCATTATACTCCAATTAGCATCAAAAGCAAGGTCATTGGTGCCTTTGGTTGGGCGCGAACAATCTTTCAAATCATCGTGATTCAATTCTAGCCCCTATACCTATAGTTTCTTGTCCTTGATCTTTTTAGAGCTAAAGATTAATTTGATGCCAAGGGTCAATATCAGGGGTATACTGTCGTCTATTCTTAGGAGAAGCAACTGCTTGATTAACTTTCTATAACATACCCTTTATACTAAACTTAGTCACCCTACTACCACACTCGTCTCTATCTACTTGGTACTTGGAATAGGGAGAAGACGTTTGAAGCTTAAAGCACGCCACCATACCTTAATTTCCACTAGAGCGACTTACAAGCATGCATCGCAATGACAAGAATGTCATAAACTTTCATTCTTTAGCTTCCGATTTCAGTGTTTAGTTAATAGTGTTTGTTCAAAAAAATAGTGATTAAAAACACTTTTGCGATCCAAATACAGGCAGGGCAATTCTGTTTCATATAACAAACTCATAAATTTGCAGAAAAGAAAGCGCAATCTTCTCTCTTGGCATGTCAGACATCTTAGACGTAAAGCCTAAAAAATCCCAAGGTCTCGAACCTTCACTCCACACACAACTACTTCATTTCACATAATTCTTGTAACTACCTGTTGGTTGTACCAAAATACTAATTAAACGAACTAGAAAGACCGCAATAAGTTTGCGTTTTCGATATCTTATATTAACGATAAATAACAAGTATCTGAAAATAGCAAACTTGAAACTCCTAATCACACATAACCATATAATCAGCAGCAAAAACACAGGCACCATAAAACCAACTAAAAATTACTTAAAATAATCACAAACCCATCATCAAAATGAAATCTTTAAACAAAAAAATGATTACACTCACTATGAATTAACCAGCTGCTACATTGACATTAATGAAGGGACCAAAATTTATAACTTATGGAAATTTGGGCGTTGTTGGGTTTTGGGGTCGCCGGAGAAAAGGGTAATTCCGGTGGGATTGTAGCCGGAAAGTGTGACTGCCGGTGAAAGACCAAGACCGGAGATAAATGTTTTTTTTTTCTTCAAGGTTTTGGTGTTTGATTGATGGATACCTAATACGACATAGTTTCATCAGTTTTTGGGATAAGTTATAAAATGGTCCTTTTAGTTTTTGTGAACTTGCAAAATGAGCGAGTTTGGTCCGATTACGGGTTTAGACGGGTTCGGTTTTAGATGGGTCATTTAGGAGCACGGGTCTAAACGGGTCTCATGTTGGGTTGACCCGTTAGTTTTCACCATTTTTTTTCTTGAGTGAACAATAGAAAAATGAAAAGAGGTTTTCGAAAAAAAAGAAAGATTGACATGCTGAACCCGGTTTATATCCGTTAGTTAACTGTTTTAAATGAAGATTATATCAAGTATCTAATCGTACCAATATAAGTTCAAGAAAAATAAAATTGTACAAATATAAAATATAGATGGAGATCCAACAAAACTTATCATTTTTTAGGGTAAATTGCAAATTTCGTCCCTAATGTTTTCCGAAAATGCAATGATTACACCGAGACGAAATTTGTTGCAAAACAACCACTAATATTTACGTTTTTTGCATAACAACCAACGAGAGACATTGTTTGCTAATGGTCGTTAGTTATCTCGTTAATCAAGGTCAAATACATATGAAATGACTAATATACCCCTTCATCTTCAGACACAATCCTCATTGGCTCCCACCCTAACTCGTTACCACATTATCCCGACCACCTATTCACAAACCCCAAGTTGGCAGGCAACCAAATTACTCACAATCTCATTCCCTTTACTCTTTGACTTATAGCACCGGTTATATTACATCGATTGTCCTTGCGTCTGCATAATACGGTAAGAACATAGTGCATTTTCTTGTTTACTTAAATTTTTGTAACATATTGGATTTCACATACCGTCGAACCATAAACACAAGGGCGTATAAATGATGTTTTAGAGAGAAAGTTGGGGTTGAGAACTTTAGTGAGAAAAGAAAAATCTTATTATGAGCTCCAACTCTACCTTGGGAGGTAGAGTATTTATAATTCTTACATAAATCGCCACCACGGCATGGATCGTGCATACGGTGGGTAAAGACCGTCCGTCCTCCAGCGTGTTACAACTAATTACTACTAAACATTAACTAATCTATGACTACGAGCTTTCTAGCGATTACATATACTTGGGGTGGCCGACTCTTTAATAACCGGATTTACTAAATCCTAACAATCTCCCCCAAGGAGGTCACCTCAAAATATATAGAATACAAACGAGATATTACAATTAGATTGTTCTTGGTTTCTTGTTAATGTTCTTTGCTCAGTAGCTCGTAGTCATTGATTCTTCATTATTGCATGTTTGGATAATCAATGTGGAGGTCTTTAAGCGATCCACGTGATAATGAGTTTTGAGCCGACTTTGAGATCATCGGAAACATAAATCTCGACTCATCCATTGTGATGTTGGTATTATGTGATGTTGTGACTTATGGACCGACATGCTCACATTACGGATCATGATATATTCTCATCGAGTGGGGAGCTTTGGTTGATTCATGATATTGGCGGTAGCGAGCGGCATGGAGTGAAAATATCATAGTCATTGATGCGATAATCATGATTTCTTTAGAAATGAATGTGTTGTGCGAGCATGTGGCTATGGATTGATGCTTCATTCGATCATTGCGAGCGTGGGGTGCACCGCATACAACTGCTTAGCAATAAAGCGCACGAAAGTGTCTTTGATCACTTTTGTTGAATTGAGGTACACGCCCGGTTCCCGTTGATCGATACAAATCTTGCGTGATCGGTATAATTAGAAGAATTTCCTTGTGGTTTTCGCAATGTTCTAGTTGTTCTCAAACGGAACGTCTCAAAGAAGACAACACGGAGTGAGTGAACCAATGATTGAGATTCACCGATTGATAAGAAGAGATTTGAAAACCATCGTGTCGCTTCGATAGAAATTGTTTTTGTAATACAACGAAGGTTTTAATGAAAATCAATTATCAATCATAAACACCTTTTAATTTGAAATATGAGTACATCGATGTGCTATGGAAAGAATTTTAAGCACAACGACCGGTTTTTTTCAAAGGTATCCGTCAATCCATAACCCCGAACCGTGATTGATTCAAAAGATTGAATTGCCCGTTGTTTCGCTCAATTGTCACATGGTTGATCTATTGGATAGATCTCACATCCACCCACCATGAGCTTGTTTGATGTTGGCTCGAAGGCTTTCCATCTTCATTGTGAATATGTTTGCACATCACTCGGATGTTACGGCAATACCACAAGGATAATGCGTGGGACTCATAAGATATAATCTCTTCCACATTGTGTGAAGCAGAGTCTTCATAAACAGTGTCCTAATGAGATTTATAGATGATCTCGTGGCTCTAGACTCAATTGTGCATATTTGGATCCTATTTCGGAGACTGTGGGAGGGTCTCTTCAATATCAACAATCTCTAAGAGAAAGTCGATAGATTATGGGTTCCCGTGAGAATGAAACAAGTCCTTTTAAGAGGAACTTGAGTGGTTTGGGAAGTTGAAGTGCGGTCGTCCTTTGGGTCCATGACGTATTGTCTTCAATACCGATGTTACCTTGGTAACCACCGGTAGTATATGAATTGAACCCGTGATCTCGCCTAAGGTTGAATAATTGGAGGGCTATTTATTTTCACCATTTTCTCATTCAATTCTTTTCATTCTTCAACCCCTTGCTTACCGAGACTTCATAACTAGAACCTTGTTGGGTTTATTCCAAGACTAGCTCGATCTTAGTCGCACTCTTCCCATATCTCATTTTCTCCTTTTTTAATATACCTAAGGACTTACACTATCTAGTGGATTGTCCTCGGTAGATCCCTTGATTACAGCGGATCATGGGAATAAATACCTAACCTTATCGTCCTTATATCACCATACATAAAGTAAAATTGGTTGGTCTATTTGGTATTGTTCATCCGCCATTAGAACCAATTGAAAACCATTGAAAATCAATCCGGATACTTGTGATATATTATCAAAGCATTTTGTACCGAATTGTTTTGATATTTTAGAACAAGAGCTCCCCTCAACATGTGCATCAAGCATCATTTTGTAATAGTAATAATTTTCATCTTTGAGGGTTGGCTTGCATCTAAGAGTAGTTATATAAAGAATGTGGTTTTCAAAATAGTTGCTCCCCAATATGTGCATAGATATTTGAAGATGTTTTGCACATATTAGAAAAGACCGCACATTGAAATAAATTGATCACGTTTCAAATCTTTGTGGTTTAAGATAGATGCTCCCCTCAACATGTGTATGGAAAATTTGAAATCGTTTGGCACATGTGGAAAGAGAGCTTGTACATCCTTATAAAACCATTTACCGAATTATCGCTTTAAATAATTTAAATCACAAATTCTCCCCGATCACAATTATCAAATCATTTGAGATTTGTGATCTCAGAGATTTAAATTAATTTTGAAAGCTTTTAAGGAAAATTGTGACTTGATTATGAAAACGTTTTAGCGATAAGGATCGGATTTTGAGACTTTAAACTCCATTGATTAAACATGCATGATTATCTTTTGAAAACAATTGTATGACAAATAACTTTTTGATTTAATTGAAATCATTCTCCCCTCAATCAATGACATAAGTTGTTGATTGAGAGATAGATAATTTGACAAACGTTGAGTCCGATGATTTTCAAAATAGAGTCCGAGTTATTTTTAAAGCAATTAGTTTTCATTAGATAGTAAGTAATTGTTTATAGAATCGAGCATGAGTTTTGAGAAAAAGATAAAGCATGGCTTTGTTCTTTATTTGAAAAGCGGTTATTGCCTGAAATGACAATAAACCATTTTTTTCACTTTCTCCCAATTTTTTTTTTTTTTTTTTTTTTTTAACATTCGAACAACATCTAAAGTCCGTGTCATTCTTTGAATGACATCACAAAGACAGAGATATTATCGAATTTGACAAAGAGACAATATTTTTGAAAATTTTCAAGATTTTTCAATTTTTATGGATTTTTAAAAGTTTTATATTTTTCTATTTGCTTTTTGAAGTTTTGAAATTTTGTATTTGTTTTCGAATAACTATTTACAAGAGTTGGATGAAGAAAGACCTTACTCCTTGTTTTCCTCTTGAAGGCGTTTGAGTGTTTCGGTTGTAGACTCTTTAGACCAAGTCGTGGAGGATAAACTCAAAACGTTCTCTAGGAAGAGCTTTGGTGAAGATGTCGCTAACCGATATTCAATCCTCACAAAATAGAGTTCCACTACACCGTTTCTACTTGCTCCCGATGAAATAATGTCGAATGTCGATGTGCTTAGCTCTTGAGTGTTGTACGTTGTTGCATGAGAGAGCAATAGCACTTTATTATCACAAGATGAGAATTTTGTTGAATTCAAAGCCATAGTCGGATAATTGAGATCTCATCCATAGGATTTGAGCACAACAGATGACATGGCTATGTATTCAACCTGTAGAGGACATAGAAGTACTCATTTGCTTCTTTGAAGACCGACTCACAAGCTTATCACCCAAAACTAGCACCTCCGGGCGTGCTTAAGTCGTGTATCTTGACATCTGCATGATCGGCATCCGCGATAGGTCATTAGTGACATACCGATGTCCTGGTGCCAAAGTCCCATATTGATGGTTCCTTGGAGATACCGAAAGACCCGTTTAACCGCTTCAAGGTGCTTTTGGTAGGCTTAGCACGATATCTAGCACACATGCAACAATGAACAAAATGTCCGGTCTCATCGCTGTGAGGTACATCGTGGATCCAATCATACTACGATATTTCGTTTGGTCTACCATGATCCCCGAGTTGTCCTCATCCGCTTTAGTACGCTCTATCATGGGAGTGTCAACGGTCACTAGAATCAAATCCAATTTCTTTAAAATCTCATTTGCATATTTAGATTGATTTATAAAATGCCTCCGGACTTTGTGAAATTTGTAATCCCAAGAAAATGACATTTGTCCCATCATTGACATTTGAAATTTAGAGCCCATTTCACTTGAAAATGGTCACATTCATTGGGGTCGTCGAGGCAAAATGATATCATCAACATATATTTGAACGTGAATTAAATGTTTGCACGACTTTACGGTGAACAATGTCGGATCAAGCGATCCTTTCTTGAATCCAAGAGATAGAAGAAACTTTGATAGCGTATCATACCATGCCCTGGAGCTTGCTTCAAATCGTAAAGAGCCTTCTTCAGCGATGAGCGTGAGTAGGATGCTCGGATTCACAAAGCCTTCAGTGGTGACGTCGCGACTTCTTTAAGATCTCCATTAAAAACGCCGTCTTTACATCCATCCGATGGATCGCCATGTTCTTACTTAAAGATTAGCCAAGAAGATTACGATTGCCTCGATACGAGCAAGCGGAGCAAATGATTCTTCAAAGTCAATACCATCCTCTTGACGGTATCCTTTTGCAACCAATCGAGCCTTGTTCTTTAAAACATCACCATGCTCATCAAGTTTCACTTTGAAGATCCACTTTAGAGCAATAATCATAGCACAATCGGAGCGGTACTAATTCCCCATACATCTAGTCGATCAAACTCATGAATTTCTTCTTGCATGGCATTGAACCGGTGCCTTCATTCATGGCGGTTTTCACGTCTTTTGGTTCGATCTTAGAGAGTGCGGAGTTGAAAGCACCATAAGGCATCGGTTGCAAGTTGTTTTCGTGTGGATACCGAGCGGAAAGGTTTCAATGATGTTGTCCATGGATGATCATGTGTCCATTTTCTAGGATGTTCATGTGGTTGTTGTTGAGGCTGAAGTAAGCGAGTTGATATCTCACGAAGAAGATGGTTACGATGATGACTGAGGAGCAAATATGTTTTCAAAGGGTTCATCTTCGTGAGGAGCAAAGGTTTTCATCATCCGTAACAATGCAACATTTCCGTTGTGTACACTCGATGATTGATGATTTGTTGATGAGACGGTGATCGGTGACGATGCGCTTCTTGACTTAATGACATTGGGCGAAGGGTTATCTTCATTGACAGGGGATAGAGGCAGCCTCTGTTGATGGAACCGACATATCATTAGCACTTGGTTTATAGTGTTCATCAAACATTGGATCAAATAATTTCTTCAAATCATCTTACGAAGGAGGTACATAAGGAGTTCTTTGGCGAGGATTAGAAACAAGAGTAGAACGATAGGACTCTTTGGATAAAGGTTTAAATGCGGGTCCAGAATCGGATTGTCTGGAGCCATTTGACCGATCGACTCATCGAACGTAACGTGAATTGTTTCCATGATATTTTGGGTTCTCTTGTTGTAGATTCGATATCCTTTTCATTTGGTGCATAACCTACAAATACTCCAATGTCCGCTTTAGCTTTTAGTTTACCTAAATCTTGACCAGTCATTAGTTGGGTAACATAAAGCACCAAACACACGAAGGTAGGATAGATCGGGTTTCGTTTATGGACAAGTTCATATGGAGTTTTTCCATGAGAGGTGTGAATAAAGGAACGATTTTGGGTGTAACAAGCGGTGTGATGGCTTCACCCATAGAAACATCAAACCTTTGAATAAATTAGCATTGTTCTCATGGCTTCCACAAGAGTTCGATTTAAGCCTTTCAACTACACCGCTCATTGAGGAGTTCGTGGAACACTTCTTTGATGACTGATTCCAACACTTTCATAAAGCGAATTAAGTATTTGTTAACAAACTCGGTTATTGTCTGCGTCGAACAATTCTAACAGTATTGTTGAGTCGAACTCAAAGCTGTTTGATAAGTTTGATGATGACATCCGAGTTTCATCCTTTGTCCTAAAAACTTTACCCAAGTAAATCGAGAGTAGTCATCAACAACTACTAGAATGTATTTCTTCCCATTTATTGTTTGCACTCATTGGTCCGCGAGATCCATATGAAGTGTATGAAGAACTTCCATTATCGAAGTTTGTGGGTTTTGGTTTGTGGGCATATTTTGTGCTTTTTCCCAATTGGCAAGTGAACAAAGATGATCTTTTCATACTTTAACTGGGTAATCCTCTTACTAAGTCCTTCCGGAAAGATTGTTTATGGTACCAAAGTTCAAGTGATTGAGATAGCGGTTGCCATAGCCATGACTTAGTTTTGGAAGCCTTGATGACAGCGGATGGGTGAAGATTTCATCATATCTTCGATAGAGATGGTGTATAGGTTTGAACCATGAGTTCTCAAGAAGTTCCACACCATCAAGTTCTCTAACAAAGCAGTATGTTTTCAAGGCCACTTCTAAATCGAGGTCATAGGAATTGTCCGATAAAATAGATTATGTCCAAGACCTTCAACATAATATACCCGGAAATCACACTATTTCCAACCACGTAATCTCCATAACCCATAATAGCACCAAATGATCGTTTCGAATCTCACGCCCGATGAATTTACTCACGAAGTTCATGAGCCGTGACCGGTCTCGGTCATATACTTGGAACGACTGAGTCCAGTACCACGAGAATGATTTGAACGATCTGCGGTTGAACACGAACAAGAATGGATAATCGTGATAATTGGGATCCCCATGCAAGAATGGGTTCCATTTGGTTAATGTGATGATTGGAACACCCACATCGAAGTAGAAACAATGGACTCATTAGAAATAGATGCGATGCTAGTGTCCATATTTGACCTATTCAAAGTATGTTCACTTGAGGAATAGTTCTACCGTGAGGCATCCATTTTCTAGTGGGAATTGACTTAGCAAATTTGGGAAAACACATTAACCTTATGCCCAAGAGGTATCCATTGATAACCTATATTACTAAATTTCCTTCACCTTGGGTTTCCACTGCTTTCTAACTTTCTTTCGCTTTGCCTTTTAGCCTTCTTAGCTTAATTTTTAGCATTAACAGCTTTTAGCGGGCATTTAACAACATTAGACAAATCATTCACACCATTTCGGGATTAGTAATGAAACCACGCAATCATCATTACATGTTTTGCCAAAAGTAGCGAATTACATTAATTACGATGCGCTTAGAGCTAACACTAGAATCAACACGATTAAGTCTTATTCAAATTCTCCCTAAGGTGATCTTCTCTATTCCACTAAACATTCCTAGCATGCAAGGTCCTATCATTCTTTGTGTTGCCTTGAGGCTTTGACCGCTTGCTTTGGTGTCACTTCTTACTCTTGTGGAGGAATTTGAACATTAGTTGGTATTGCTACTTTTGCATTCTGAACTGAAGTGCGGATCCGAACTACTTGAAGGCACTTTATTGTTCACTTTCTTAAGACAGGCATAGAATGGTTTGTATGCTTGGCACTAGGCATAGAACAAGGCATCACTGACTTTTCCTTTTGCACCTAAGGATTTAGGACATGTTGCTATTAAACATTCTAGCGCTTCTTGAGATCGTTTGGCTTGAATGCAAACCTAATTTCACGGTCAAGAGGCTTATTTATAAAATCCTCTTCCACAATCTCACGAGACATTCTAGACTATCCTTAAGATGAGCACAATAGTTGTGAAACACAGTTCATTATTCCTAAGATGAGGAGGAATGTATTTAATGATCCGCAGTATATTTGCGATTCGAGGATGACTTTGATGCAACATTCTCATTAAAACAAGTGGCGCTTTCTGTTTCTGACTCCTCGATTCCCAATTTCCTTTTGTAAAGGCGTTATTTTTCGTTGTTTTTGTCACGGTGACTTTCATTGAATCATATAACTCTTTAAAGTGTCGCTTAACTTTTCATTTCTTAGAAAACTCTCGCTTTCTTTTTTGTAAAGCATTAACTAAGTTTTGAAGATGAAAAGTTTGAGAATCTTTGAGAATCTAAAGGAGGAGGCATTTGGGAGCCCGATCACATTGTTCTTTTCACCACTTTAATTGAGAGATTTGGGCTTTCAACTTTCGATCGTGTTACAATGAGCTTGAATCATTACGTCACGCT
The DNA here is from genome assembly GCA_022545495.1 of Chrysanthemum lavandulifolium. Taxonomy (NCBI): domain Eukaryota; kingdom Viridiplantae; phylum Streptophyta; class Magnoliopsida; order Asterales; family Asteraceae; genus Chrysanthemum; species Chrysanthemum lavandulifolium. The sequence continues at coordinate 208,770,390 of CM040238.1, forward strand.
TGTTTATCCGAAAATCGATCAAACTCGGAACATCGAGGATGTCTTGATATTCGAGGTTTTGACATTTTATTTAAGATGTTGATATTTTAGTTGTAAATCAAAATGTTCAACTTCTAGTTTAGAAAGATGTTTTACCAAATTATCGTGATCATCCCGATCAATTTTCTCACTTAGTTACGAGTTTTTTGTTTTCAAGCTCAATGACATGATCATGGGAAACTTTCAATGCAATAGATAATTCATGAAATCGAGAAGCGATAATAGAGTGCTTAATAATGATATAAAACACATCTTGAGCAACCTGACTCAAATCAAATTCTCATTTAAGATGTGCAGTTCTTCCTTTCAACTTCATTATATTTGAGTTCTGTTCATAGTCATTCACTTCAACTATCATTGCATCAAATTCCTTTACCATTTATTTAATATATGAATTTATCCTTTTGAAGACTCTCAAATTGACCTTTTAATTGTTTGAAGAAAGGCATGACCTCGATTAAATAACATTCTTTAGTTTGTTCAAAACTCCTTTCCCCTCGATTATCCCCTCAGAGGGTGTGATTCTCTTCTTACGTTTTCTCAAAATCAACAAACGGTGATAAACAACATATAGGTGATTAAGGTCTTGCTATTAGTGGCAATAGATCTAGGACTAGATGCATTGGTGTATTTGGAGGATACCACGATGGCTGCGAGGCATTTTCCTAAGGGAGTGTTTGTTTCAACAAGTACATTAACTTTTAGCTTATCCATATCTTTCTTCCAAAAGATTTGTTCAGGTTAATTGAGTTTGAGGCTTAAACATGTTCAAGGATATCCAATTTTCCTTAGTGTAATCATGAGGTTTGATCGTTATGTTATTCTCTTTACCGCGAGGATCGTTAAGCTTCTTATTCATTTTCTCCTAGATGTATCATCTAGTTTTCTATCTTCCTCGATGCACTCAATGCAACTAGGTTTACATCTAGGTTTAAGAATCTCATTGCCATCATAGATTACATTTGAGCAACTTTTGCTATTTTACCATACTCGATTAGATTCCTTTATAATGGGGGTCTGTGCTTATCGCTAAGACTCTATGCTTAGTGATCATGTGAGCGATGCAGATGGTGTTCCTTGTCACGCATAACTTATTTTCAAGCTTGTTTTCAAGGTTTTAGATTAGAAAATCATTCAAAAGTTTTGATTCCTTAGCATCGAATTCTTGCTTAAGCATTTTAACATTTTCTTGAAGTTCTTGTTTTGCTTAGCGCTTAGAAAGCTTTTTGTAAGGAGTTTAACTCTTGTTTTAATACTTCTCTAAACTTACTTTTTCTAATAGTTGTCGCATTTGGTCATCCATTTCACGCTCACGAGTGTCTTAGCATTCCCCTCAAGAAAAATAACAACTCCTCTTCATCCAACAGCTCCATTATCACGAGCTTGCACAAGTAACATCTTGTCTTTGAAGTACTCGCATTTTGAGGGTGTTTTGAGAAGTCGTATTCCTTGCTATGCTGTCCATCACCACCACAGTTGTAGCACTTAATGGCTTAGCTTGACCTCGATTTGGATTCCTTCCACGATTACGACGGTGCACATATCCTCTGCCAACTCCTCCTCTTCCTGCTCATCTGCCTTTCTTGAACCGGTTGCACCATAACCTTCCCATCTCGGCGAGATCTTGATTGTGTGGGTTGGATGTCGCTCGAGGTTATTGTTGGTGTGTGGAGAGAGTTCATGTTTTGACTAACCATGAGACAGCTTGATTGATGAAGTTTTCCATGAATGTGTTTGGGTCGGAGGCTTATCTTTCGGATCGGGGATGAGCTTGTAATTACCATTACCCATTGGTATGACTTGAAGCTTTGGTGGTAATTCCAACATTTGTGTAAAAGGTTGTTGAATCATTTGAAGAACTTGTTTCTCCACGGTTGGTTTTGAATTGTTCAAGAATCCTTTTTCAAACATAGCATGTCTCTCATTTTGAAGAAGGAATGCATAAAGTTGCTCATAGTTGGTATTCTTCAATCCTTTAGTTAGCTTCACAGAGGTGACAAACTTATGCCATTCGGGATTCATGTTGTTCACAAACTTATAATTCAGTTGAATATTTGGCATGGTCATTTTGATATTCCTCATATAATTCACAAGCTTGTGGAATCTCACGTAATACTCATAGACTCTTTCTTTTGCTTCATCTTAAAGTGCTCAAATTCATCATATGTTGAAGTGATTCTCTGCTCTTCCTTTGTCAATTGTAACACGAGAGAAGCATCTTGAAATTATCCCAAACTGACCTTGGCTTTAGTGTTGTGATTGATAAGCTTGTAGATGTCTTTTGGAAGACCACAAGTATAATGTTAGAGGCCCCGATGTCAAGATCGAATCTCTTTTCTCCTTATCATTGAGCTCATCATACGTCTTTGTCCGTCTATTCCATAGATCATTGTTCCATCTGCAATGAGATCAATTAAGTCTCTTGTAGTCTCAATCGATAAGGTCCTTCATCAATAGACTTGAGAATGTTGACTCAGCTTTTCTTTCCAAGATAGTACAATCGATTCGTTGTACAAGAGTCTGTTGGTTTATGGATATATTTAATATGTGTATGACCGGATTCGAACTTGAGACCACGGGATTGCACACTTTACGTATGAGACTCGATGTTTAAATAATTAATATAAAATATTATGTTTAATTATTAAATTCACAATAAACGACTTAACGAGCGATAAGTTCTTATCGAAGTGACTATCGGTCGTTAAATGTCAGCGGGATATGAAGAAAAAGTAAACAAGCGAGAGACGGTTTTAGGAACCCTTTGGGCTTGTTTTTGGCCGAAACTATGGAATCCCATCGAAACCATAGTAAACTTGACATCTACCATAAGGCTATAAATACATTCCTTGTATTCATCCTTTGGTACACTAGATTTCAATAGAGGCAAACTTCTTTTCTTCCCTTTTGTCTTGGTCGACGAGTGAATCCCCATTGTAAGGGATTTACGGTGACCTTGAACATAACTAAGATGTTTGGTTATTCTATTGTGATCAAGAACTAGCATTCGCATCGAATCGCTAATAGCACGTGTGTACAAAAACGGTGTAACACACTATTGTTACATCAATTGGTTTGAATTGAAAATGGTGGGTCAATTCGTTAAACCACATAAACCCTAATTAGGGTTCTTGAATTGAAGAGATCTAGCCAATCAAAGAGGTACGTTACGCATCTTTCGCTAATTATTTATTTGTTATGATCTTAAGTCTTCACTGTGTACTGTGGTGTCTACATGTTTTATTGTTATTCATATGTATCTTAAACTCAACGGTGGCATCACGAGCCTTGTATAACAAGTAATTAATTATCAAACACATAATTAAAATAAACATGAGTGTGTTATTATTTGTTTGCATAGATCTAGGGTTTGCAAAACCTAAACCCTAATTTTTTTTTTTGGGGGCTTTTGGTGCCCTAATTAGGTTTTGTAAACTTAAGTTTTAATTGGATTAGAAACCCTATGATGCATGCAATTTTATGTGTATTACGTAACTCTGTTTAATTGCATTAATTGTTAAGTGTAATTTATGTCTATGATAATTACATGCATGTTTTATCATGGATCTACTTTTATTGTATGTCTTTCTTGCTTAAGTGATATACACTAAAATTTTGATAGATCTAAAATTGGGAAGACCTCAATAATTATTATTTAATCAATTGTGTATATGGTATATGTTTAATTTTGACAGTAAAGCCTAAAAATCCCAAGGTCTCGAACCTTCACCCACACACAACTACTTCATTTCACATAATTTTGTAACTACCTGTTGGTTGTACCAAAATACTAATTCGATTTAACTAGAAAGATCGCAATAAGTTTATGCTGATATCTTATATTAACGATAAATAACAAGTATCTGAAAATAGCAAACTTGAAACTCCTAATCACACATAACCATATAATCAGCAGCAAAACACAGGCACCATAAAACCAACTAAAATTACTTAAAATAATCACAAACCCATCATCAAAATGAAATCTTTAAACAAAAAAATGATTACACTCACTATGAATTAACCAGCTGCTACATTGACATTAATGAAGGACCAAAATTTATAACTTATGGAAATTTGGGCGTTGTTGGGTTTTGGGGTCGCCGGAGAAAAGGGTAATTCCGGTGGATTGTAGCCGGAAAGTGTGACTGCCGGTGAAAGACCAAGACCGGAGATAAATGTTTTTTTTTCTTCAAGGTTTTGGTGTTTGATTGATGGATACCTAATACGACATTTTGTAACATATTGATTTCACAAACACACTAAACCATAAACACAAGAGGCGATAAGATGATGTTTTAGAGAGAAAGTTAGAGGTTGGGAACTTTAGTGAGAGAAAGAAAATCTTATTATGAGCTCCAACTCTACCTTGGGAGGTAGAGAGTATTTATAGTTCTTACATAAATCGCCACCTACGGGCCGGATCGCATACAGCTGGTAAAGACCCGTCCGCCCTCCACGGTGTTACTTAACTAAATACTACTAAACATTAAATAATCTACGACTACGAGCTTAACGATTACATATACTGAGGTGACCGACTCTTTAATAACCGGATTTACTAAATCCTAACAATCTCCCTAAGGAGGTCACCTCAAAATCACCTCAAAATTACATTGAATACAAACAGATATTACATTTAAAATTGTTCTTGCATTCTTGATGTAGTTCTTTGCTCAGAGCTCGTAGTCATTGATTCTTCATTATTGCATGTTTGGATAATCAATGTGGAGGTCTTTAACCGATCCACGTGATAATGAGTTTTGAGCCGCCTTTCGAGATCATCACCAACATAAATCTCGACTCTTCCATTGTGGTGTTGGTATTATGTGATGTTGTGACTTATGGACCGACATGCTCACATTCGGATCATGATATATTCTCATCGAGTAGCGAAGCTTTGGTTGATTCATGATATTGGCGCAGCAGTAGCGTAAGCATGGAGTGAAAATATCGAGTCATTGATGCACTTATCATGATTTCTTTAGAAATGAATGTGTAGTGTGAGCATGCGGCTATGGATTGACCGCTTCATTCGATCACCAGAACGCCGGGCGACCGCATACAACAGCTAGCAATAAAGCGCACGAAAGTGTCTTTGATCACTTTTGTTGAATCGAGGTACACGCCCACTTGTTCCTCGCTGATCAAGACAAGTACCGCTCGTGATCGTAAAATTCAAGAATTTCCTTGACAGGTTTCGCAATGTTCTAGTTGTTCTCAAACCGAACGCCTCAAAGAAGACAACACGGAGTGAGTGAACCAAATAATTGAGATTCACCGATTGATAAAAAGAGATTTGAAAAACAATCGTGTATCGCTCAATAGAAATTGTTTTTGCAATACAACGAAGGTTTTAATGAAAATCAATTATCAATCATAAACACCTTTTATTTTGAAATATTAGTACACAATGATGTGCTAAAGAAAAGAGTTTTAAGCACAACGACCGGTTTTTCAAAGGTATCCGCTAATCCATAACTCGAACCGTGATTGATTCAAAAGATTGAATCGCCCATTGTTTCTGCTCAGCTTGTCACATGGTTGATCTATTGAATAGATCTCACATGCCACCCACCAGAGCTTGTTTGATGTTGGCTCCGTAAGGCTTTCCATCTTCATTGTGAATATGTTTGCATATCACTCGATGTTCCGCAATACCACAAGGATAATGCGAGGACTCATAAGATATAATCTCTTTCCACATTGTGTGAAACAGAGAGTCTTCATTGAAAGTGTCCTAATGAGATTTATAGATGATCTCGTGGCTCTAGACTCAATTGTGCATATTTGGATCCTATTTCGAGACTAGGAGAGGGTCTCCTTCTTCAATATCAACAATCTCAAGAGAAAGTCGATAGATTATGCTCTGCCTCATGAGAATGAAACAAGTCCTTTAAGAGGAACTTGAGTGGTTTGGGAAGTTGAAGTGCAAAGGCCACCGGGTCCATGACGCCTTGTCTTCAATACCGATGTTACCTTGGTAACCACCAAGAGTATATGAATTGAACCCCAGATCCGCCTCTAAGGTTGAATAATTGAGGGCTATTTATTTTCACCCTTTTCTCATTCAATTCTTTTTCATTCTTCAACCCCTTCAGTGCTTACCGAGACTTCATAACTAGAACCTTGTTGGGTTTATTCCAAGACTAGCTCGCCTTAGTCCGCACTCTTCCCATATCTCATTTTTCTCCTTTTTTCAATATACCTAAGGACTTCTACACTATCTAGTGGATTGTCCTCGGTAGATCCCTCCGGTTCATGCGGATCATGGGAACAAATACCTAACCTTATCGCCCTTATATCACCATACATAAAGTAAAATTGGTCGGTCTATTTGGTATTGTTCATCCGCCATTGGAACCAATTGAAAACCATTTGAAAATCAATCCAGATACTTGTGATATATTATCAAAGCATTTTGTACCGAATTGTTTTTGATATTTTTAGAACAAGAGCTCCCTCAACATGTGCATCAAGCATCATTTTGTAATAGAAATAATTTTCATCTTTGAGGGTTGGCTTGCATCTAAGAGTAGTTATATAAAGAATGTGGTTTTCAAAATAGTTGCTCCCTCAATATGTGCATAGATATTTGAAAATGTTTTGCACATATTAGGAAAAGACCGCACATTGAAATAAATTGATCACGCTTCAAATCTTTGTGGTTTAAGATAGATGCCCCTCAACATGTGCATGGAAAATTTGAAATCGCTTGGCACATGTGGAAGGAGAGCTTGTACATCCTTATAAAACCATTTACCGAATTATCGCTTAAACCAATTTAAATCACAAATTCTCCCCGATCACAATTATCAAATCATTTGAGATTTGTGATCTCAGAGATTTAAATTAATTTTGAAAGCTTTTAAGGAGAATTGTGACTTGATTATGAAAACGTTTTAACCGATAAGGATCGGATTTTGAGACTTTAAACTCCATTGATTAAACATGCATGATTATCTTTTGAAAACAATTGTATGACAAATAACCTTTGATTTAATTGAAATCATTCTCCCCTCAATCAATGACATAAGTTGTTGATTGAGAGATAGATATTTTGACAAACGTTGAGTCCAGATGATTTTCAAAAATAGAGTCCGAGTTATTTTTCAAAGCAATTAGTTTTCATTAGATAGTAAGTAATTGTTTATAGAATCGAGCATGAGTTTTGAAAACAAGATAAAGCATGGCTCGTTTCTTTCTTTGAAAAGCGGGTTATTGCCCGAAATGACAATAAACCATTTTTTCACTTTCTCCCAAAAATATTTTTTGTTTTTTTTTTTTTTTTTTTAAGAACATTCGAACAACATCTAAAGTCCCGTGTCATTCTTTGAATGACAAAGACAAAGATCGAGATATTATCGAATCGAGAAAATATGACAAAATGACAATATTTTTTGAAATTTTTCAAGATTTTTCAAATTTTTATGGATTTTTGAAAGTTTTATATTTTTCTATTTGCTTTTGAAGGTTTTGAAATTTTGTATTTTGTTTTTCGAATAACTATTTACAAGAGATGGATGAAGAAAGACCTTTACTCCTCGCTTTCCTCTTGAAGACGCTTTGAGTGTTTCCGGTTGTAGACTCTTTAGACCAAGTCGGGAGGATAAACTCAAAACGTTCTCTAGGAAGAGCTTTGGTGAAGATGTCTCGCTAACCGATATTCAATCCTCACAAAATAGAGTTCCACCACACCGCTTTTCTACTTGCTCCTCGATGAAATGATGTCGAATGTCGATGTGCTTTGCTCTTGAGTGTTGTACGTTGTTGCATGAGAGAGCAATAGCACTTTTATTATCACAAGACAGAGGAATTTTGTTGAATTCAAAGCCATAGTCGATAATTGAGATCTCATCCATAGGATTTGAGCACAACAAGATGACATGGCTATGTATTCACCTCTCAGAGAGGAAATAGAAGTACTCATTTGCTTCTTTGAAGACCACCACAAGCTTATCACCCAAAACCGAGCACCTCCGCACGCATTTCGTCGTGTATCTTGACATCCCGCATGATCAAGATCTCGATAGGTCGTTAGTGACATACCGGTGTCCTTCGGTACCAAAGTCCCATATTGATGGTTCCTTGAGATACCGAAGACCCGCTTAACCGCTTCAAGGTGCTTTTGGTAGGCTTAGCCCGATATCTAGCACACATGCAAACAAATAATGTAATGTCCGGTTCATCGGCCGTGAGGTACATCGTGATCCAATCATACTACGATATTTCGCTTGGTCTACCATGATCCCCGAGTGGTCCTCATCCGCTTTAGTACGCTATATCATGGGAGTGTCAACAGGTCACTAGAATCAAATCCAAATTTCTTTAAAATCTCATTTGCATATTTAGATTGATTTATAAAATGCCTCCGGACTTTGTGAAATTTGTAATCCCAAGAAAATGACATTTGTCCCATCATTGACATTTGAAATTTAGAACCCATTTCACTTGAAAACGGTCACATTCATTGGGGTCACCGAGGCAAAATGATATCATCAACATATATTTGAACGTGAATTAAATGTTTGCTCGACTTTCTGGTGAACAATGTCGGATCAATCGCTTCCTTTGTCAATCCAAGAGATAGAAGAAACTTTGATAGCGATCATACCATGCCCTTGGAGCTTGCTTCAAACCGTAAAGAGCCTTCTTCAAACGATAGACGTGAGTAGGATGCTCGATTCACAAAGCCTTCAGTCGGTCGACGAAACGACTTCTTTAAGATCTCCGTTAAGAAACGCCGCCTTTACATCCATCCGATAGACTACCATGTTCTTACTTGCAAGATTAGCCAAGAAGATTCGATTGCCTCGATACGAGCAACCGAGCAAATGATTCTTCAAAGTCAATACCTCCTCTTGACGGTATCCTTTGCAACCAATCGAGCCTTGTTCTTTAAAACATCACCATGCTCATCAAGTTTCACTTTGAAGATCCACTTTAGAGCAATAATCATAGCACAACTGGAGCGGTACTAATTCCCATACATCTAGTCGATCAAACTCATGAATTTCTTCTTGCATGGCATTGAACCACCCGCCTTCATTCATGGCGCTTTCACGCCTTTTGGTTCGATCTTAGAGAGTACGGAGTTGAAGAAGCACCATAAGGCATCGGTTGCAAGTTGTTTTCGTGTGGATACCGGACGGAAAGGTTTCCAATGATGTTGTCCAATGGATGATCATGTGTCCATTTTCTAAGATGTTCATGTGGTTGTTGTTGAGGAACCAAGTAGCAGAGTTGATATCTCCAAGAAGATGGTTCGATGATGACTCAGAGCAAATATGTTTTCAAAGGGTTCATCTTCGGAGGAGCAAAGGGTTTTCATCATCCGTAATAATACCGCAACATTTCCATTGTGTACACTCGATGATTGATGATTTGTTGATGAGACAGAGTGATCAAAGCAGCGCTTCTTGACTTAATGACATTGAAACCAAGGGTTAACTTCATTGATGTGGATAGAGGCAGCCTCTGTTGATGGAACCGACATATCATTAGCACTTGGCTCATAGTGTTCATCAAACATTGGATCAAATAATTTCTTCAAATCATCTTCCTCAAGGAGGTACATAAGGAGTTGTCAGTGAGGATTAGAAACAAGAGTAGAACCGATAGACTACTTGGATAAAGGTTGAAATGCGGTCCGAATCGGATTGTCCCGGAGCCATTTGACCGGTCACTCATCGAACGTAACGTGAATTGTTTCCATGATATTTCGGTTCTCTTGTTGTAGATTCGTATCCTTTTCTGCTTGGTGCATAACCTACAAATACTCCAATGTCCGCTTTAGCTTTTAGTTTACCTAAATCTTGACCGTCATTAGTTGGGTAACATAAAGCACCAAACACACGAAGGTAGGATAGATCGTGTTTTCGCTTATGGACAAGTTCATATGGAGTTTTTCCATGAGAGGTGTGAATAAGGAACGATTTTGGGTGTAGCAAGCAAGGGCAATGGCTTCACCCATAGAAACATTGGAACCTTTGAATAAATTAGCATTGTTCTTGCTTCCACAAGAGTTCGATTGCGCTCTTTCAACTACACCGCTCGTTGAGGAGTTCGTGGAACACTTCTTTGATGACCGATTCCAACACTTTCATAAACCGAATTAAGTCTTTGTTAACAAACTCGTGCCATTGTCTGCTCGAACAATTCTAACAAGATTGTTGAGTCGAACTCAAGTCGCTTGATAAGTTTGATGATGACATCCGAGTTTCATCCTTTGTCCTCAAAAACTTTACCCAAGTAAATCGAGAGTAGTCATCAACAACTACTAGAATGTATTTCTTCCCATTTATTGTTTGCACTCTCATTGGTCCGCATGATCCATATGAAGTGTATGAAGAACTTCCATTATCGAGTTTGTGGGTTTTGGTTCAGGGCATATTTTGTGCTTTTTCCCAATTGGCAAGTCGAACAAAGATGATCTTTTCATACTTTAACTGGGTAATCCTCTTACTAAGTCCTTTCTCGAAAGATTGTTTATGGTACCAAAGTTCAAGTGATTGAGACGACGGTGCCATAGCCATGACTTAGTTTTGGAAGCCTTTGACAAAGAAGCGATGGGTGAAGATTTCATCATATCTTCGATAGAGATGGTGTATAGGTTTGAACCACGAGTTCCTCCGAGAAGTTCCACACCATCAAGTTCTCTAACAAAGCAAGTATGTTTTCAAGGCCACTTCTAACCGAGTCACGTAATTGTCCGATGTAAAATAGATTATGTCCAAGACCTTCAACATAATATACCCCGAAATCACACTATTTCCAACCACGTAATCTCCATAACCCATAATAGCACCAAAATGATCGCTTCCGAATCTCACAGCTCCGATGAATTTACTCACGGTTCATGAGCCGTGACCGTCTCCAATATATGCTTGGAACAAATGAGTCCAGTACCACGTAACGATTTGAACGATCCGCAGCTGAACATGCACAAGAATGGATAATCGATAATTGGGATCCCCATGCAAGAATGGGTTCCATTTGGTTAGTAATGAGATTGGAACACCCACATCGTAAGTAGAAACAATGGACTCATTAGAAATAGATGCAAAGCTAGTGTCCATATTTGACCTATTCAAAGTATGTTCACTTCTTAAGGGAATAGTTCTACCAAGAGGCATCCATTTTCTAGTGGGCATTGACTTAGCAAATTTAGGGCAAACTCATTAACCTTATGCCCAGAGGTATCCATTGATAACCTATATTACTAAATTTCCTTCCCGGTTTCCACTGCTTTTCTAACTTTCTTTCGCTTTCGCCTTTTAGCCTTCTTAGCTTGATTTTTAGCATTAACAATTTTAACTGGGCATTTAACAACATTAGACAAATCATTCACACCACATTCAAGATTAGTAATGTAAACCACGCAATCATCATTACATGTTTTGCCAAAAGTAGCGTAATTCACATTAATTACAAGACGCTTAGAGCTAACACTAGAATCAACACGATTCGCCTTATTCAAATTCTCCCTAAGGTGATCTTCTACTCTCTTCCACCGAACATTCCTAGCATGCAAGGTCCTATCATTCTTTGTGTTGCCTTGAGGCTTTGACCCGCTTGCTTTGGTGTCACTTACTACTCATGTAGAGGAATTTGAACATTAGTTGGTTTTGCTACTTTTGCATTCCCGAACTAGAAGTGGATCCGAACTACTTGAAGGCACATTATTGTTCACTTTCTTAAACCGGGCATAGAATGGTTTGTATGCTTGGCACTAGGCATAGAACAAGGCATCACAACTTTTCCTTTTGCACCTAAGGATTTAGGACATGTTGCTATTAAACATTCTAGCAGCTTCTTGAGATCGCTTGGCTTGAATGCACGCAAACCTAATTTCACCGTCAAGAGGCTTATTTATAAAATCCTCTTCCACAATCTCACGGAGACATTCTAGACTATCCTTAAGATGAGCACAATAGTTGTGAAACATGTGTTCATTATTCCTAAGATGAGGAGGAATGTATTTAATAAATACAAGATATTTGCAACCGAGGATGACTTTGATGCAACATTCTCATTAAAAACAAGTGGCGCTTCCTGCTTTCCCGACTCCTCGATTCTCAATTTCCTTTTGTAAAGACGTTATTTTTCGTTGTTTTTGTCACGAGTGACTTTCATTGAATCATATAACTCTTTAAAGTGTCGCTTAACTTTTCATTTTCTTCTAGAAAACTCTCGCTTTCTTTTGTAAAGCATTAACTAAGTTTTGAAGATGAAAAGTTTGAGAATACCGAGAATCTAAAGGAGGAGGCATTTGGGAGCCACCACATTGTTCTTTTCACCCTTTAATTGAGAGATTTGGGCTTTCAACTTTCTCGATCGTGTTACAATGAGCTTGAATCGTTCGTCACGCTTGTTTATCCGAAAACTGATCAAACTCGAACATCCGAGGATGTCTTGATATTTGAGGTTTTGACATTTTCTTTAAGATGTTGATATTTTAGTTGTAAATCAAAATGTTCAACTTCTAGTTTAGAAAGATGTTTTACCAAATTATCGTGATCATCCCGATCAATTTTCTCACTTAGTTCTCGAGTTTTGTTTTCAAGCTCAATGACACGATCATGGGAAACTTTCAATGCAATAGATAATTCATGAAATCGAGAAGCGAATAGAGTGCTTAGTAACAAGATAAAACACATCTTGAGCAACACAACTCGAAATCAAATTCTCATTTAAGATGTGCAAGTTCTTCCTTTCAACTTCATTATATTTGAGTTCCTGCTCATAGTCATTCACTTCAACTATCATTGCATCAAATTCCTTTTCCATTTCTTTAATATCCGAATTTATCCTTTTGAAGACTCTCAAATTGACCTTTTAATTGTTTGAAGAAAGGCATGACCTCGCTTAAATAACATTCTTTAGTTTGTTCAAACCCCTTTCCCCGCTATCCCCTCGAGGTGTGATTCTCTTCTTACACGTTTTCTCAAAATCAACAAACAACCGATAAACAACATATAGGTCGATTAAGGTCTTGCTATTAGTGGCAATAGATCTAGGAACTAGATGCATTGGTGTATTTGGAGGATACATGAGAGTGCAGTGCATTTTCCTAAGGGAGTGTTTGTTTCAACAAGTACATTAACTTTTAGCTTATCCATATCTTTCTTCCAAAAGATCTGTTCGGGGTTAATTGAGTTTGAGGCTTAAACATGTTCAAGGATATCCAATTTTCCTTAGTGTAATCATGAGGTTTGATCGTTATGTTATTCTCTTTACACGCAGGATCGCTAAGCTTTTATTCATTTTCTCCCTAGATGCATCATCTAGTTTTCTATCTTCCTCGCACTCAATGCAACTAGGTTTCGCCTAGGTTTAAGAATCTCATTGCCATCATAGATTACATTTTGAGCAACTTTTGCTATTTTACCATACTCGTGATTAGATTCCTTTATAATGGGTCAAGGTTTTAGATTAGAAAATCATTCAAAAGTTTTGATTCCTTAGCATCGAATTCTTGCTTAAGCATTTTAACATTTTCTTGAAGTTCTTGTTTTTGCTTAGCAGCTTTAGAAAGCTTTTCTTGTAAGGAGTTTAACTTTGTTTTAATACTTCTTCTAAACTTACTTTTTCTAATAGTTGTGCGATTGGTCATCCATTTCCGCTCACGGTGTCTTAGCATTCCTCAAGAAGAAATAACAACCTCTTCATCCAACATACCCATTATACCGAGCTTGCACAAGTAACATCTTGTCTTTGAAGTACTGCATTTTGAGGGTGTTTTGAGAAGTGCGCCTCACATGCGTCCATCACCACCACAACAGAGCACTTAATCGCTTAGCTTGACCCCGATTCGATTCCTTCCACGATTCGACGGTTACATATCCTCTACCAACTCCTCCTCTTCCCTGCTCATACCGCTTTTCTTGAACCGGGTTGCACCATAACCTTCCCATCTCCGACAAAGATCTTGATTGCGGGTTGGATGTCGCTCGAGGTTATTGTTGGCGCTGGGAGAGAGTTCATGTTTTGACTAACCATGAGAGACAGCTGATTGATGAAGTTTTCCATGAATGTGTTTCGGGTGAGGCTTATATGTCGGATCGTGATGAGCTTGTAATTACCATTACCCATTGGTATGACTTGAGAAGCTTGGTGGTAATTCCAACATTTGTGTAAAAGGTCATGAATCATTCAAGAACTTGTTTCTCCCTCGTTGGTTTTGAATTGTTCAAGAATCCTTTTTCAAACATAGCATGTCTCTCATTTTGAAGAAGGAATGCATAAAGTTGCTCATAGTTGGTATTCTTCAATCCTTTAGTTAGCTTCACAGAGGTGACAAACTTATGCCATTCGGATTCATGTTGTTCACAAACTTATAATCGCTTGAATATTTGGCATGGTCATTTTGATATTCCTCATATAATTCACAAGCTTGTGGAATCTCACGAATACTCATAGACTCTTTCTTTGGCTTCATCTTAAAGTGCTCAAATTCATCATACAACGTGATTCTCTGCCTTCCTTTGTCAATTCGTAACCGAGAGAAGCATCTTGAATTATCCCAAACAAACTTGGCTTTAGTGTTGTGATTGATAAGCTTGTAGATGTCTTTGGAAGACCCCAAGTATAATGTTAGAGGCCCCGATGTCAAGATCGAATCTCTTTTCTCCTTATCATTGAGCTCATCATACGCCTTTGGTCCGTTATTCCATAGATCATTGTTCCATCCGCAACAGATCAATTAAGTCTCTTGTAGTCTCAATGATAAGGTCCTTCATCAATAGACTTGAGAATGTTGACTCCGCTTTTTCCAAGATAGTACAACTGATTCGTCAGCCCAAGAGTCCGTTGGTTTATGGATATATTTAATACGTGTATGACCGGATTCGAACTCGAGACCACGGATTGCACACTTTACGTATGAGACTCGATGTTTAAATAATTAATATAAAATATTATGTTTAATTATTAAATTCACAATAAACGACTTAACGAGCGATAAGTTCTTATCGAAGTGACTATCGGTCGTTAAATGTCAACGGATATGAAGAAAGTAAACAAGCCAAGAGACGGTTTTAGGAACCCTTTGGGCTTGTTTTTGGCCGAAACTATGGAATCCCACATCGAAACCATAGTAACTTGACATCACCATAAGGCTATAAATACATTCCTTGTATTCATCCTTTGGTACACTAGATTTCAACAGAGGCCAAACTTCTTCTTTTCTTCCCTTTTGTCTTGGTTTACGAGTGAATCCCCATTGTAAGGGATTTACTTAACCTTGAGCATAACTAAGATGTTTGGTTATTCTATTGTGATCAAGAACCAGCATTCGATCGAATCGCTATTAGACGTAGGTGTACAAAAACGCGTGTAACACACTATTGTTACATCAATTGGTTTGAATTGAAAATGGTAAGGGTCAATTGTTAAACCACATAAACCCTAATTGTGGTTCTTGAATTGAAGAGATCTAGCCAATCGCAAGAGGTATCGTTACGCATCTTTCGCTAATTATTTATTTGTTATGATCTTAAGTCTTCCACTGTACTGTGGTGTCTACATGTTTTATTGTTATTCATATGTATCTTAAACTCAACAAAGGGCATCACGAGCCTTGTATAACAAGTAATTAATTATCAAACACATAATTAAAATAAACATGAGTGTGTTATTATTTGTTTGCATAGATCTAGGGTTTGCAAACCTAAACCCTAATTTTTTTTGGGGGCTTTTTGGTGCCCTAATTAGGTTTTGTAAACTTAAGTTTTAATTGGATTAGAAACCCTATGATGCATGCAATTTTATGTGTATTACGTAACTCTGTTTAATTGCATTAATTGTTAAGTGTAATTTATGTCTATGATAATTACATGCATGTTTTATCATGGATCTACTTTTATTGTATGTCTTTCTTGCTTAAGTGATATACACTAAAATTTTTGATAGATCTAAAATTGGGGAAGACCTCAATAATTATTATTTAATCAATTATGTGCTATGTGGTATATGTTTAATTTTGACATATTGACAGATCTAGAATTGATTATTAATAGGATTTATCAAAAGGTTTGCATGTGGCTATTTGATATGCATGACTTTTTTTTGTTATGCATTCATTGTTTATATGTTTATCTTTAAATACTTGCTTGTTTTGTTATGGTAACAAGGGTATTTTACAAGAAAATAAACCGACCTAAACAATGGTGAAACATGTATTTTTAAGCATAGTAATCATAATCGCTTAATTGATTGGTGACTTTGGTACAAATGGTCCGAACGGCTCACCCACTAGAATGAACTATAAAGGTTAATAAAGAAGTCGCACAAATACACCGAAAGGATGTCTAAGGTTATGCTTTAGCTTACCGGTCCTCTCCCTCGTGAAGTTCGAATGGAGCTACTTAGTAAGCCATTAAATGTGCAAGCTCATCTTAAGGCTAATTAGTTTTAATTCCATGCGCCACTTCGGTGGTAATTACCAAACACTGTTGTTTACACTTATGCAAAAGTACGGTATAATGGATGATAATTAACACTAAATTCCTTGATTGGTGAATTCAATACCTCAATTAAAGTTTGATGATGAAAAGCTTATAAATTAAAACAAGATATAAATGTTTTAATAAAACTATGCTACTAAGATGAATGCATGACATCTTTGTACATATTTGATTCGACATCAAAATTATTACCCTTAATTTAAGTTATATGCCATCCAACGAAACGGAAACACCTGAGATTACCTTTATTTGCGCGAGAACGGATTTAGATCAGAATCAACGGGTAAAATATCCACGTGACGTGAGAACGGGCATGGATGATTTTGCGCTTAAGTTGGACAACTTAATTGAGCTTTGTAGCGAGAATCGACAACTCAAGGCATAAGATGGGGATAAAACATGTTTACATGGCAATTGAAATTGGCTAAATGTAAATCCCATAAATCTAGGAATTGCAATTTGAAAATTGGCAATTGAGGTTCGACTGCACTATTTTGAATAATTTCATTACTAGCAAATCAACCGATGATGAAACTATGTCAATTTGGATCCTAGTTTTCAAGTGAAAATTAAATGGTTATATGTTTATGAACCATGGGTATTTAATTTTCTTGAAAAGGTTAATTATCGAAAATACTAAAATTGAATTTTGTAATTCTTTTGAATGTATAAATGCAACATTTAACCGTAAACGTGGTTTAGTCTTTGATTAGTAAATTGATCCATTCTGCTTTCAAACAAATGTTTGATCGAGAATAATTTACCGAAAAGACAAACAAGTCTCTTTTCCTTGGGAGAAGCATGAGACTCAATCCTATTCCTTTCATGAATGAGAAAGGTATAATAGGAACATTTGAATTGTCGAATTTAATGTAACTCATAGCAATGAATTGCACATCTTATTTTCCATAAAGATTTCATTACCTTCATTTGGCGAATGAATCCTTTGTAACAAAACATGAATGTTGGTTAACCGAAAACATGTATATGAGTTACTAAATTAGAAGTTAGACTATTTATCGCGAAAATTGGTAAAAGCAAACTAGCATTATTTATCTAGTTGTTTTGCTTTAACCTTTAAAGGTGCTACATACCAAGATGGGCATGGTAGGTCCATATGAAGAAATTGCATACCAAATTTTCGAAAGTTAATAACATTGATGGATAACCCATCATTCATAGAGTAGAATACACCTTTAGTACCTTAGTAATGATTACGATGGTTCTTTAAAGGTGTAGGAAAGTAAAAAGCAAGTGTTGTTTTCACCGGTTATGAAACACTTACAATGTTGTCAAATCTGGGAGCATTTCATGTATTGTCAATAAGAAGTTGTTATAATGATTTCTAATTCAGGAGCTACAAGCCTTATTTGCTACGTAGTAACACAAATTATCTCTTGAATATCATGTAGATAATTACTTTCCATCTGTAGGCACTTATGTTTTTAAGGATTGTCATGCTGCTTCCTTACTAATCAATACAGTCCTACATCTACTTGTTATATCTATGACACAAATCATATTAATCAAATAAACGAACGTATCGTGTTGTTTATCTGCTACATGATGTTGTTCCATGCACAAGTGGGAGAAATCTTTATTGTGTGCAAGGTACAACACATATAAATATGATTTAAATGGATTCTCTTGACCGCAGGTAAGAGAGTTACGCTTAATATGAATTATACATTTAAATATGTATGATTGCGCTTATTAAGAACATGTGTCAAGATGATAACAAAGACTACTTTAAATATTTATGTCATTCAATATTTAAGAAACACTTAGAAGTTACAATTTACGTTACGTGAGAACGTGAACTAGATTATAGACCAAGGTAAAATATCCACGTGTCGAGAACGAGCATGGATGATTTTGCGCTTCTTAAGTTGAATATTTCATGGAATGACATAATTAAATGAAGTAATCTAATACTACTTTGATTTTAAGTATTCGTTGAATAACTTAAATATATGTAGTAAATATTAACTTGAAATATTAATTGAAACCTGAGGTGGTGTTCATAATTACTTTAATTATAAATGGTTATGATTTTGTAAAGTCACAAACATGAAGTCTTTTAATACAAGACTTATAATATAAAGTAAGATGTTAACTTGCTATGTTTTAAGACATATGCATGAAGTCAATGAGTTGATCAATGACTTACAACGTATAGTAGGATTATAACTCTTATGTCTTTTGACTTGGTAAAAAATACTTGTGTTATAATGCATGCAATTGACTTGGTAATTCTATTGTACTATTAAGTTTTACTTTGTTGGTAAATAGGTAAGCCAAATAGTAGATGGTTATCTTAAATATTGTTAGATTATCTTACAATATTAATTCTAATGAAATACCATAGACTTATGGTATGTTCAGTTAGAAGAATCAAAATCTATTGACATGTTTGATTCAAGATAACTATAGTTTCTTCCACATATTATCAAGGTTAGTAGATTGAGTATAGATTGAATATACTCAATAAGACTCAACCTAGAAGATTGATAAGACGTCATTTGTTTATGGAATGTGATGAATCACATTAAGTCTTATAAATGAAGTTCAATTTGTTAAACTACTTGTAGAGTGAGTTGTAACAAAGTAATGTCGAACTGCTATTGTTTTTTTGTAATATCCCAAAAGAGAACAATGTATTGTTGCTCTACTTGCTAAACTATTTAAAGGTAATCTTTAAATTATTAAAGGCAAGTGGGAGTTTTGTTTAGATCTTGAAAGATTAATTACAAAATACATAATCTTCTAAAATGCACTAGAAAATATCATGATGAGGCTAAACATGTAAATGATAGACCTCCATATGATGGAATTGTCATTCATAGATCCGTAAGGATATCTTAGATATTTAATATGCTGAGGGATATGAGATACAGGATCATGGTAAGCCTGTTAATCATAATGATGAATTTACCAAATGTTGAATTGTGGTAAATCAATCATACTATGAATGTAGAGATGATGTCCATAAAGATAATCAATTTTAGATATTTGGTTTATCTAAATGAAGATGATTTTCTTCAAAGGATGAAAACCCTAGTGGTTTAAATCTTTGTGTAGAAATCATATAGACAATATTGTACACGTATTTAATGTATGTCTAGTGATAATAATATTAATCAAACTTAAGCAATTAACTATGATTGAATATTCTTTCCTAGATACATTAAATAGAAGTATAAAGATTATAATTGTCATACTTAGTTTCATTGATATGAAAGTTTGACAATGAATATCAAAACTTTTGTTTTGGAATTACTTTTAGAGACGATAAGTAATGCAATGGAGTTTTATGAATTCAAATAATCTTTGAATATGTACAGATCGCAAGAATCCATAAATGGATATATGCATGCATCTAGAGATGATTCTTATGTTTAGTATTAAATCCATGTTTGATTTAATAATTAAAATAAGATTGCTCATAAGTATTCCGAAAGCTAGCGGGAGTATTATTTTCTTAAATCTTATATGTTGTATGGCAATTACATTCCACCTAAATTAAGTTTTAGTTGGGAATGAAACTCCGCTTGTAAGATTTGGAAATAAGACATACAACCTTGAATATATGTTTATTATTATAAATATATGCGGTAAATAAATGAGTCTAATAGAACATGATGGATATGTAATGAGATCTAAAGTCTAACTTGAAGATTCATCATGTACATCATGTTGTAAGATTGTTGTGTCATGCTTGATTACAAGATGATTAGACAACATTGAAAGTTGTTAGTGTAATAAATATTTTAAAGGAATATGTTCGATTTAGAATCACATTCCACAGCCCCGGATATGCTCTAGATTCTATGGATGAAAATATGGCAATTGTTTCATTATTGTCATTGCCAACAAACTTGAGTTTTGGTAGGCACCAACATTACACTATAACCGCTCAAAGTTTACGGACGCTTAAAGATCATATTGTTGTACACAATGATGCTAGTATAATTGAGATGACACTCAATTCTAGTCATGGTATCGCTGATGATGACCATGTTGACTAGTTATGCTCAACCAAGAGCATAGTTGCATTATACATTATAGAATAAAGAATACTTAAACTTTAAAGTTTTGAAAGATGATTGTCATAAAGGTGGTTCAGTTGTCACGCACCTTATGGAATGATATGACAATATCAAAATATGGAAACACATACAAGAAATTCACTTATTGAATTCTTGAAATAAGTATTCTCAAAATTCTATAGATCAAAGTTAGTTGAAATTATGCCCGTCAACAAGTATGATTATCATGACTGAGGCAAAATTCATTAACTAAGAATTATCATGCATTGATCTATTTAGTATTTGGATAAAGGATATTATAAACATTATTATTCAAATGAAATAAAGTATTTTGTTATGTTTATTATTCATTTATTATGATGTTATCCTCAGATTTGCATGTTTAAATCCTTGAATAACTTAAGTTATTCTAAATAGTCCGTTGTCGATGAACAACATGGGAATGATATTGAATTAAGACAAATCGGAGTATTAGTTAGAATATACTTGAAAGTATATTGATGCGTAGCATGACTAATTTCAGATGATATTCAATGGATTGAATATAGGACTTATCCCAACCGCATGATGGTACTTTATGGATCTTTGTCATTAAGTACATCATGAATATTTATCTTCTGACTTGAGATACCAGAGAAATGTCATGGATGTAGTGCATTTCGTGAAGCAATCTAACGCTATACGAATCGGTAGTTATAAGGGTTGTTTTAAGAAGTGTTGCAAATTTATGAATTCTCGTCAGAAGTCAAAACGGATTTGTTTCCTTCAAATTTATTTTGAAGTATAATACTCGTTGGGCCCTCGAAGGTTGTCAAGATGTTTGCATGGCCATGCCCAAAGTCTTCGAGTATGTTCAAGATTTGGTAATCTTGATCAATCACATAAAGCGAGAAATGTAATAGTTAATTAAGAAATGAGTGAGATCCATATTCTTATTAACATGGTATTAGAAACAAAGGATAAGTATGATGATGAATCATCAAAAGGTTTTTCCAGAAACCATACTCGAGTTGTTCGGGGTCATTGGCATGTTGCTAGATGCTAACCAATGTCATTACGCATACTAAGATATCTCCGCTGGAGCTGTTGGTTTATGGATATATTTAATATGTGTATGACCGATTCAACTTGAGACCACGGATTGCACACTTTACGACGAGACTCGATGTTTAAATAATTAATATAAATATTATGTTTAATTATTAAATTCACAATAAACGACTTAACGAGCGATAAGTTCTTATCGAAAGTGACTATCGGGTTAAATGTCAACGGATATGAAGAAAAGTAAACAAACCAAGAGACGGTTTTAGGAACCCTCTTGTGGGCTTGTTTTTGGCCGAAACTATGGAATCCCACATCGAAACCATAGTAAACTTGACATCTACCATAAGGCTATAAATACATTCCCTTGTATTCATCCTTGGTACACTAGATTTCAACAGAGGCCAAACTTCTTCTTTCTTCCCTTTGTCTTGGTCGACGAGTGAATCCCTATTGTAAGGATTTACGAGTGACCTTGAGCATAACTAAGATGTTTGGTTATTCTATTGTGATCAAGAACTAGCATTCGCATCGAATCGCTAATAGTACGTGTGTACAAAAACGTGGTGTAACACACTATTGTTACATCAATTGGTTTGAATTGAAAAACGGTAAGGGTCAATTCGTTAAACCACATAAACCCTAATTAGGGTTCTTGAATTGAAGAGATCTAGCCAATTGCAAGAGGTACGTTACGCATCTTTCAGTTAATTATTTATTTGTTATGATCTTAAGTCTTCACGTACTGTGGTGTCTACATGTTTTATTGTTATTCATATGTATCTTAAACTCAACAGAGTCGTAGTCGGCTCTCGCTGCATGGGTGGACTTAGTATCTCGAACCACTGCTTGAACATCTTCAAAGAACAATGGAGATGATTGTAGGTACGCTGGTAGACATGTTAACGGATTACACGGGATTTTATAACTCTATGATTAAACCGGAAATAGATTTTTCACGGATTTTACTAAATCAAGAGAAACCAGACATAAAAAATAATCAACCAAGTCGCTAAGAATATTTGAACTAAGTCGCTAAGACCAAGTCGCTAAGACACAAGTCGCTAACGCACCAAGTCGCTACACAAATAAGTCGCTAAAGAGCAACTCGCTAAGATCCAAGTTGCTAACACCAAGTCGCTAAGAGTACCAAATCGCTACACACTAAGTTGCTAAAGAACAACTCGCTAAGGTCCAAGTTGCAACATCAAGTCGCTAAGAATATCGAGTACAAGTCGCTAACGAAATTGAAAGAAAGTCGCTAACTTCACCAAATCACTAGTCGTAGTGTAGAATCCACTAAGTTGTATCGCTTGTCGGCTTGTCTCAATAGACAAGTCGCTAGGACCAAATCGCTAACACCACACCGTAACTCGCTACCTTTATCAAGCAAGTCGCTATGATGAAAACACAACGAGAACCAAGTCGCTAGCAAGAAAAACTTCAAAACACACTTTTCAATCCAAAACAAGCTCAACCACGTTGATTCAAGCTTACCAAATCAACACCCAAGCACTTACAATGATTCTAAACACAAAGTACACCCAAAATTCAAACTTTAACACTAGAGATGATCCAATGATGCAAAACCACTAAACCTTTTCAAACTCAAAACCATCTAAAATCACGAGAAATCCAAGGATATGTAAGAGATGATCAAACCATGGCTTTTGATACCATTTGTAACATATTGATTTCACATACACATCAAACCATAAACACAAGAGGCGATAAATGATGTTTTAGAGAGAGAAAGTTAGAGGTTGGGAACTTTAGTGAGAGAAAGAAAATCTTATTATGAGTTCCAACTCTACCTGGGAGGTAGAGAGTATTTATAGTTCTTACATAAATCGCCACCTACGGGCCGTGGATCGTGCATACAGCTGGTAAAGACCGTCTCGCCCTCCACGGTGTTACTTAACTAAATACTACTAAACATTAACTAATCTACGACTACGAGCTTAACGATTACATATACTGAGGTGACCGACTCTTTAATAACTGGATTTACTAAATCCTAACAATTTTGTTCTTGGTTTTTAAAGAAAGTACATTTGTTGTTAATGTTATGGTTTTATAATTTTAGGTGGTCTTATGGGAAATTTCAAAGAAGTAGAGGTGGATAATGAAATAGAAGAAGAGAGTGCTGAGAGTGACACACGTGGTAGTGATTTAGAGGATTTGGATTATAATCTAAAGAATGATGAAGTGTTTGATGATGATGAGCATATATGATAAGTCCTAAATTGTTGAATATTTATCACATGATTATTACTCATATATTGCATGTTTATATCTTAATTGTTACTTAATTGCCTAAGTTTTCCAATTTCAGTGATTATTGAGCAATATTACAAAAGATACGGAAGAAGACATGATTTGGAGCTGTTTTTGATGATTTTGTATGCAAGCTGTAAAAAAACATATGGTGTATGTAACTCTGGCCATACGTCGTATTGAAACCTGGAAGAATTCACTAAGTCTTGGTGAATATTGAAGAATACGGTGCATTTTACTCCGCTAATGCGCCGTAATTGGAAGCTCTACAGTCAAAGCCCAAGTCAGCCATTGAAGGATTACGACATTGAAACTTTGGCCATACGCCGTAATGAAGATCTTATCCCCCATCCATGTATATTGAAGATTTAAAGGTTACGGCAAAAATCATCTCAAGATTACGCCGTATTTTAGAAGATACGCATAATATGCTTGGAATGTGATTTTTTCGTCAGTAATCAAGATATCTAGATTATGCCGTATTATTTACGGATTACGCCACAATCATGCCCTGATAGAAGGCTATAAATACAATCCCTAAATGGGAGTTTTCAACATCTTTCATTCACCACTCTCAACCACAGCCGAATTTCACCACCCCAAGGCCCCAAGATCAGTTCCAAGAGTTAGGATACCAAGGAAAAAAGGTATCATATCATCACATTAGGTTTAATCATTTGATTTGCATATCAATTTCATAATGATTTCCATTTATGTATCATTTGAATTATCTCTTTGTGCTTTTGTATACATTATGGTCTAACACCCTTGGGTGTTAGCCATGTATATGAATTCTATGATAGTTATTTCCTTTTGTTTAGATTTAATGTTTGTTATTGGTTAGTTTATGCGTTTATTGTTCAATACGTGCTCGTTTATATGTTTGAGTAGTTTAAGTCTAGTATCGCATGAACCAAGTGGGTATTAGATGTATATTATGAAAACACTTAAGTTAGCATACTGCTCTTCTTGCATAGACCAAGTGAGAAAGGGTAGGTATCGCTTGGACCAAGTGGGTACCATAGATAAATCACATCGATTAGTTGATAAAACTTTATGCATGTTGGTAGTCCGATCGGTGCATGGACCAAATGGGCTAGAAGATTACACGTATAGTGGCTAGATGCATGGACCAAGTGGTTAGTCTTGGTTAGATAGGAGTGTGGTAGTATTGTCTATACCAAGAAGATACTCCCACATATCCTGATGTCACCAGTGTCTTACAGTTAGATCATTGCACTAATAAACGGATGACTAGAATGGAGTAGGATTAACATGGCTAGCACTTCCATCTCTTAATTGATCACAACCTTAGTATAAATTAGTTTAATTTACTTTTGTTGATCCCATTTGAGCAATTGATCAAATTGATAGAGTTAAATAAATCTAACACAAACAATAGTATAGCAAGCTGTCTTGTAACAAAGCTTAAACAATATGCGGAATCTAATGTTTCATGACAAAGAGAATGTTAATACAAATAAGCCGTAAAAACGTTTATTTATATTTTACGATCTTCTAATGTTTTTTCGATAACAAACGTAAAATAATTTTAACGAAACAAATAAAATACGTAAATGGTTTGAGCCAATAGTTTACTAACACACTTACGTTTTCATATAAAACGCTAAACAAGTAATAGTATTTTCATATTATAGTAATGCATATGTACAACAACTAGTGTTTACATAATGATCATATATATACATACTTAGTATGTATTGTAATGGGTAATGTAATGGGTAAGAATCTAAGTACTTGACCCATTAACTATATGTATTAAATGTAGTTGGGTAAAACCCAAAGTTCATGACCCATACCCATGGAGCATGATCCATAACCCATGACCCATTGTATGACATCATGCATGAAGTCATAATGGGTATTATCCATAACCCATGGAGCTAATCCATGACCCATTGACTAGATGCATTGCATCTTCTAGATACATTGTATCTATTTGGATACCCATGGTTCAAAGTCTATAACCCATGATACATGACCCACAACCCATTTAGGGGGAGCGTCCTATGGATCCCTAGGAATACACTAGACGGATCCCTCAAGCAAGGGATCCGTGGGATCCGTGGGACAGGAGCGAATTTTTGTCTATAAATAGTGAGCCATTTCTTCATTGTAAGTTGTCTCTTCTACACATACTATCTCCTAGTATTGTAAACTCTCTAACCTCAGATCCAAAGGATCTTTCTATGTAGTTTTGTGTTTTTGTTTGTGTGATCTTCTAGGTTCCTCTTAAAGGCAAGATCACCACCTCTCAAGTCAAGCAAGCTCAAGTTCATGAGTTAAGCTTCGCCATCATCAAGACGATCAAGTTCTCTTGTTGATAAGTTCTTTCCTCTCTAGAAAGTGTTGTGTCTAAGGCATTAGTGAAGGATGCCGAAAGGGTCTAGTCGAAGGCATTAGTGAAAGGTGCCGAAGGTCCGTGTCTAAGGCATTAGTGAAGGATGCCAAAAGGGTCTAGTCGAAGGCATTAGTGAAAGGTGCCGAAGGTCCGTGTCTAAGGCATTAGTGAAGGGTGCCAAAGGTCCATGATGAAGGCATTAGTGAAAGGTGACAAAAGATCATGTCAAGGGCATTAGTGAAAGATGCCAAGGGTGTACAATCGATATGGTGAATCGATGTAAAAATATAGATAGGTTGTGTCCAATGATATTGATATCCTTGATGATGTTGTAATAAGGAGGGTCCCTTTGGGATAGGTATCGTAGTGTCAGTAGTTCCTCCTTAGTAATGGAACTCGATTCAGCCTTGCACCGGATAAAGTGTAGGCGACGCTAGGATAGGTTTGGTTCCCACCTCATGGAAGAACCCGTGTCTAGCCTTGTACCGATATAGAGAGGCGACGCCAGAAGGCTTCTCCGCCACAAGGAGTTTATGTTGTGTAGTGATTACGAACTCTCGAGTAGGTGACTGGGAGTGAGTAGGCAAGGAAGGGTCCTTGTAGCCGAACCACTATAAATACTGCTAGTGGTTTTGTGCTTCTTACTCTTTATCTTTGCTTTACTTAGTTATATACTTATC
The DNA here is from genome assembly GCA_022545495.1 of Chrysanthemum lavandulifolium. Taxonomy (NCBI): domain Eukaryota; kingdom Viridiplantae; phylum Streptophyta; class Magnoliopsida; order Asterales; family Asteraceae; genus Chrysanthemum; species Chrysanthemum lavandulifolium. Next base: position 208,797,307 of record CM040238.1, read on the forward strand.
TATCAACATCCAACACACACTTTTAAATATATTGACATAAGTCGATCTAAATAGTTTAAAATGAAGTTTTAATTGGTAAAACTATTCAACCCCCCTTCTAGTTTTCCACAATTGGTACCAGAGCTTCGTTACCAAGTTTCTTAAGAGTATATTGTACTTTTAAAACTTGATACGATCCGTGTATGATTGAAAACTACAAGGAAGGAAATTTCTTAAAAACAAAAGGTCACGTTTTTTAAAAATCATCATATTTTATAATGTTGGATAATGATAGATCTTTCTAATATTTTCCGTGTTGAGAATTCTCCATACTAGGATTTGGGCATCCTAAGAAGATCATGAAGAATTTCGCTTCAATATTTCCTCTTTTAAAAAGAATATATAGCAAAGGCATGCTCTTTAATAAATTACTTACAAATAAATTATTATTTTATATTTTATAGATTAATTAATAATATCATTTTGTATAAACATGAACAAGATTAGTAGTCTCATTACACTTTCTTAAAAATCACTAAAGTTGTTATCTATATTGAACTCATCATCAAAGAATAGTATTCTTCGTTGATCTCTATAGATAAAACTACAAACTAGTGATAAAGATATCTTGGCTATTCGAGAGCCTTGGTTATCACTCTTCACATAAGGTTATTGACATTTCATCTATGTCAATAAGTATCCATGTGAAACTCCTCATATTATGATAAAATAGGATTTTATCATAATCCTTAAACTTCCCAAGAATTATGACTTATTCATAAAAAGGGAACCTCGTCAAATAGGACTAGTAAAACACGTCAAAACCCCAAATCATAAGTTATAGAGCATAAACATCAACTCTAGCCAAGAATTAGAACTCCCAAATCAAAATTATCAAAGATTACTTAAATCGATAATCACGATATGCCGGATCCCTAAGTTTACACTCAGTCGGATCCTCATTCAAGCGGATCCGTGGAACCGCACATCGTAAGACGCTTTAAGTAAAAGATGATCATTGTGGACTTTATACTTCACTTTACTCACAAACTCACGAACATAAAACCCAATTTATCGCTCACAGAGTTAATTCATCATCTTCTCAAAAGAAACAATCACTTGTGTAAGTATAATCTTCACTACATTGTTACTTCCATTCTTCGATTCCTAGGAGTACAATTTCCATCTTTAGAAATTGAGCTCAAATGGGTTTATCACAATTTGATATCACATTGTTTTCTAAGATAAACTAAATCAAAGAATCAACATTGTTAATACAAATTAAACTCATTTTTTGAATTCAATGAAGATGTATTGAGCAAAATTGTGATGAATCCCATTAGGTTACTATTTACACAATTAACACCACATTGTGGTTTTGATGTTTAGGACCAATCATGCCTGGCAATAGACAACAAGATTACCAAGACACTGAACATTACATCCCCTTGTATCATCGAAAGGATGGCTTGAGCCCGGATGACCAAAAAATCTTCAAAATGTTGGAAAAGAGAATTTTTTATGAAGGACGAGTAGTTGAACCCTCATTTACCAACAACACCGACATTCCCCAAGTCTTTATGGAATCAACTTTCATTGCCTCTTGAGCATCAATGAGCAAATTTGTCCGTGTTTGTCCTAGAGTTTTATAAAAGCACGAGGATCATTCAAATGATGATGGAACCATTTCGATAGCTTTTATCATAAATGAGCATGAGTTCACCTTCACTCTTGAAGAGTTTTCTAGGATACTGAATCCCTTGTCAAGGAGTATGCATGTACTCAAATGAATGGTCTTTGGCCGAGATTCATGACATGGTAGCTCATCACGGTATACTTCACACCCATCCCTAAGCTGCTACGAGTGAGATACCGCCTTCATGGAAAGATCTTCTCACAAGAGTCACTAGAAAGTCCAAGGTCATCTATAGAGATCCTTTTCAATTGAGTTTTAAATGTTCCCATTATACAAGAAATGAGAACTAGTGCTATGGAGAACGCCCTTTGCTTGGGAGGAAATAAGGATCATCCCAATGCTTGCCTAAGCTTCATGATCTATTGTCTTGTAACCGGCACTCATTTCAACCTCGCCTATTACATGGTGAAACAAATTGCAAGTGTGAGAAGGATGGACAAGATGGTACTCCCCTGTACCATGCTCTTGACTCGCCTAGCAAAATTCGTCTTTGCTCTAGAACCATCTCCTTACTCCAATGACCACATCTTTTGCAACAAGGTTATGGTGCCCTTATCCGATGGAAAGACCACAAGGATTATGGTTGATGGCAAGAGACCTCACCCACCAACGGATTCATCGGATGAAAGAGAAAGAGAAGGAGAAGGTAGCAACCCCATTGGCAACGTGCAACTCGACCCCCTAGCATACATTGACCAACTGCCGGAAGTCCCGAGCCCTTCACAAGAATTCCAACAAACAAAGGGCATGTTCAAGTTTTGCTAACTTCCTCATGAAGAAGAAGTAGGGGTGGAGGTTAAGAGTGAAGAGTAGAGGCTATGGCAATGGAGATGGAGTAAGAAGTTGAATGGGAGGAAGGTAAGGTCGTAGACCTTAATTTGTGAACAATGTTCTGTAAACAATCTAAACAATATTTCTGTAGTTTAGGACGTAGCTCGTAGTAGATGGCATGGCATAAACTAAAACATTCTAACTTAGGAACCCAAAAAATGAGAATTTTACGACAACTTGATCACCATTAAGAAGTCGGTCCAACTCATTTTGCTTACATTCTAGTTACCCTTACTTACTATTCGTAATATTTGTTGCTTGCATATTTTTATTGAATGTAGAAATGATTAGGATGAGTATTTGCTTAAGAATGCAAAAACTGCACATTTGCAAAGAAGCTACTGGTCAGCAGTAGCCGGATCCCTGAGCTAAAACTAGCCGGATCCCTCAGATGAGGGAACCATAGGATCCGGGCAAACAGACAAGGAATTCTTACACTTTCACTTCAATCCAATCCTCTAGACCTTATCACACTAGCTAAATATGATACTTTAGGATCACTTAAGTCTTCTTTTAACTCAGTAGGTCTCACACTCACTCATAGCTAACATAGGATCACACTCTAGGTGTTTTTGATTTATCACTTCTCCAAAACTCACCATATTTCCGCTCTAATGCTCACACATTGTTCCTCACATCTCAAAACACTTAGCTTAATATTTCTCTTAATTTTAGCAAATTGATGTTAGTCATCCTTACCTCAAAATAGGCTTAAAGCTAGTTTTTCATTTCTTTTTATTTTTTAGGAATTTTCCAAATTTTTCTTAAGCCACCATCTGATCTCTAGGATCAATTATCCTAATTTTTCATTCTCAAATCAATAGTATCATCTTTAAATACCATTGCACTCTCAGAAAATCCATTTTCCTACTAAAAACCACCATTTGGTATCCTCACTCCTTATGGTTAGACACTTAAGTCACATACCATTTAAGAAATCTGAGGGAAGTCAAACCCTTAAGATTTATAGGTACTAGACCTTAAAAGAGCATAATCACCTCACCACTATGTCGTTCTGACGATGGATCCCTGGGATATAACTAGACGGATCCTTAGTGAGAGGGATCCGTGATCCGGCCTACGTAATGACCTATGATAAGCTTTTCTTCCAAATTCAAACTCTCTTTGGTAGTCTAAACACTTTTACTTACCATTTAATGACTCCTTAGAATAGAACAACACCATAGTTGACCTTAATGCATGCCAAATTTTTTAGTGGTCAAGAATTTAATTCATTAACTCAATTCCATCCTTTATAAACCAAGCACTCTTAGGAGCTTAAGCCACCATTCATACCACAATCCAAAAAATCAGTAGTTAAAGACTTCTACTACACCTTCTCCTTCACTATGACTAAAGCATCTAGCAAGAACTCTTCAACCAAAGGTTCATCCAAAAAGAAAGTTCATATGGTTCATGAGATATCATCCACCGAGTCATCACCCGTAAGAAGTCCAAATGCTAAAATCCCTCCTCAACAAACTCAATCAACAATAGCTTATAGAACCGCTAGAATTAGCATTCGACCGTTTGAATTGGAAAAGGCTTCATCAAGCACTAAACCAAACGCACCTAGCTCTAGTAAAACACCCAAGCCTTCATTTCTAGAACCTAGACTACATCCCTTTACCAAACCTCTTTCTCATCCAAATCTCTACTCATTAGAAGTCTCACCACCAAGGAATTCCCATTCACCAACCTTCTCGCTAAATAGGGAACCACCTTCATCACCAAATGGTCCATCTTTGGAGACAAGGAATCACCAAAGATCTAACTATATAGAAGACTTTCCATCACCACCACCAACTCGTGCATCATCACCCTCATTTTTAGTGGAACCACATCCTATATTGCTCAACTCACCTTAACAAGTTCCACCATCCTTTGTGGAGCCTCCTCAAAACATCCCACCTCTTCCAGCTCCTAGTCATGACAATAATTTCTCTAATTGTCAAATCACCCTAGGACTTGTTCAAGAAGTACGAAATGAGTTGTATTTCATGTTTAATCATCTCCTTGAATGATTGGACCAAATCAACAAGTCTACTCATCCTTAGATTTCAAGCACATTGATGCTTTTTAGGTTCCGTCACTTTTTATAATTAGTAGAAAATGTATTACATGTTTGAGTCATTCTCTTAGTTTTAGAGATATGAAGATCATTTCTCGTATTTTTATTAAATGAAATTACGTGTTATATGCCATATTGTCTTGAGAATATGTTTGGTACCTTAATACATATCTCATTTTTTATGTTAACTTCACATTTTACATCACCATTGATGTCTTAAGCTTACAGGCAGAAAAATCCCTCATTTTAGCCTAGACGGATCCCTCCAAGGGAGGAACCGTGGGATCCATGTAACAGAAGACATCTTAATTACTAACTTGAGTCTTATTCGCAGGAAATTATGTATCATATACTTGTTTTCTAACCTTTGTTTTGTAGATTTTCAATATACACATGAAGACTTTGACACCCTTAGCTATGGGGAGTTTCTTGTCAAAGCAAAACAATTGCAAAATCATTTGCAATACTTTCACATAGGTTTTCATAACTACATGACGTCCTCCTTGCAAATGAGCACTCGTCAAAGGGGGAGCATGTTCGTCAAAAAGACGAAACCATTTGCAAATATAATTACAATGCACTCGGTTAGTATTCCTACTTACTTGACGCCCTCACAAAGGGATGGACCCGTCAAGGGGGAGATAAGACGAGAATACTTCTCTTCCCTTACTCTGTATTTTTCATATTTTTTTCTTTTCACATATTTTTCTTAAAACAATGTGTTAGTTTCTTTTCGACGCTCTTTTTGTTTCGACAAAAAGTGGGAGAAGAGAGTAAAAACTCCAATTCAAACTTTTACGAATTTTAGTTTTTTCCTTAAAATAATCTTATGTTTTGTCAACAACAAAAAGGGGGAGATTGTTAATACCAATAAGCCGTAAAAACGTTTATTTATATTTTACGATCTTCTAATGTTTTGTCGATAACAAACGTAAAATCATTTTAACGAAATAAATAAAATACGTAAATGGTTTGAGCCAATAGTTTACTAACACACTTACGTTTTCATATAAAACGCTAAACAAGTAATAGTGTTTCATATTATAGTAATACATATGTACAACAACTAGTGTTTACATAATGAGCATATATATACAAACTTAGTATGTATTGTAATGAGTAATGTAATGGATAAGAATCTAAGTACTTGACCCATTAACTAGATACATTAAATGTAGCTGGGTAAAACCCAAAGTTCATGACCCATACCCATGGAGCATGATCCATAACCCATGACCCATTGCATGACATCATGCATGAAGTCATAATGGGTATTATCCATAACCCATGGAGCTAATCCATGACCCATTGACTAGATGCATTACATCTTCTAGATACATTGTATCTATTTGGATACCCATGGTTCAAAGTCTATAACCCATGATCCATGACCCACAACCTATTTAGGAGGAGCGTCCTACGGATCCCTAGGAATACACTACACGGATCCCTCAAGCAAGGGATCCGTGGGACAGTAGTGAATTTTTGTCTATAAATAGTGAGCCATTTCTTCATTGTAAGTTGTCTCTTTTACACATACTATCTCCTAGGATTGTAAACTCTCTAACCTCAGATCCAAAGGATCTTTCTATGTAGTTTTGTGTTTTTGTTGGTGTGATCTTCTAGGTTCCTCTTAAAGGCAAGATCACCACCTCTTGAAGTCAAGCAAGCTCAAGTTGATGAGTTGCCAAGCTTCATCATCATCAAGACGACTGAAGTTTTCTTGTTGATAAGTTCTTTCCTCTCTAGAAAGTGTTGTGTCTAAGGCATTAGTGAAGGATGCCGAAAGGGTCTAGTCGAAGGCATTAGTGAAAGGTGCCGAAGGTCCGTGTCTAAGGCATTAGGGAAGGATACCGAAAGGGTCTAGTCGAAGGCATTAGTGAAAGGTGCCGAAGGTCCGTGTCTAAGGCATTAGTGAAGGATGCCAAAAGGGTCTAGTCGAAGGCATTAGTGAAAGGTGCCGAAGGTCTGTGTCTAAGGCATTAGTGAAGGGTGCCAAAGGTCCATGATGAAGGCATTAGTGAAAGGTGCCAAAAGATCATGTCAAGGGCATTAGTGAAAGATGCCAAGGGTGTACAATCGATATGGTGAATCGATGTACAAATATAGATAGTGTTAGGAATTGGAAATTCCATGTTAAAGTGTCGGTCACCCCAATTATGGTCTAGCATATGTTAGCTCATATACGTTTCGTTATTTACGTTATTTAGTAGTTAATTAGTTAGTATGTAGCGTAGTTTAGTTTAGTGTAACACCGTGGAGGAAGGATTTGGTCTTACCCACCGTATGCCCCGATCCACAATCCGACGTGAGGACGATAAATTGTAGTATAAATACCCCTTCCATCCTTGGAAGGGTGTTGCTTCTGAATCTAACCTTTCATATTTTGTATAACAACTCTCTTTCAAAAACATCCTCTCAACTCTCTTCATCTCTAATGGCTTTCTTATATAATCACAATCCTAGACCAATTCGAATCATCAAACAACATAATATACACGATCCTACAAATGGTATCAGAGACAGGTTTATTGTGTTGTGTTGATTTATCGTGGTTTTTGAATCTTGTGTTAACTATTTTTTTACTCTTTGATCGGAAATTTTTTTTTCTGTGTATTGTGGTCAAATGTTTTCACAAGTATTGCATCCTTTAATTTAGTCCAAGTCCATTTGTGGTTTGACAATTTACTCATGTTTTAGTATTCTTTTATCCGTGAATATTATGTGGTAATATGGTCAGACTTTTAAGGTCCAATCAGTGGTCTTTATTTGAGGTAAAAAAAAGTCAACTGGTCATATTCATGGGTCAAAAGAAGCAGTTTTTGTCACTTTTTCTGGGTAACTTTGAAGATGAACGAAAAGTGGTCGGAATCTCGCCGGAGCAAAAAGTCATGTCTGCTGCTGGTGTTTTTCTTTTAGCGAGTTGTGTCACATTTATTCCTAGCGACTTGTCTTTACAAGTCGTAGCGATTTATCCATCATGTAGCGACTTGTGTCATGATTCGACTTATGTTTATAAGTTAGCGACTTGTGAAGTAAAGAAAACAGAAGTTTAGTTGTGCATATAATCGCTTTTGACTATTGAGTCAAAAGCGAGTTGGGTTTAAAGAAGCGAGTTGTGTACTTTAAGTTCTGAAGTGACTTGACTTATAAAAAATTGGAAGCGACTTGCTTAAGAGTAGCGACTTGTGCTCTTTTTTTTTAAGAGTAGCGACTTGTGTCTTCTTGTCGTAGCGACTTGTGTTGACAAGCGACTTGTTTTAAATGAAGTAGAAGGATGACATTGACCACGACCTCATACCATATACCAAATCACCAAAAGACAACTTGACCTCAGTAATACTTCATTGGTCCATGATTTGTTTTCAAAAACATGAAGACTCGAAGCATTAAAATCAGATCCGTATCAAATCCAACTAAAACCTACATCTAGACTCATCAAAGGACCCTTACAATCACTCCCCATCTCTCATTCATTTCTAAGACTCAACATAAATAATATAACAAGATCTCAGATTTCTATTTTCATTGTACTCAAAAGGTACATCAAGTCAAATGACCAAAAACATGAAATAGATTTCATCATCAATCTTTTTGAAGACTGACTTCAGTTTTGTTTATTCGAACATCTTAAGAAAAGAGTACAACAATATAAAATTTATTGTCTCCTTTACTCTCGTTTGTGGGATTCAATTAAACAAAAAGCACACGGAGATAATTAAAACCTACATGTGGATTGTTTTTACTTCGTAAAGCCGGATTCAAGCCATCCCTGTGGCGAATCAAAGTGCTTCTTTCTATCCTTGTGGCTAGGTCGAAATATGGTGTTATCCAAGAAGGTTTTCATGGGAGCATACAAAACGGATTTGGATTAACTAGTAAAGGAGGCGGATTATTTTGGTGTGAGATAATTAGGGTGCGTTTTATATCACATAAGATTAGGGTATACGTTTTTCTGAATCAGACATGGGCCTCACATGGTTGAAGTGTTTTTTGGTAATGGGCCTCGTGGACTTCATGAGTAATGACCAGGCCTGGATTGGACTTGGATCTGCTATGGAGTATATGTTGGTTTGGGTATTTGTTGGACCGAACATGGTATCACAATGATGATTGCATTGATACTTAACAAAATATAAATGATAGCTATACCTCAAAATCACTTATACGCAATTCTATGTTTGTGTCCAAAATCTTTATCATGGGATTACCGATCTGTTTGTTCACTCGAAGATTTTGTTGAGAATTGTTCTTGGGCCGACTTGAGTTAATTGTTAAGACATCTTGAGGTTTATCTTATGAACTGGGTTATTGATTATTCCAGGATACGGACTGAAAATTATGATCTGTTTATGAGATTTGACAAACATGTGATTTGGTGTGTTGATGAGATTCGATAGGTTATGAGGTTTGGTACTTTGGTGTATGCACTTTCACTAATAATATTATGTCACGGCTTTAATTTATGTATGATCAAAGTTGACTACGGGATTGTTGTTCGATATTTCTTAATTGGATTTGAAGTGAGGTTTCCGGGCACGTTTACTTATTTCGTCTTCTTTCTTTCTACCCTTCCGCGAAGATGACTTGTTTGGGCATTTATTGAGTGTGATAAAGACTTGGCTATTTAGTTACGGTTGTGATTCTTTCTTGCTTAACCCACAACGTAGCTATCACTTCGGTGTCTCACTCAGTTGAGAATTTCAAGAGGTTTTGTACATTGGGTACACCGTCTCTTCTTCACAAGGATTAGCACAAGTTTAAGTAACAAATATGGGGAATTTTACTTCATGATCAAGTTTGGTATATCGGGTTTACTTCACCAGGAGGTCACAACATTAGCCGGCAGATTATGTGAATGATGTGTTTACCAAAGTGTTTATTGGATGGTTGATGATATTGTTGATGATAGATAATCCGTTGATGAACTGCTGCATATTCCCCTAAAACAGATATTCACCGAAATCAAAGTTGTCATAAAACATTCAAATTGACATTGTTTACGGTTTTGTCTTGATTTTGTAAAATCCCGCGAAAGAATCTATTTCTCGGTTTAAATCATAGACTTGAAAAATCCCGTGACAATGGAAACATCCTGGTAATTGTAAAGTGCATTTCCGGATCTATCTTACGGTTTATTCTTGGTTTTGTAAAATCCCGCGAAAGAAACTATTTCTCTGTTTAAACTATAGAATTGTAAAATCCCGTGATGATGGAACCATCTTGGAGAAAGGAAAGTGTATTTCGATCTTATCCGATGTCGGTGCTACGGTTTCGCTTTGAAGAAGGGATAAAAGGTGTACTTCATGAATTGTGTGTGTTTGGATTTCGGGCGTTTGGTTATTACATGGTTTTACTTATGTGCTTTTAACCATGGTCGGATGAAACCATTATCATAGTTCACTTAAAATGTCAAAGGAGGCTAGATTTGAGCTTTTAACCGTAAGATGTGACAACGGGTTAATTCACTATTATTTATTTGAGGTTGAAGTGAAATATCACGAGCGAGTGTACTTAGTATCCAAGGTATCGGGGATGGTTGGATGAAGATTCTTCATGATCCTTGTTCGAGCTTATTATCAAAAACGAAGACTTGGAAATCTAGTTATTGTTGGGTGTCTTTTCTTTTCTTTTACCACTTGGGGAATTGGGCTCTTACCACCACAAAATAACTATCACTTTAAGGAGTTACGTTGTAGTGCTCAAAGGTCACATTCAATTGTGGATTTTCAAGAGGTAATGTACGCCTTATACTTGATGGTTGGTTGGATGAAGAGTATAGAGTACTTAGAGATTCAATGGAGGATGAAGTCTCGACCGCTCTTTGTTACATATGTGCAAGTTTAAGTCACGAGTTCGGGTTAGTTTACTTCGTGTTCAAATTCATCATATTGGGTTTTCCATCACCGTCACGACAAAGAGCCCATTGAATGATAATGGGGTGATTACATGTTTTGCCAAGAGATGATGAAAAGAGAGATTATGACGTCTGAACACAACAGCTCAAGCCTCGTATTAAAGATTATGACGTTTGAACACAACAGTTCAAGCCTCGTACTCTAAAGAAAAGAAAAGTGTACGCTTCAAGGCGCTTTATCTTCTAAAGAAGAGAAATCTTCTTATGACGCTTGAACACAACAGCTCAAGCCTCGTGACTCAAAGAAAAGAAAAGTGTACGCTTCAAGGCGCTTTATCTTCAAGAAGAGAAATCTTCTTATTTATGACCATTCTCATCAACATGCTTCATGCTTTTTCCACGCGCTTTCACCATCAAGTGAACCGGACTATCGTTGATTGTTCTCTTATTCCACTTGCTCAATTATAATGACGATGGCGACATCATATGCAACCTTTGGGGAGAAGTGTGAATAGACTACATTTGGATGATGTTCACTTATTTAATCAAGAATGGCATCTCCGTATGCAATTCTTGAGGGGAGAAGAAGTGATAATTCTACATGTTGATTTATATATGAGAATATATGGTCATACGGCTCCTAACTCATGTAAGAACCGAGCTTCTTCTTATCGGGTCATCTTTACATGGTGTTTCTTCTATGAGCCGTTGGTTGACATCTTCACACGGACCGATATGATTAATGACAAAGTGCTTCTAACTTCTCTTCTTGTTTGATGCTAGGGCTGATTTCTTTGATGAACATCTTTCGTTCTTGTTTGATTGGGAGGATTTTAGTTAAGGAGATTTGCTATATAAGGTAATTGGAATGCATTTGGTGAGATGAAGATGTTAACTTTCTATTCCCCAATTGGACAATCTTGAAGAAGGTCGAGTCTACATCGGTTCTACATTTTCTGCATGTTAGAAGACTAAAGACGAGTTGCATTTGATTATCTAAAGACTTCTTCTTAACTCAAGCATTTATCAAACAGATTGTCGGTTTAGGGAGAGCACTAATTGGGGAGAGTGAAATGTCGATTTAATCCCCAATTAGACTTGCTCATATTCTTCTTCAAAGAAGTTGATTCTCACAAAGATTAAAAGTGTTCTTCTCAAAAGATTTCAAGTATTTGGCTGATAAGATGTTGTTGATTCAAGTGTCAAAACCAAAGAAGGGGAAGGAGACACACATCTAAACACAAAGCGAGTAAACTTGATGAACTTAATTCTTCTAAGTGATTGAAGATATCCCGGAAGACAAATGTCATGACCGCAGAAAACTCAAGGTTTTACTCATCAAGGCTTTTAGTGTTATTATTCCAACTACGTGGGGAAGTGATGTAAGAGAAAGTTTCAAGATAAAAGAGGTACATTAGTGTGTGATGATTTCGATGTTATCGCAATCATCGTGGAGAGAGAATTGTGTACATTGGGGCGCCATTGTTTCACTGAGTGCTTAATCGTGATTCGTAGATATAATCACTTATTCGAGTTGACATCCGCAGAGATTGTCATCCGCAGATAATCGTGATTCGCCCGCTTCTTCAATGTTATCGGTTATTCTCTCTTTGGGCATTCGGTACTTGGGTTCTTGAGCTTCATACACTTTCTTCGGGGAGAGAAAAGTATACATCGGGGTTATTCTTTGGCTATTGGACTTAACTGCTACTTGATGGTATAAGTTTCTCTGTCTTCTGGTATATGTGTATCGGGTTCGTGAGCTCTAGTCTAAGAGACCGATCGCATCAATTCATCTACTTGGGGAAAGTGGTCTCTTGACAATTTTTGGTATGGATCGCTTGCACGTCAAGAGAAAAGGAATTTGAGAAGATTATTTAAAAGTGGGATGATACGTTGTGATCTATTTTGATGATATAACCCCGAACGGAGAATCTCGATTATCGCTCTTAAAAGGAGCAATGGATTTATGATAATGGTGTGCTTCTCTCAGCACCGCTAAGGCAAGCTTGAAATAGAGCTTCAATCGCTCATCTAATGGATTTTCGGTTTGGGGAAGTCGCCAAAGTCTCTCTTTCTCAAAGGCTCATGTTCTATCTTCTATTCGAGCCTCGAAGCTTTGGTGGTGGAAGTTTAAGAGATGACGAACTCTATCTTCTACGACGGGTCGCTTCGATATCCTTATCTCGGTACTCGTATCATCATCTTCTTAAACTATATCATCTACTCTATCTTTGTATATATTTATCAAAAACAAAATACAAAAATATAAAACCAACAAAACAAAATAGAAAAATATAAAACCAACAAAATCCATAAAATCGAAAATTTGAAAATACCAAAATATTATTTTTCAAAGACATGTCTTCGTATCGATAACATCTGCGGTCTTAGAAATGTCATTCAATAATGGCACGGGACCATAGATGAAGTTCGAGCAGAGGTGTAAATATTCTTTTCAAAACATGTCTCAAAATATGGCTTACGCTTATTTCAGATCAGAACCCGCTCTTGGCTTGCGCTATTTCGAAAACTATGGCTTGCTATTATTTCCGATAGCAACCCGCTTTTCAAAGAAGGAAAGTGCTACGCTTAAACGATTTTCAAAATTTCGTGCACTTATCCTAAAACATATTGAGGAAAGTATGTCAAGGATCTGTTGCTCCTACACAAATGTTTTTCCTTCTAAAATTCTTCGAAAAATATTTGTTGTTTTCAAAATGGTGGTAAATGAGTTGCTTGTAAATCAATCGATTCGTAGTTTTCGTAAAATTGAAAACTCAATCAATGACTTCAGCTTTTAAACTTTTCGAAAATAAGTCATTGATTGAGGGGAGAATGTTTTCAAATCTATATCATCTAACGAGCTTTTCTAATTATCCTATATGCTTAACTGAAAATGATGTTAACCTACGTTGAAGGACTAGGTGCCTAGGATATGATTGTTAGGATTAGATGATTAGAGTTTGATAAATACATTATTCCCATGCTTTATATGAACTGATTGATATGTTGAATTGACTTTTATTAGTCGATTGTTGTTTGGGTGATGTCGACCACCATATATCTGTATTTGTGTTCACTAACGTATGCAGGTATATTGGTATATAAGAATGTTCCCGATCCGGAACCCACAATTGATGATTGGATGCCTAAAGGAAAGGGCAACTATATCTTGGGTCGACAAATGAAGAAACGGAGCTTAATTTGACTTCTATGGAGAGTTGGCATGAAATGCAACGTAAGAGGTCTCACCGCATCGCCAGATGGTTTTCTTCATCATCAAATGAAGAAACGGAGCTTAATTGGACCTCTATGAAGAGTTGGCATGACAAATGCAACGTCGAGAGTCTCACCGCATCGCCAGATGGTTTTCTTCCAAACCTACAAAGAACAACAACAAAAGCAGCTCAACCACCTAACGTATCTTTGTGCAGGACAAGTAGTGGATGATAACATTTTTTAAACAATTTTTTAAATAATATTGTTTTGAAAAATGAAAAATATTGGTTTTGAAAATAAATTGGACTTAATTTTGAAAATCACCGGACTTCATTTTATCAAAACCTAAGTCACTCAATCATCGACTACGGTCATCGATTGAGGGGGAGAGTGATTTAAAATAAAATATTTTCAAACAATATTTCATCAAAAAAGTCCGTTTGTACAAAATAAGTGGTGATCTAAAGATTTAATGTTATGTCATGGTATGATTTTCTTTAAAACCCAAAGATCTTTCAAAATGAAATTTTTTCTTCTTGTTTGATTGTGAAATTGTTTTATTTTACTTAAAGATCTCTTAAAACTATCATACCGACACTAACAATCTTTAATGTCTTAAATTGATCCTTATCGGTCTATTTTCAAAATTAAATCTTGCCACGCCTTTCCCCAAAATTTCCAAATGATTTAAATCAATCGGGATCCAAAATCTCAATTGGTTTGAAATTTTGATCGGGGAGAGATCGTGATTTAAATCTCAAATCGCTTTTAAAGGGTGATTGTTTCAAAGCACTCCTTCCTTCATGTGCCAAACGATTTCAAATACATAATGCACATGATTGTGGAGGAGCATTTAACCAAAAACCGTAAGAGTATTTAAACCAAGCATATTTTCTCCCATGTTTTCTAAACCTTATTAATCACTTGGGATCCAAAATCTCAAAGGGTTTGATATTTTTGATCGGGGAGAATTTGTGATTTAAATATGAAATCTGATAACAGATGATCGTTTTGATTCAAAGTGCAAGTTCTCCCTAATATGTGCTAAACTCTTTCGTATCTCGAAGCACATATTGAGGGGGGGCATTTAAAATGAAAATAAACTTTCAAGGTACAAAGATTTCATTGTTTCAATATAAAGTACCTTGATTGATTTTCTAATGGTTTCTTAATGGCTTTTGTGATCGTGGATGTACTTTAAAAAGAACTCTTTCCTCTATGTGATAAAATTATTTAAAATATCCTACGCACATATTGAGGGGGAGAATTTACCAAAGAAATTCAAATGGCTTTTTCTAAGGAAATTGTGATCAAGAAATTATTTCAAAGAACTCTTGCCTCCATGTGCTAAACAATTTTAAAATCATATGCACATGTTGAGGGGAGCATTTCTAAAATGATCAAAACAATTAAGGTACAAAATGCTTTGATATTATATCACAAGTACCTTGATTGATTTTCCAAATGATTTTTCAATTGGTTTCATGAAGGAAAGAACAATACCAAAAGACCCACCAATTTACTTTATGCATGGTGTTATAAGGATGGTTAGGTTAGGTATTCGTTCCCACGATCCCGCCAGAGTCGGAGGGATCTACCTAGGGACAATCCACTAGATAGTGTAGAGTCCTTAGGTATGATGAAAAAGGAGAAAAGTGAGAATATGGGAAGAGTGCGGATCGAGATAGAGCTAGAACCGAATAAACCCAACAAGGTTCTAGTTATGAAGTCTCGTAAGCACCAAGGGGTTGAAGAATGAAAAGAAATGAATGAGAAAAGGGTGAAAAGAAATAGCCTCCAATAATTCAACCTTAGGGCGTAAACCGGGTTCAATACATATGCTACGGTGGTTACTAAGGTAACACCGGTATTGAAGACAAGACGTCATGGACCCAAAGGACGATCGCACTAAACTTCCCAAGCTACTCAAGTTCCTCTTAAAAGGATTTGTTTCATTCTCACGGGAACCTACATTATCTATCGACTTTCTCTTAGAGATTGTTGATATTGAAGAAGGAGACCTCTCCCTAGTCTCCCAGATAGGAACCAAATGTGCACAATTGAGTCTAGAGCCAAGAGATCATCCACAATATCTCATTAGGACACTAAAATTAATGAAGACTTGCTGTTTCACACATTGTGGAAAGTAAGAATATATTAAGAGTCCTACGCATTATCCTTGTGATATTGCCAGAACATCCGAGTGATATGTAAAGTATTCACGATGAAGATGGAAATCCTTCTAGAGCCAACATCAGACAAGCTCTTGGTGGGTGACATGTGAGATCTTGCAAAAGATCAAGCTTGTGACAACTGGATAGAAACGATGGGGAGATTCACTCTTGAATCAACCTTGGTCTAGGAATGGAATTGACGAATACTTTTGGAAAAACCGTTCGATGTGCAAATCTTCTTTTCTCTAACACATCGAATGTGTATTCATATTTCAAACTCAAAAAAGTATCTCCGATTGAAAAATACTTTTGGAAAAACCGCTCGATGTGCAAATCTCTTGTTTTCTCTAGCACATCGAATGTGTATTCTTTTCAAATACAAAAGTATTTTTGATTGAAAATTGATCTTTCTCATAAAACCTTCGTCAGATTGCAAAACTCTTTCTTCAAGCAATACGCGATTGTTTTCAAATCAATTTTCATCAATCGCTGAATCTCAATTCACCGGTTCACTCACCCGTGTTGTCTTCTTTGAGACGCTCGGTTTGAGAACAACTAGAAAGCAACCGCGAAACCCCGTCAAGGAGATTCTTCGAATTATACCGATCACAGGCAAGACTTGTAATCGATCAACGGGAACCGTGGGCGTGTACCTCAATTCAACGAAGTGATCAAAGACACTTTCGTGTGATTTATTGCTAACTCGTTGTTTGCGGTACATTTGGACGGTTGTACCGATCGTAATTGAGGAGTCAATCCAAAGCCGCATGCTCACAACATCCACACTTAATTAAAGAAATCATGACAAAGTGCTTATCTACATAACTCGCTCGATATTTTATACTATGCTTCGCAAAAATATCATGAACCAAGAAAGCTTCCGCTACTCGATGAAAAGATGTCATGATCCAAAAGTGTAAGCATGTCGGTCCAAAAGTCACAACCTCACATGATGGCAACACAACAAAGGGTGATCCAGAGATTTGCTGTGGCTGATGATCTCAAAGAAAGCTCGAAGATCATCAAAGATGTGGATCAGTTAAAGGCCTCTACTAAAAGTACAAATCAATCCGGACTTTGAAGAATTGCTACTAAAGCACAAAGATTGCGGAACTTGAAGAATTGAAGTGTACGAGCTCAGAACTAATGACAAAGTTAGAATGCTAGGATGCAAAATGTATTTCATGGGGTGACCTCCCTTAGGGGGAGATTGTTAGGAATTGGAAAATCCATGTTAAAGTGTCGGTCACCCCAATTATGGTCTAGCATATGTTAGCTCGTAGACGTTTCGTTATTTACGTTATTTAGTAGTTAATCACAATCCTAGACCACCCGAATCATCAAACAACATAATATTCACGATCCTACAGATAGGTTGTGTCCATGATATTGATATCCTTGATGATGTTGTAATAAGGAGTGGGTCCCCTTTGGGATAGGTATCGTGTAGTGTTGGGTAGTAGTTCCTCCTTAGTAATGGAACTCGGTATCTAGCCTTGTACTGGATAAAGTGTAGGCGACGTTGTGATAGGTTTGGTTCTACCTCGTGGAAGAACCCGGTGTCTAGCCTTGTACCAGAAAAAGAGTAGGCGTCGTTGTGAAGGCTTCTCCGCAACAAGGAGTTTGTGTTGTGTAGTGATTACGAACTCTCGAGTAGGTGACTCGGGGAATGGAGTAGGGCAAGGAAGGTGTCTTTGTAGCCGAACCACTATAAATACTCACGTTGTGGTTTTGTGCTTCTTACTCTTTATCTTTGCTTTACTTAGTTATATACTTATCTATCAACATCCAACACACACATTTAAATAGATTGACATAAGTCGATCTAAATAGTTTAAAACGAAGTTTTAATTGGTAAAACTATTCAACCCCCTTCTAGTTTTCCACAATTGGTACCAGAGCTTCGTTACCAAGTTTCTTAAGAGTATATTGTACTTTTAAAACTTGATACGATCCGTGTATGATTGAAAACTACAAGGAAGGAAATTTCTTAAAACCAAAAGGTCACGTTTTTTAAAAATCATCATATTTTATAATGTTGGATAATGATAGATCTTTCTAATATTTTCCGTGTTAAGAATTCTCCATACTAGGATTTGGGCATCCTAAGAAGATCATGAAGAATTTTGCTTCAATATTTCCTCTCTTAATAAGAATATATAGCAAAGGCATGCTCTTTAATAAATTACTTACAAATAAATTATTATTGTATATTTTCTAGATTAATTAATAATATCATTTTGTATAAACATGAACAAGATTAGTAGTCTCATTACGCTTTCTTAAAAATCACTAAAGTTGTTATCTATATTGAACTCATCATCAAAGAATAGTATTCTTCGTTGATCTCTATAGACAAAACTACAAACTAGTGATAAAGATATCTTGGCTATTCGAGAGCCTTGGTTATCACTCCTCACATAAGGTTATTGACATTTCATCTATGTCAATAAGTATCCATGTGAAACTCATATTATGATAAAATAGGATTTTATCATAATCCTTAAACTTCCCAAGAATTATGACTTATTCATAAAAAGGGAACCTCGTCAAATAGGTCTAGTAAAACACGTCAAAACCCCAAACCATAAGTTATAGAGCATAAACATCAACTCTAGCCAAGAATTAGAACTCCCAAATCAAAATTATCAAAGATTACTTAAGCGATAACTACCGATATGCCGAATCCTAAGTTTACACTAGCCGGATCCTCATTCAAGGGATCCGTGGAACCGCACATCGTAAGACGCTTTAAGTAAAAGATGATCATTGTGGACTTCGTGACTTCACTTTACTCTCTCAAACTCACGAACATAAAACCCAATTTATTGCTCAGGAGTTAATTCATCATCTTCTCAAAAGAAACAATCACTTGTGTAAGTATAATCTTCACTACATTGTTACTTCCATTCTTGATTCCTAGGAGTACAATTTCCATCTTTAGAAATTGAGCTCAAATGGGTTTATCACAATTTGATATCACATTGTTTTCTAAGATAAACTAAATCAAAGAATCAACATTGTTAATACAAATTAAACTCATTTTTTGAATTCAATGAAGATGTATTGAGCAAAATTGTGATGAATCCCATTAGGTTACTATTCACACAATTAACACCACATTGTGGTTTTGATGTTTAGGACCATCATGCCTAGCAATTGACAACAAGATTACCAAGACACCGAACATTACATCCCCATGTATCATCGAAAGGATGGCTTGAGCCCGAATGACCGAAAAATCTTCAAAATGTTGGAAAAGAGATTTTTTCATGAAGGACGAGTAGTTGAACCCTCATTTACCAACAACACCGACATTCCACAAGTCTTTGCGTGAATCAACTTTCATTGCCTCTTGAGCATCAATGAGCAAATTTGTCCGGTGTTTGTCCTAGAGTTTTATAAAAGCATGAGGATCATTCGAAATGATGATGGAACCATTTCGATAGCTTTTATCATAAATGAGCATGAGTTCACCTTCACTCTTGAAGAGTTTTCTAGGATACTCGGTATCCCTTGTCAAGGAGTATGCATGTACTCAAATGAATGGTCTTTGGCCGAGATTCATGACATGGTAGATCATCACGAGGTATACTTCACACCCATCCCGGAAGTGGCTACGATTAGAGATACCGTCTTCATGGAAAGATCTTCTCCGTCAAGAGTCACTAGAAAGTCCAAGGTCATCTATAGAGATCCTTTTCAAATAGAGCTTTCGGAAATGTTCCCATTATACAAGAAATGAGAACTAGTGCTAAGGGAGAACGTCCTTTGCTTGGGAGGAAATAAGGATCATCCGAACGCTTCATGATCTTGACTCATTTCAACCGGCACTCATTTCAACCTCGCCTATTACATGGTGAAACAAATTGCAAGTGTGAGAAGGACGGACAAGATGGTACTCCCCTATGCCATGCTCTTGACTCGCCTAGCAAAATTCGTCTTTACTCTAGAACCATCTCCTTACTCCAATGACCACATCTTTTGCAACAAGGTTATGGTGCCTTTATCCGATGGAAAGACCACAAGGATTATGGTTGATGGCAAGAGACCTCACCCATCAACGGATTCATCGGATGAAAGAGAAAGAGAAGGAGAAGGTAGCAACCCCATTGGCAACGTGCAACTCGACCCCCTAGCATACATTGACCAACTGCCGGAAGTCCCGAGCCCTTCACAAGAATTCCAACAAACAAAGGGCATGTTCAAGTGTTTTGCTAACTTCCTCATGAAGAAGAAGAAGTAGGGGTGGAGGGGTTAAGAGTGAAGAGTAGAGGCGATGGCGATGGAGATGGAGTAAGAAGTTGAATGGGAGGAAGGTAAGGTCGTACACCTTAATTTGTGAACAATTTGTGAACAATGGTCTGTAAACAATCTAAACAATATTTCTGTAGTTTAGGACGTAGCTCGTAGTAGATGGCATGACATAAACTAAAACATTCTAACTAAGGAACCCGAAAAATGAGAATTTTACAACAACTTGATCACCATCAAGAAGTCGGTCCCACTCATTTTGCTTACATTCTAGTCACCCTTACTTACTACTTGTAATATTTGTTAATTGCATATTTTTATTGAATGTAGAAATGATTAGGATGAGTATTTGCTTAAGAATGCAAAAACTGCACATTTGTTGAGAAGCTACTGGTCAGCAGTAGCCGGATCCCTCAGATGAGGGAACCGTAGGATCCGGGCAAACAAACAAGGAATTCTTACACTTTCACTTCAATCCAATCCTCTAGACCTTATCACACTAGCTAAATATGATACTTTAGGATCACTTAAGTCTTCTTTTAACTCAGTAGGTCTCACACTCACTCATAGCTAATATAGGATCACACTCTAGGTGTTTTTGATTTATCACTTCACCAAAACTCACCATATTTCCGCTCCAATGCTCACACATTGTTCCTTACATCTCAAAACACTTAGCTTGATATTTCTCTCAATTTTAGCAAATTGATGTTAGTCATCCTTACCTCAAAATAGGCTTAAAGCTAGTTTTTCATTTCTTTTTATTTTTTAGAAAATTTCCAAATTTTTCTTAAGCCACCATCTGATCTCTAGGATCAATTATCCTCATTTTTCATTCTCAAATCAATAGGTACAGCCTTAAATACCTAGTTGCACTTTCAAAAAGTCCATTTTCCTACCAAAAACCATCATTTGGTATCCTCACTCCTTATGGTTGGACACTTGAGTCACATACCATTTAAGACATATGAGGGAAGTCAAACCCTTAAGATTTATAGGTACTAGACCTTAAAAGAGCATAATCACCTCACCACTATGCTGTCTCACATACGGATCCCTGAGATAGAACTAGACAGATCCCTAGTGAGAGGGATCCGCGGGATCCGGGTCTACAGAACAGCCTATGATCAACTTTTCTTCCAAATTCAAACTCTCTTTGGTAGTCTAAACACTTTTACTTACCATTTAATGACTCCCTAGAATAGAACAACACCATAGTTGACCTTAGTGCATGCCAAATTTCTTAGTGGTCAAGAATTTAATTCATTAACTCATTTCCATCCTTTATAAACCAAGCACTCTTAGGAGCTTAAGCCACCATTCATACCACAATCCAAAAAATCAGTAGTTAAAGACTTCTACTACACCCTCTCCTTTACTATGACTAAAGCAACTAGAAAGAACTCTTCAACCAAAGGTTCATCCAAAGAGAATGCTCATATGGTTCATGAGATATCATCCACCGAGTCATCACCCATAAGAAGTCCAAATGCTAGAATCCCTCCTCAAAAACTCAATCAACAATAGCTAAAAGAACCGCTAGAATTAGCATTCGACCATTTGAGTTGGAAAAGGCTTCATCAAGCACTAAATCAAACGCACATAGCTCTAGTAAAACACCCAAGCCTTCAATTCTAGAACCTAGACTACATCCCTTTACCAAACCTCTTTCTCATCAAAATCTCTACTCATTAGAAGTCTCACCACCAAGGAATTCCCATTCACGAACCTTCTCGCTAAATAGGGAACCACCTTCATCACCAAATGGTCCATCTTTGGAGACAAGGAATCACCAAAGATCTAACTATATAGAAGACTTTCTATCACCACCACCAACTCGTGAATCATCACCCTCATTTTTAGTGGAACCACATCCTATATTGCTCAACTCACCTTAACAAGTTCCACCATCCTTTGTGGAGCCTCCTCAAAACATCCCACCTCCTCCGGCTCCTGGTCATGACAATAATTGCTCTAATTGTCAAATCACCCAAGGACTTGTTCAAGAAGTACGAAATGAGTTGCATTTCATGTTTAATCATCTCCTTGAACGATTGGACCAAATCAACAAGTCTACTCATCCTTAGATTTCAAGCACATTGATGCTTTTTAGGTTTCGTCACTTCTTAGAATTAGTAGAAAATGTATTACATGTTTGAGTCATTCTTTTAGTTTTAGGTTCCGTCACTTCTTGAGAATATGTTTGGTACCTTAATACATATCTCATTTTTGATGTTAACTTCACATTTTACATCACCATTGCTGTCTTAAGCTTACAGGCAGACGGATCCCTCATTTTAGCCTAGACGGATCCCTCCAAGGGAGGAACCGTGGGATCCGTGCAATAGAAGACATCTTAATTACTAACTTGAGTCTTATTAACAGGAAATTATGTATCATATACTTGTTTTTTAACCTTTGTTTTGTAGATTTTCAATATACACATGAAGACTTTGACACCCTTAGCTAGGGGGAGTTTCTTGTCAAAGCAAAATAATTGTAAAATCATTTGCAATACTTTCACATAGTTTTTCATAACTACATGACGTCATCCTTGCAAAGGAGCACTCGTCAAAGGGGGAGCATGTTTGTCAAAAAGACAAAACCATTTGCAAACATAATTACAATGCACTCGGTTAGTATTCCTACTTACTTGACGCCGTCACAAAGGGATGGACCCGTCAAGGGGGAGCTAAGACGAGAATACTTCTCTTCCTTTACTCTATTTTTCATATTTTTTCTTTTCACATGTTTTCTTAAAACATTGTGTTAGTTTCTTTTTCGACGCTCTTTTGTTTAGACAAAAAAGGGAAGAGAGTACAAACTCAATTCAAACTTTTACAATTTTAGTTTTTTCTTTAAAATAATCTTATGTTTTGTCATCAACAAAAGGGGAGATTGTTAATACAAATAAGCCGTAAAACGTTTATTTATATTTTACGATCTTCAATGTTTTGTCGATAACAAGCGTAAAATCATTTTAACGAAACAAATAAAATACGTAAATGGTTTGAGCCAATAGTTTACTAACACACATACGTGTTCATATAAAACGCTAAACAAGTAATAGTGTTTTCATATTATAGTAATGCATATGTACAACAACTAGTGTTTACATAATGAGCATATATATACATACTTAGTATGAATTGTAATGGGTAATGTAATGGGTAACAATCTAAGTACTTGACCCATTAAATAGATACATTAAATGTAGTTGGGTAAAACCCAAAGTTCATGACCCATACCCATGGATCATGATCCATAACCCATGACCCATTGCATGAAATCATGCATGAAGTCATAATGGGTATTATCCATAACCCATGGAGCTAATCCATGACTTATTGACTAGATGCATTGCATCTTCTAGATACATTGTATCTATTTGGATATCCATGGTTCAAAGTCTATAACCCATGATCCATGACCCATGACCCATTTGGGGCGTCCTCATGATCCTAGGAATACACTAAGCGGATCCCTCAAGCAAGGGATCCGTGGGATGATGAGTGAATTTTTGTCTATAAATAGTGAGCCATTTCTTCATTGTAAGTTGTCTCTTCTACATAGTATCTCCTAGTATTGTAAACTCTCTATCCTCGGATCCAAAGGATCTTTCTATGTAGTTTTGTGTTTTGTTTGTGTGATCTTACGGGTTCCTCGTAAAGGCAAGATCACCACCTCTTGAAGTCAAGCAAGCTCAAGTCCATGAGTTGCCAAGCAAATCATCATCAAGACTCACAAGTTCTCTTGTTGATAAGTTCTTTCCTCTCTAGAAAGTGTTGTGTCTAAGGCATTAGTGAAGGATGCCGAAGGGTCTAGTCGAGAGGCATTCTTGAAAGGTCTTTGAAGGTCCGTGTCTAAGGCATTAGTGAAGGATGCCGAAAGGGTCTAGTCGAAGGCATTAGTGAAAGGTGCCGAAGGTCCGTGTCTAAGGCATTAGTGAAGGATGTCAGAAGGGTCTAGTCGAAGGCATTAGTGAAAGGTGCCAAAGGTCCGTGTCTAAGGCATTAGTGAAGGGTGCCAAAGGTCCATGATGAAGGCATTAGCGAAAGGTACCAAAAGATCATGTCAAGGGCATTAGTGAAAGATGCCAAGGGTGTACAATTGATATGGTGAATCGATGTACAAATATAGATAGGTTGTGTCCAATGATATTGATATCCTTGATGATGTTGTAATAAGGAGTGGGTCCCCTTTGGGATAGGTATCGTGTAGTGTTGGGTAGTAGTTCTGTTGGGAATTATGTGAAGTATGGATTATCTTGAATTGTTGCTAGAAGAGATTCTCTTTGAGTAGTGTGGATTCTACCGAAGACATAATCTGCTGAAGTTTTATAGTTATTAGTTTGTTTCCAAGTGATTATTCCGTGTTTAGTATATTTAGTTTGGATATACATGAGCTTTATTAGGAAGTGATTTTTATATCTTATTTAGTTTTATGTTTATCGTTTCTTGGGAAGCGGTTTAGGGTTTTGTTTAGGGTTCTTTGTCTATAAAAGGAACACAATAGTATGAGTTATGTACCGATTGGAAAAACAAAGTTTTAGTTAATATAACGATCCATAGAGGATCACGAGTTCTTAGTTATTTGAGTTACTTGTGTTTATATTCGATAAATATAAGTAGTAGAGATTGTCTTTTATTGTGCTTGTGATTACATAGGCATAAATAACGATCCACGAGCTCAAGATCTATCAAAGTCCATTTGTTTCAACAAGTGGTATCGAGCCTCGTGAGAGTCTCTACGATACTAAGGACAAGTTTTACGAACACCCATACAACCAAAACAAAAATTATCATGCACGGATCGGATGTTGATGTTGAAATCACCAACAACCAAAACTCCACCCATCTGCAACAACTAAGTCTCTCTAATAGCAATGCGGATGCTGAATCGATCTCAACATTGATTGGAATCTATGGGAGATAGTCATGAAGGAAGCAGTTTGAAGAGAACTACCACGGATCTCATGGGTAAGATGACTTATGTTCCTCCCAGCTAGCAAGAATTCTTGGCGGTTCGAGAGAGAAACCAAGGTTAGAACCATTCTTCTTCAAGCTATTCACGAGGATCACTTGGTGATTTTCACTTCATGCAAGATACTAAGGACATATGGTTAGCAATTAAGGCAAAGTTCGGTGGGAATGAGGAGTCTAGGAGGCGAAAAAGTCCATCTTTGAGACAACGAGTTTCGGGACTTTCAAATCTCGAAGAGGAAGGAATTCACAAGGCTATGACAAGTTTCACAAGATTTTAAGTCGATTAAATCGGTTTGCGAGGCAAAGCGGATAATGATGATTGTAATTCTAAGTTTTTGAGGTCTTTACCTCCATCACAGCTACAAGTAAGCATTGCTTTAAAAGCTAAAGGTGGTTTGGACATGATTACCTTTGATGAGCTGTACCACAAACTTAAAGCTCTTGAACATGATGTAAGAAGTCCTTTTAGATCATCTTCTTCTGCTAGTCACACATGATTCGTTGGAGCCTCTACCCCAAAGATGAGTTATGGTCCGAGACCAACATATTCATCATCATCTTATGCTACTCCTTCATCAAGCTCTCATTCTAAATCGAGTGGTATTATGGAAGATGTTCTTGGATCCTTCTTTCTTGATTATGATCCTCAACGGATCGGCCTATGAGGATTTTGATCGGTGGATCCACTGAGATGGAAGAGATGAAGGCGAGGTGGCGGTGGCCATGCTTTCCATGGATATCAAAATTTTGGTATAAAAGGTGGCGAAGGTTTGGATTCAAAGGGCGAGATCCGGCGAGGTTTGACAAGAGGAAGGTTAAATGCTTCACATGTCAATAGATGGGTCACTTCTCTAGAGAATGCAAAGACGGAAAGGCGGTGATGAGACAAGATACTCTTCTTGTCATCGAGAATCGAGAAGGGCGGGAACTTCAAGGGATCATTGCTTTGGTCACTCTAGATAGCAATGTGGATTTGGAAGCAACATGAGCGGGGAAGATAATGATGGTCATGGTAATGATAACGTTGGTTTGATTGCAAGCTATACTTGAGAGGATATGCATGATCAGTTGCCTTGATGGGCATCTCTCGGTACAAAGCATTTTGTTTGGTTGTAGTGGCGTTATAATGAACTCAAAGAAGCTTATGATATTTTGAAACCTAAATATAATGAATGCTATGTGGAAGTTGAAGCTTATAAGCAGGCTTTAAAACACTAGAAAGACAAAGGTTTGGTTTCGGAAGAATCAAATAACTTATGATGAGAAGATAGGTGTATTAGAAAGGGATCTCGAATGTGCTAAAAATGAGTTAAAGTGGTGCGAGAAGGTAGGCGGATGTAGTGTCGAGAAAATTTAGAGCTTAAGAGAAACTTAATGAGGAAATTGCTAGGCATAAAGAATGGATATTAAATGGAAACAAGTTAGCAAGTCACATCTATGCTAGTCAAACTCCAAATACTACTATAGGTTTAGGCTTTAAGAAGTATGTAGGATTAGAAGCTAGAGATGACACTTTGAAATCTACATCGGCAGCCTAGCTAATTTTGTGAAGAAGGTGACCTACATCTTTGTCGTGGACCTATTAGAGGTGAGCACATGCCCATTGACCTTTCCATTCTTGTTGACTTTGATGGATCACACCATCTCTATGGCAAAAGTCAAAGGACTTGCCGGACCACGATACTTCTTCTAATGACTTTGTCTCTTGTGTTATGATGACAAGTCCTCCAAGCAGTGGTCTCTGAGTATGATTCAAATGACAAGTCGACCTTCCCAAGTCTTCACCCCTACTGCACCCAAGACTACCAATAAGCATGTCGGAGTTCTTTGAGAATCCACTTCCAAGGCAGTTGCCTCACGAAGACTTGCTTTTAATTCTTTGCATAATAGTCTTGTTAAAACAATTCTTTTTATGGTTTTGGTTTGAATACTACGCTTGTAATAACACATCTTTTGGTTTGAATAAATCTTCTAAGCGAAGACATGTTTTGTGTGTGGAAGTAAATTTCATTTAATTAAGGATTGTGATTATCATGAGCAAAGGATGAGTAGGTGTGGTGATTCTAGGAAATCTAGACCAATGTGGACCAATGTTAATGATATACCACCTTATGTTCCACGACAACTAATACTAATACTCCTTTTCCTTGAGAAGACCGGTTGTAAAACCATATGTTCAACCAACAAGTGAATATTTTAAGAATGGTTTTGGCACGGATATGTTAACCCTATGGTGATGGGAAAGTGTGGGACACTGCTATCAAGACCTCGTGAGTTGTTCTTGGAATAGCAGGACCTAAGTTTCAATGGAAACCCAAGAACAATAGTGGATCTTATACATGCATGGTGTAACTCATATGATCCACAAGCGGTTAGTCGACAATGACTTGAGCCTCCATAGTGTACTAATTCTGTATAATTGTTGTTGTTGTTGTAGGATCATCCCCTTAAGCATAAAGATGTTGGCATTGTTGATAGTGGTTGTTCTAGAAGTATGTGGGAAGCAGGGGATATGATGCATAACTTTGTACCAATTGAAGGAGGAGGCAATGCAACCTTTGGAGGAAGTGATGGAAGAATTCTTGGAAAGGGACCATCAAAACACCTCAATTTGGACTTTGAGAATGTATATTATGTCAAGGAACTTCAACACTTCAATTTGTTTCGGTCTCACAAATATGTGACACCAAGAACAAAGTAATCTTCACAGGAGGATGAATGTCTTGTGCTATCTAAAGACTTCAAACTCCCGGAAGAAACTTCAATTCTAACGAAAGTTCCTCATGATCACAATCTTTATACATTCAACTTAGCGATGTCAAACCAGCGGTGACCTAACTTGTTTGGTGGCTAAAGCATCCTTGGATGAGTCTACCAAATGGCATAGAAGGATGGCCATGTCAACTTCAAGACCATAAACCGCTCTCTAAAGCGGGTCTTGTTGACGGTCTTCCTTCAAAGTTTTCTAAATGATCATAAGCGTGTTTGCATGCAACAAAGGAAAGCAACACGAGCCTCATACAAAGGTGTTCTATTCTGCTTTGTAAGCATTATTTGAACCTCTTGGTGCTTCATATGGATCTGTTTGGTCCAACTCAGTGAAGCATTGATCATAAATATTTTTGTCCGGTGATCAGCGATGGTTATAGCAAATTTTGTTGGGTATTCTTTCTAAGGACTAAAGATGAAACATCGTAGTGTTGAAAGACTTCATTACCCTTATTAATCAGTTGAACAAAAGGTGAAAGGAATTCGGTGTGATAATGGGACGAGTTCAAGAATGCAAGCTTATAGAACTTTGTAGGTCAAAAGGGATCAAACGGGACTATAGCACTCCAAGAACCCTCAACAAAATGGGGTGGCGAAAAGGAAAAATAGGACCTTAATAGAGGTGCAAGATCTATCTTTGGCGGACTCTAAGCTTCAACCATGTTTTGAATTTGAAATTTGTTGGCACAACTTGCTATGTCTTGAATAAGTGTCCATTACTAGACCACTCAAAACACCATATGAACTTCTATTTGGGAAAGTTCACATTATTCATTACCTTAAACCGTTTGGTGTCAGTGACTATTCTAAAGACAAGTGATCCGTTGGGCAAATTTGATGAGAAAGGCGATGATGGTTACATTGTGGGATATTACGCTTATAGTAAAGGCGTCTGAGTTTACAATGTATACTGCGAAGAAGATTGAGGAGACATTGAATCGAGGTTTCTAGAAGACAAGCCTAATGTTCAGGGCGGTCATGTTTGGTCATTTGACCTTGATTATAGCGATTACTTGGGTTATTCTAGACATATGGCTAACCAACATGCAGATTCTCAAGAATCTCCAACTAACGATGTGGGGACTATGGATGATCATTACGGGTGGGTGCGAAGATGATGAACAACCCATTGTAGTGCCTTCTTTCTCCCTAACAATTTCTGGTGACACTTCTAGAGATTATCTTGATGTGAGTGAAGATGAACTCCATTATCTTTGAGGACCTTGCGGTTGAAGAAACAAGAGTATCGACCAATTTAGAAGGTGAGAGGAATGTTGAGGAGAGTTCGGTGAAGCAATCGGTGGAAACATCAATTCTGAAAAGTGATTACTGCTTTCTCCTTACCTCTCCCATTCGGGTGAAAGACATGTTGACTCTACTCCTATCTCTACTAGAGTGTCATTGACCTTGGAGAACCTTATACGGTTTCCAAAACCTTGATCTTGGTCATCATCAACCTAAAGCGAGAATCTTCAACACACCTTCCTATGACCGATTTTGAACCTCGTGACTAATCTTGATTCCTCCATTGATGTCAA
Source organism: Chrysanthemum lavandulifolium (assembly GCA_022545495.1). Taxonomy (NCBI): domain Eukaryota; kingdom Viridiplantae; phylum Streptophyta; class Magnoliopsida; order Asterales; family Asteraceae; genus Chrysanthemum; species Chrysanthemum lavandulifolium. The sequence goes on from CM040238.1 coordinate 208,826,683, forward strand.
CACCACTACTACTACAAGGATCAACAATGCTCATCCACAGTCTAATATTATTGGTGATCCTAATGCACCTGTTAGAACAAGGGGTACTATAGCACGTTCTAAATATGGTCAGGTGGCTTTTATCTCTTATGTCTCAAATCAACAGAGAGAAAATCACACAGACTATGCACATTGTTTGTTTGCTTGAAGCCTCAAGTGGAACCAACCAATGTTACTCAGGCTCTTGAAGACTCAAGTTGGCTTGAAGCAATGCAGGAAGAGATGCAACAATTTCAAAATCGGCGGTTTGGATATTGGTACCACTACACGATGGTAAGTATGCCATTGGGACTAAATGGAGTGCGAAGAATAAGAGATGCACGAGGTGTTGTCATTAAAACAAAGCAGTTAGTTGCACGGGGTATATACAAGAGGAGGATAAATTATGATGAAGTGTTTGCACTGGCAAGAGTTGAGGCCATACAGTTTTCTTAGCTTATGCATCCTATATGGGTTTTATGGTCTATCGGATGGATGTTAAAGGAGCCTTCTTGTATGGTGAAATTGAAGAGAGGTTTATGTCACTCAACCTAAAGGATTTGAAGATCCGGATCATCTAATCATGTTTATAAGGTAGTCAAAGCTCTCATGGACTACATGAGCACCCAGAGCACGGTATGCTGACTCTACATTTCTTCGAAGCATGGTTATAGAAGAGTGCAATTGATAAGACTCTATTCCTTAGAAGAATTCCACGAGATATTATTCTTGTGCAAGTGTATGTGGATGACATTATTTTGGATCCACAAAGGAAGCTTGGTGCGGGGAGTTTGAGGAGCTTATGAAGGAGAGTTTCGGATGAGTGCCATGGGAGAGATGACTTTCTTTTGGGTCTCAAGTTCGTGAGAACTGATGGTATCTTTATCGATCGGGATAAATATGTGAGGACATCTTGAAAAAGTTTGGTATGGAGGGTGTAAGGACGCCACTACACCTTATGAAGCTCAAAGACAAAGACCAACAATGAAGCGAGATCCACTGTGAATGTTCATTTATCAGGTCTATGATTGGCTCTTTGATGTATTTACGACTTCAGGCTGATATTACTTTTGTTGTGAGTGTTTGTTCACGACATCAAGTTACTCATGACTTCCCATCTCAATGCTATTAAGATCTTTAAGTACCTCAAAGGCCAACCTCATCTAGGCCTTTGGTACCCAAAAGTCTCCTTTTAAGTTGGAAGCTTATAGTGATAGTGACTATCTTTGGTGCAAATCGGATGGAGGTCCACTTTGGAGGTTGCCAATTCCTTGGAAAGAGATTGATGTCTTGGCAATGCAAGAAGCAGACTATAGTGGCTACCTCATCTCTCGAGCGAAATCGTTCTTTCTTTGCAAATTCTTGTGGACGAGTTCTTTGGATTCAAAATCAATTGTTGGATTATGGGTACAATTTCATGAACACAACAATTTTATTGATAATCAAAGTACCATATGCATTGTTAAAATCTAGTTTTCACGGTAGAACAAAACATATTGAAATCGGGCACCACTTTATAAGAGATGCATATGATAAACATTCGATAAAAGTGGTCAAAATTCATCTTGATAATAATGTGGCGGTTTGTTAACAAGGCTTTTGATGGACCAAGGTTTCAACACCTTGTGGTCCATATCGGTATGCTTAACCCTTAACTGCAAAGTTTAAGGGGAGGCATATGCCTCAGGGGAGGCATATGCCTTGAGGGGAGGATTTGTGTACACTTTGCGTGTTACAATGTAATTTTGTATATTTGTTTGCTTTTATCTAACTCTAACCAGCTAATGTAATCTTAGTTTGTTTTTCTTTGTTGGTTTGTGTGTTTCTCTGTATTTGTTCTGTTTTGCAGATTGGTTGTTCATTCTAAATATGGTCAAGAAAGCTCTAAAGCTTGTTTCTACTGAATTCAAAGTGCTGAAGTGAGCCATTTGTTTCTACTGAAGACAATGTACTGTAGTTATAATGTTCATTCAAGAGAAATCTTGAAGCAAATTGTTCATTCTTTCAAGAGAAGCAGTTCTGACTTCTGACTTACAAAGTACAATCAACATCAAATGCATCTACATGATCACTAATCCTAATCTATTACATATCATCATTCCAACATCTAACAGACTGTTGGATATGCATGATCGCTCACATCTTTCACACTAGATGCTGGATATGCGTTTGTGAAGTCTTGCATAACCACCCATTCATTCTATCTTGATGGCTGGAGATACATGACTAATATGATGAGGATGCTAAGGATCAAAATGGAAAGGATGGATTGATGCAAATCATGATGATGAAGAAAAATAATATGTCCTTTGTGCTTCATCCATTTATTTCAACCAAAATGCAACCCATCTACTATCCTGAAGCATTTCCTCTATCGATATGTGTTGTTGCACAAAACACGATGCGAAGACCGAGAACCACCTCTATCTTTGGGGTGGTGGATTTACTGCTCGTGGCCTTCGTTGAGGCCGAGGTCTTGGAGGTTGGGAGTAGATGTTCTCTCTACGGGGTTATCGAATCATCAGCGGCAGGAAGGCGCATTCACAACGACAAGGGAGCTCTTTCACTTTCTTTGAAGTTGCTTCCTCATCGAGTCTTCATAAGGTAATACATAAGAACTTATGGATGAGTTGTCTTCACCATCTCCTGGATTGCTTGACAAATAGTTCTTCTTCCACCTCTCAAGACTGCTTATGGAGGATTCATTATCATCTGATGAAATAGTGATGGGGGTGGAACTACTCATAGTTTATTGTGGGTAATTTTGGAGAGTTGATGAAATTAGGGTTTGTGATGAATATTTGGGGGGTTTTGATGAAGAGATAAGTGTGCATTGGGATTGTTTTATAGACGGTTTCAAGACTTAATGAGATTTAATTCAGTGGGTGAAGCAGGTAAAAAGATATTCTTGAAGCTTCTTGAATACATGATCTATTTATGCGATTGGTATTCTTGACGGAATGGCTAGTGTTTCTACCGAAGTTGAAAGTGAAATTGAGTAAAAGTAGAGTCCACGTCGGCATTGGTCGACTTTGACCAAAATTGGGAAATTCTACTTATTCTCTACTTGCATATCTTCGTCTCATATTAAGTGATTCTCTTTTACTCTCGTTCAAAACACTTCCATTTGTGTAAATCTTAACCCTAACCTTCAATATCACTCATGGCTTCAATTCAAACATGATCATAATAAGGTCGCTTTTGGGAGCGCTAAGGGTGACGAGTTGTATAGACCGATGATTGAATTCTTCTGAGATCAAAGATTGATATGCTCTAACACATTCTCCAAATGCAATATATGAATCATTGGTTACTCAATTTTGGGCATCGATTACGAAAAGGGTGATACATAGATTGTTGCAATGATTGACGGAAAGAGTATGTGGTGACGGAGGAGTTGATTAGAAGGCGACTTGGTTAGATGATGAGAATGGGGTTTTCATTCTAATCTTTGTAGTGGTACTTGATGGGCTTAGAGCAATTGGATATCAAGGTACAAGGGCCGACATGTGGTTAAAGAATCGACTTTGTCCTATGTGGAGGTTTTGGTTCATACATTGCTTGATGTTTAAGCAATAAATCAGGAGGATGGGATGGATTTTGACTCAATTAGGATGTGGTATTATTTGTCTATCTCGAGGTTTAACTTATAATTTTTCTAAGTTTATTTTCGATAATATGGTTGAGAATATAACTAGGAAAAGGGCAAGTTTTGATGTACCTAGGTTTTACTGATGATATTGGATGTTTCTACCCAAACCCAAGCTTTTCATCCCATAGGGTTTTATCTTCTAAGTTATTTGCTTCAATGAGAACTAAATTTGAGGACACATTTTCCTTTATTAGCGACCATGTTGCCTCGGGGAATGAGGCTAGCGATGAGGTTAATGTTGTTACTTTACCTTCTACCAATACTACTGATGGTAATCCTTCAGTTGCTATTGATGAGGGCCCTTCACACTCTTCTTTGAGGCATCTAATGTTCCTACTGACTTACCTCCATCCATACCTTCGCCTAGACCTTGTGCTAGTCCATCACCTACACAAGTTTCTCTTGATGAGGTTCAGGTTGATACTGATAGATTGCCCACACCTAGTCCTATTAGGAATCAATTAGGTGACGGATTTTCTAATTTTGAGCATGTTCATATTACTCCTGAAAGGTCCAATGAAGCTCCCATTACCTTGAGCAATCGGTTGGTGGGTGAGACCTATTACACTTACCTCCATATATGCTCTAGTGAACAAGTATGCAGGTGAGGTGGCTGATCTCGGGAAGGAGCTTGCGAGACTAAGTCTACTCTTGGTGGTAAGATTGTAGAGTTGCGGACTAAAGTTGAGAACTTGGAGGAACTACTTGGAAAAGGGGCAAAAGAGTTTTGATTTCTTACGAAGAGGAGCGGGAAGAGACTCGTGAGACTCGGCATGCATCACTAGGAATCTTGGGCGATGCGACTCTTACATCGATGTTTCTTCTCCTATTCTTGAATCTACAAGGAGAAGGTGCCTATTATATTTGCTAGAAAAGGAAGAAGACAATATCTGAATAAGGTATCTCTGAAACTTCTAAGGGCAAATGTTGTTGATGCAGCTGCGATGTTCTATTTGAGGAGGTTGTTTCGATCATGGTCAAGCCTCATTTGTACAAGAACAACCAAATTCTTCACCTTGAGATGATGATGAAGTTTTATGGTGGGAGAATTTTTAAGTTGAATTCTTCTTAAAGTTTTTCTACACGGTTGAGGAATTGTCTCAACATGTTTCTTCGATGATGGTTTGGGTGTTTCTTCGAAGTTCAAATTGATTCTGTGAGGAATCTTCTGACAAAGGAAAGGAAGCTGTGATTGATGAAATGATTGGTTCAGTCAGTATCGATTCTAATTTGTCTGCAGAAAAGTTTACACGACTGGATGTGATGAGAATAGTATGAAACTAATATGTTTTGATGTACATGTTGTCATTTGTTCTTTGCAAAGATATGGAGTTTCGAGTTTCTTCATCAAAGAGATGTTCTTATTTGGATTCTTTCTTTTGTTGTTCGTGAACAATCCTCTGGCTGTCTAGTTAAAGATCTATCAAGAAAGGGAACTTAACCTAGTCAAATTCCGGTTTAGGGAGGATTGTTGGGAATTATGTAGTATGGATTATCTTTGAATTTCTTGCCGAAGAGATTCTCTTGAAGTAGTGTGGATTCTACCGAGAGACATAATCTGTTGAAGTTTTATAGTTATTAGTTTGTTTACGGAAGTGATTATTCCGTGTTTAGTATATTTAGTTTGGATATACATGAGCTTTATTAGGAAGTGATTGTGTATATCTTATTTAGTTTATGTTTATCGTTTCTTGGGAAGCGGTTTAGGGTTTTGTTTAGGGTTCCTTGTCTATAAAAGGAACACAATAGTATGAGTTATGTCTTGATTGGAAAAACAAAGTTTTAGTTAATATAATGATCCATAGAGGATCACAGAGTTCTTAGTTATTTGAGTTACTTGTGTTTATATTCCGCTGATAAATATAAGTAGTAGAGATTGTCTTTTATTGTGCTTGTGATTACATAGGCATAAATAACGATCCACGAGCTCAAGATCTATCAAGGTCTGTTTGTTTCAACAAGTTCCTCCTTAGTAATGGAACTCGGTATCTAGCCTTGTACCGGATAAAGTGTAGGCAACGTTGTGATAGGTTTGGTTCTACCTCGTGGAAGAACCCGGTGTCTATCCTTGTACCGGATAAAGAGTAGGCGATGTTGTGAAGGCTTCTCCGCCACAAGGAGTTTGTGTTGTGTAGTGATTACGAACTCTCGAGTAGGTAACCCCAGGAGTGGAGTAGGGCAAGGAAGGTGTCCTTGTAGTCGAACCACTATAAATACTTGTGTTGTGGTTTTGTGCTTCTTACTCTTTATCTTTGCTTTACTTAGTTATATACTTATCTATCAACATCCAACACACACATTTAAATATGTTAGCCTTAATAATAATTAATAGAAAGTGATGGTCATTCACGTTTAGGAACTTTGTAACGTGTGTTAGATATAAATTAGAATAGTCAATGGGCTCGTGGATTGGGCTAAGCTAAATGGTTAGAAGTTAAGTTAAGCTAGCCTTATGTAAGTTTATATAATCCAAGTCAATCCAAACCCAAACCAAGCCCATGGCCAAGCCTTTAGTGCAACATGTCTTGTACTATAAATACCCTCAAATGTGTCATTTGAGGGTGTGCTGATGTGTAAGTGTGTGTTTTCATTGCAATACAAGTTCTCTCTTCATCTTATTTCTCTCTAACACATACACGACATATACATCATTCAAGTCACCATCTTTACCTTCCTTGTGCTTCATCTTTACGCATACGCTTAGTGTGTTATGTGTTATATTTGTGTGGTAAGCTTGGTAACGTGATAAGGTTGATAAAAACAAGGTCCTAAAATTGGTATCAATCGCCTAACAATGGTTTAGGAGTGTTTGTGTTCATTTTTTTGTTAAAGCTTTTCACAAAAGTTGCGTTTTTTTATCCTAAAACGTGACCTTTTGTCATAAGGTTTTGATTTTTACGTGTAAGTTAAGCTAAAGTTGTAGTTTTTATTGATCTTTAAGTGTTTTGGAAGAAGTTTGTGCAAAAGAAATCATTTGGAATCATGTTTTTGGGTGAAAAATCGTGTTTTGCAAATTTCTAGACAGTTTACGCGTAAAGGTTGCGTGAAAAGAAAGTCAAAACCCACTTTTTACGCTTAAGAAAAGTCAAAACCCTTTTCTTACGCTTAAGGTTTACGCGTAAGAAGTGAAAGTTACGCCTAAGGTTTACGCATAAGCATCTGGTGAAGAATCTTCGTGCAACAACGATTACTGAGTACTTCCCTCACTTCTATAAGTTTGTGGAATACTTCGACTTGTAAAATCTCGCTAGCTTGGACAAGTTAGTAAGATACGATTCTTTCTTACGTGTAAGCAAGTTTGTTACACCTAAGACTTCAATCTTATGCGTAAAGACAGTGTTTACGAATAAGAGTTAAATCTTACGAGTAAGATATTTTTTACGCATAGGATAAATCTTACGCGTAAGGATATTGTTTACGTATAAGAGTTAATTGTTACGAGTAAAGACAGTTTTTACACATAAGCTTCAAATCTTACGCGTAAGGACCAAGTTTATGCCTAAGCACCCAAAGTTTACGCTAAGAACAAGTTTACGAGTAAGATTTTCAGCAAAACTTCAAATGGCCATAACTTTTGAACCGTAACTCCGTTTTCAGCGTTCTACCCATCAAAATGACCGTGAGAACGAGGAGAATGTCACGCCAAATAAACTATAAGGTCAAACTTCGAGGCCTAAAAATGCTCCGAACAGAAGTTATTGAGGTTTTTAAGTTTTCAGACCAAATTTTCACTACAACAACCGAGCTTAATCTTCATCAAACACAACTCCTTTATCGTTGAATCGATCCTACATCAACTTTATCACACATACCTTCATCAATGGCAACTCAGCAAGATCGTTACATAATTGCTTTCACAAATGCTATTGCTTCATTCTCCAATGCATTAAACAGTAGTTACACTACACCAAATAACAACAACCAATGGATTTCATCGTACAATAAGCAGTTTGCTCAACGGTATTCATATGAGTCAAGAAGGACAAATGGGAGATGTTGTTAGGAATCATCAAGGATTTGCTACGGTATCTGAGATGGGGAATCGGATGCGATATGCGAGGCGGTATGTTGGACATCGGAGGGTCGATTGTGAATCGAGAATATGGAATATCAAAATGGGAATAAGCATTTCATGACTACGGTTCGAATGCTACCTCAGAACCTCACGGCCAAAATTGGGTCATTTGATTTAGAATGCAGTGTCAAAGCAATGACGAATGTAGAAAGGGTTAAGTACATGTTGATGTTAGCACATAAAGAAGAGTCGGGAATACCATTGACTGCTGAGGAATACAACTTCATGGCTACAGCACGTGTCTATGATGATGATGCAGCAAACATCAATGTGAACAACAGTCTTACAGTCACTCAGCAGGATACAACATCAAGTAGTACTTTTGAGACACCTCTTGTCTACGATACAGATCTACTCAATGAGATACCAAATTATAGTAATGTTGCTAATCCGTTTACTCATGAGAAGCCACATTCTGTGTCTCCCAATCCTAATTATGACACATATATGGGGGAGCAAGTTAATGGCAATGTTAACTTTGAAACTCCACCTATGGATCCTAATGGAGGTCAAGATGAATAGAATGGTGCTAATGATGAGAACTCGTGCTTTCTTTGAAACATTAATTAATAATTGTGGTATTGAAATTGAGAAAATTAAAAGGTCAATCGCGAAGTTAAGGCCGCGAATGATAAATTGACCACTGAGCTTGAGAGGTACAAGGAGAATGCAAAAGCTTTTGAATTTCACAAAAACAAAGAGTCAGAATTAGAAATTGGTTATCGAAACTCCGTTTTAAGATAAAAACAATTGCAAATCAAGTACGACACACTTGATGTTAAGTTGTGATTGAAAATAAAAACTTTACACGAGGAAATTTCTGATCTTAAAAACCAAATTTCTAAACAAAATTCAACCTATTCGATCTTGAAAAGAGAGAAAAAGTTGATTCTTGATTTTCAAAACAGAAGATTCTCTTCTTGATGAAATTCTTGATAAAAATGAAAAATCAACAAATTGGAAAATTTGCTTATTACAACGGGTCATTCGGCTAAAACAACCAATATGCTAATTAATCAAACAAATCTGTATTATCATACAACACAAAAAATGGCTCTTGGTAACAAACCTCCTTGTGCACTCAAGAAAGCTCAGAACGAACAGAATATTTTGCATAACGGAAATGCTTTGTTTGATAAACATGAACCCATAACTGTTCGTGATTCTCATGAAACGTTAGAACTACTTGAAGAGAGCATATTAAAAATGAAACAAAAGAACCCAGAAATTAAACCAATTGATTATAACAAACTTAACAAACTTTTGTTCCTCAAAAAGAAAAGTCAAAGTTTTCCATAATGCCCAGTGTTTCAAACAAAGAGTCAAAACCAGTTTCAAAACCAGTAGTTGTCTCCAAATCATTTTCGAACATGGAACAAATGTCTTCAAACAATCCTTTTAACACAAGTGATGCTAGAAGCATTTTAGATGAAATTAAAACTAGAATGGGGCTACTTGAGAACTTGTTAAATCCAAAATCAACATCGACACTAACAAGCTGGTTTTCTAGTTTTCACGATGAAATGAAAAGGTTTCGAAAATGAAATTGCCAATCCGAATTACGTAAGTGCGAGGGTAATTCATTTTGAACAAGCATTTTGAAAAAGCGGGTGACTTTGTCAAGGACCATAAATCCACAGTAAAGCAAGCTAATGAATGTTTGAACACATCAAAGTTTTGGAAAATCTAAATGATTCTCTGCGAAGATGTTATGACTACCGATATCATGTCCATTATCTTACAAACATATTCCGTTGAAGACCATGAAAGACTCGATCTGAGACCTCGTAATTACTTCAAAATATGAAAAAGCTCTTGAAAATCTTGAAAAACAAAATCGTCTATTTTAAACAACTTGATCGAAAACCAAGGAATGCAAGTATGACAAGCATTGTATGGCGTGCCTACAAGGACATGAAAGAGCAAATGATCTTTTGAGAGCTCAGCGGGATGTCAAAAGGAAAGGCTATGAATACTAAGTTTGCAAAACAATTGGTGAGGAGAAAACAAATGTTCCCAAATCGATTTCCAAATTAAAATGTCTATTTCTTAGTTTGCTCCAAAGTCAATGAGAAAAATGATTTGTCAAAAGCAGTCACTCCACGGTCCTTGCCTATTAAAGAGAATTATCAAAAGTGTTGAAAAAGAAAAAGCGGTTTTGAAAACCAAAGTGATTGCACCTAGCCTTTCTGAAATAGTACAGAATGTGACCAAAAATCGATTAAAGAATATGTTAGTTCAAACGACATGGTCCACAATCACTATCTAGAAGAAGCTAGGAAAAAGGCACAGACTCGAAAAGACGGAATTTTAGGTGCAAAACCTAGGGTGATGAATTCTACAAGATTTCAAGGTACTGCTAGTAGTAGTAAACCATTACCTAGGAACACTCAGAAAACTAGGGATTGGCTTGCATCTAAGAGTAGTTACGGGAACCAGCTATGCATGTCGAAAACAACACTAGAAATTAAGGTCTTTTTGAACAAGAAACAATTTCAAAAGGCTGTAGTGACAAAGTTAAAGTTGCTCTTTTAAACAAAAATGTTGAATTTATACATCCTACATGTCAAAAATGTGTCTTTTCATTAATCACGATGCATGTCTTGCACAATATCTCAAGAAAGTAAATTCACATGCTACGGTTCAATCTACTAAGACTACAAACATAAACAAACCCGTTGACAAGATGAACATGGAAAAAAACCCAAAGGTGGATCTTTTCGGGGCGTAGTTTTCAAAAATGAGTCTTCATTGAATCGAAAAGAAAACAACTCCTAGATCTTGACTTAGGTGGATTCCGGGAAAAGTTTTAAACAAAGTAGGTCTTAGATGGATTCCCACAGGAAAGATTTTTGATACTTGCCCCAAGACAAATAATAGTGAAACTCATCAAGATAAGGAAGTAAAAACCACTACAACCGTTGATAGTGTGATAAGGATTTAAAACATACACTTTTAAGGGGTCATTTAAGCCCTTAATTGCCCACTTTTATATCCGTTACTGCTTAATTTCGTTTCTTTTCACTTTTTAAGTCTCTTGAAGGCAAAATCTTTGGAATGATGCTTATTTATGCGAAAAGGCGTGAATATGTGAAGAAAATGGCTAAAGTCAAGATCAAGACACTCAGTTCTTTGAAGTATACTAGGCAGGCGTCGAAACAAGAAGCGATGGTCCTATATTGTGATGACTCGGGGCGAATTTGCTATTTTGCACGGACGGCGTCGAGGCTTTGAAGAGTGAGGCGTCACGATGACCTTTTCCTCAGACGGCAGATCTAGATTCAGATTCGGTGTCGAAGTTGAAGACGGCGTCACAACCACAATGTGGCGCCGTCCTAAAGTTGACTTGGCGAGCGAAACCCTAATAGAGGCGATCTGGCGTCACGGCTAAAGGTGGCGCCATCGCGATTGTAACTCTATATATAGAATTCGATTTTGAGACTTTTAGAGGTAGACTTGTGGGTAAAACCTAAAAGCGACTTTTGTCCGTCTAGGGCGGTATTTTAGGTTCTAATACCTATTTTACATCGAGATAAGTTATTTACATCGAGAATGTGTATGCTTGCATGTTTAACATGTCCAACTAATTTACTTATGTGTTTGCTTTGATCTATGAAACCTAGTTATTGAATATTGATTGGTTGTCTCTTATCTTAATTGTAATTGGCTTAGGATTGCAATAAGCCATCGTTGTATTTTTAATGCTTGAGTAATCTTTGTGAACCTTAGTTTATAATGCCTAGAGTAATTGTAGGCTAAAATCCAAAGATAACCTTAGAGTTGGTTTATGAATCCTAGAGATTTTGTAGGCAATAACCTTAGCGTATTCTCAAAGAGTTGGGAGAAAAGCATACCCTCGACCTTAGAAGACACAGCGTTAAGAATAAGGGCGTGATAATTCAACCATCAATAAAGATAACTAGGGCGTAATAGTATCTAGGTAGACACATTTTAATCATCATCTGAGCACACATCAATAGACATAGAGTACCCCTTAGATTAGATAATTAGATTAGTAGTGTAATTGGTGAAGTACCACCCCCAATCGAAACCCGAGATCGTACTTTCAATTTTCTAAAAATATAAAAGATAAAAAATAATCTTCCTCAACCCTAACTTTAGCGTAGTAATTTCTCACTAGCATTCCTATTCCCTCGAGCGATATCAATCACGAGGCTTACCCTAATACTACACTACAGCGATTAGGTTCCTTTGCCTGGGTGGTTGAAAAACTTGCTCGAAGAAAGGAAGTTTCCTTTGACCGAGCGCGCGTTGTGCAGCGTATCAAGTTTTAGGCGCTAATGTAGGGAATAGAATAGCTAGTTAGGATTTCCACCTCGTTTAGGTTCCTTGCTTGATTCCCATCAGTGAGATTTTTCTCTTTTTAGCTTCCTCGTAGTCTATCCCCCTTCTTGTGACCTTTGTTGTAATCTCATCACTTTTCATCATGGAGGTGATAACCCGCAAACAACAACCTACCATCAAACAAATACCCACCATTGATCCAACCTTTGCCAAACAACTATGAGCTCGTATCGTTGGTGAAATTGGAAGCTTAAAAATTTAATAGGATAATTGAAAGTGCACTTGAGGAAGCCCTTAAGGAATCCACTAGTACTTTAGATAGTGATTCGACCTCAAGCGATTCGGAGGATGAATTTGAAGAAGGAGATTATAAGGTGTTAGAAATTATGGAGGGTAGTAAGGAGGAGGAGGAACTTAGGGAGTATTTCGATTCATACCCTAGCAGGAAGAAACCGCCTATCACTATAACGTAGTTAACTTCCTGCGACCACCTTTCGAGCCTCGCATAAAAAGTGGTGACCCTAAAACATTAAGATACCGTGCATGATTGGGTACTCATAGGGATCACACTTACATAGGTATGCGGCACCCATGAACATAATGTCTAGGCTCTGTTACAATTGGATCATGAAGCGAAAAGTTAGGACCTATGAGGGACCCCTTTTACCCTAGGAAAGTGAGTAACTATGTTGGGAGGGCTAAAGGATTGCATGTCTTTGTAGGTAACTTCCATATAGGTGTGATTTCATGATCTTGGAAAATGTTAAGGCATCATTGATGGGTTTTAGGAGATGTGATACTTGGAGACCATTTATTAAGGAATCTAAGATGGTTTATGATCAAGAGGAAGGAATAGCCAAGTTCTCAAAGCGGGACGAGTATGTTAAATATATAATGCCCTACCAAAATAAGAAGTTTGATCTAGATGTAGACAACATTCCGGCCTTTGAAGTAGATTGGGAGAACAAGGTTTACTACACGCTTGTCTAGAGTTAGGCCTTGAATATATTCGTAATGAGAGAAGAGTTAAGGAAATCGAATGGGCTTCTAAAATAAGGGGCAAGTGAGGCACGACTTGATTCTAGCTACAAGACTCATAAATAAAGAAAAGCGCTTAGTGGGAGGCAACCCATGTTAATTGTTTACTTGTTTATGTGTCATATATCTTGTCATTGATTGTTTATTCTCATGTTTGAATTTGTGAAAATGCTTTATTTGTCTTTAACCTCGTCTTAAATACATATAAAGGTATTTTACTAAAAGGATAAGTGTAGGGAAGATTAAACACGTTTTAAAAACGTGAACATGAAATTACAATTCTTGAAAAAATATATATGTGTGTTTGTTAGAGTCAAATGCTTGTATCGAGTCATAATGGATGTTTTGTAGGAATTTTCCAGTTCTAAAGAGGTAATTTTTCGAGGAAAAATCGATGAGACGGTTTGTCGGGATAACTTTGGCGTCGGTTCGCTACTGCGAGCGTCGGGAGGAGCGAGCTCCTTATCTAACTTTCTCTCGTTTATGTGCTACTTATAAATTTTGGAATTTCTCGGGTCTTAATTTTCGGAAAATGCGCAAACATCCATTCCACAAGCATTATATCCTAGTTTAGTAGAGTCTTATATAGTTTACTGCCGATTTCTGCGAAGGTTTCGTCTATTTTCTTAAAGTGTGCGGGTTTTGTTTATCAAGAAGAAACATAAGATTGGATGGAGCTTTTCACGCATACATTCTTCTTGGAAGAATTTAACCACTACTTCACACGGATCCTTCCAAGCTAATCGGGGAGCATTAGTTTCTTTCTCTTAGTTACATTCCGTTATCATAACTTTGATACTTTGGGGAACATTGGGGACAATGTTCGGTTTAAGTGTAAGGGAGGAGAATAAAGCGAGAACTTTGAAACTATGCTTATCCTTGATTGTTTGTCTTGTCCTATTTCATTTGTGTAATAAACCATGAGAAATATCGGTTAGGGTAATTTTAGCACCAAATTTAAATTTTTTATGACATGTAGGAGTTGGGTCTTTAGTCTTAATAAAGCGTCTCATGGATAGGAAGTTATATGACTAGCACAAAACCCTTTACCACTCAAATTCCACCCAAAAATGTGAGGTTAAGCCCCTAGATTTGTAGGAATTAAAGCATTCATCTTTAATGCTTGAGAGTATACATAGTATAATAGATTCTAGAATTTGTTTTGTGATGCATCCGAGATCGCTAGTGAGACTACACTTGTGGTTAGGAATAACTAAATGATAAGAGGCATTAGGATAACCCTTGTTTGATACCGTATTATAATTACTTCTTCCACACGGTTGAGTAATTCCCCATGTTAGGCGATAAAGTTTTAAAAGGTACCATTTTGAGGGTCGTTTTAGTCCTTATTTGATCACTTTTGTATCAGTTATTGCTTAATATCGTTCCTTTTCACTTTTAGGTCTCTTGAAGGCAAAATCTTTGGAATGGCACTTATTTGGACGAAAAGGCGCGAATATATGAAGAAAGGGCCAAAGTCAAAATCAGACACTCACGGTGAAAATAGAAGGCGGCGTCGGTGCTAGTGCGGCGCCGTCAGGATTTTGTGACGGTTCGAGACCCGAAACTCTTATTTTCAAGTGGCGGCGTCCGGTTGTAAAGAGTAGGCCGTCGCTACTCGAGCGGCCTAGATACAATCGAACGGCGTCGAGTTTGAAGAGCGGCGGCGTCGGACATAAGGTGGCCGTCACAAGGTTAACGTGGCCAGGCGAAACCCTAATGGCGACACGGCGGTGTCCTGAAACATAAGGTGGCGCGTCACAGCGATCAAACTATCACGGCATCTTGAAGTAGTTGATATTGTTTTGGCCATAACTTTTGCATCTGAACTTCGGTTTAGGTGGTTCAAAAGCCAGCGACCGGAGCGAGAAAATCTACAATTCTTTGAAAAATGGTCGTGGCCGTCACTCTATAAGTGTGGCCGTCACTCTTTCTTGACAAAATACGCCTATAAATATAACATTATAACTTCACTTTTGTAAGCCCTAAACCTAAGTCCGATTCTAGGGTTTAGGTAGTATTTCCGGCAACAAAGGGTTCCAAACACTCTATAAACATTGTGTGTTGGTTTGTTTGTTAATCCAATCCTATGGTATGTCTTCAATTATCATAATTGTTGCTTGCTCTTCATTAATTATGCTTGGCTAATTCATCTAGTGTTTGCTTATGATTGTGTGAAACTTGTATATAATTAATTAGATCTTATTGATTTCTTAGTGATGCTTGTGTCTATCTTCATCATTAGGTCGTGACAATTTCAATGAGTCTAATTGGTTTAGTTTATAATTCTTGCATCCTCATCTCTTGTTTGATTGGTTGTCTCTTATCTTAATTGTAATTGGCTTAGGAAGTGCGACTAGGCTATCGTTGTGTTTAACACTTGATAAATCCTTGATAGTTTATGAATGACTTGGTGGATTTCGTTTACTAAATCAAAGATAACCTTAAAGTTAGTTTATGAATGAATAAGTGGATTTTGTTTACTACACTTAAGGTGACTTCAAAGAGTTAGGGAGGAAGCATACCTACAACCTTAGACACACGCGCAACTAGGAATAAGGGCGTGACAATTCAACCATCAATAGGACGTGACAATTGATGGGTAGAATTGGATAGCTAGCAGGAGTAATACATCATAAGTAGATACGCTTCACGTTCTTGGTAGATCCCTTAGTTAGTTAGTATCTTTTGGAATAGTTGACTGCAACTAATTCCACCATCCCTCAAACCCGAGATTCGTGCCTTTTCATTCCATAAAATATAAAAATACAAAATAATCATCCTCGCTTAGACTTAAATCGACATACAATTCAGCTAACGACACTATTCCCTAGAGAGCGATATCAATACCGGTGGCACCCTAATTACTACACTACAGCGATTAGGTTCCTTGCCTAGGGTGTTATAAAACTTGCTCGAAAAAGGAAGTTCCTTTGACCCGAGCAGGCGTGTGGCGTTATCATTAGTATAATAGTTTTATTAGAAGTGATGGTCATTCACATTTAGGAACTTTGTAACATGTGTTAGATATTGGTCTAGAATAGTCAGCGGGATCGTGGACTTGGGCTAAGCTAATTGGTTAGAAGTTATGTTAAGCTAGCTTTATATCAATCCATGTCCAATCCAATCCAAAGCGGGCCCATGCCAAGCCCATTAGGGCATCTTCTACTTGTACTATATAAACCCCTCAAAGTCTCATTTGAGGGTGTGTGAGAATGTATGTGTGTGTGTGTTTTCTTTGGAGCAATATAACATCTTATTGTTTCCTCTTCTTCTCTATCTCTATACATTCACGCATAATATATCAAAACCATCTCTCATCTTAATCTTTCTTCTCTTCATATTGCGCATAAGCGATTCGTGAGGTTGATAACGTGGTTATACTTGTATCGTGTTGTATTTGTGATAAGGTTGATAGATATAAGGTCTTAACAATTGGTATCAATCTCTAACAATGGTTTAGGAGTGTTTGTGTTTGTTTTGAAGGGTTTTGCGTAAAGGCTCTCGTTATTCATATTTGAAAGCTTAAAGCTTTAATTTTTGCACTCAAAATTCAAGATTCTTGTGGTTTAAGGTTTATTTGGTGCTAAAGTTTCAGTTTTTCCAAAAGTTCGAAGCTTTACGTGTTTTAAATCATTTTAAGCTCGTTTTGGTTCATTGGTCATTTCTACTCGTAACTTTTCTAAGCACTTTGGGTGAAAAGGTCAACATTTTTGGGTTATTCGAGTGTTTTAAGGCTATCTGTGCAAGAGAAATCGTTTGAATCATTGAAAATTTTTACTGCGTGAGTCAAAACCCTAGTTCTACGTAAGAAAGTCAAACTACGCATGGGTTCTACTAACTTTTGGTGCAGATTCTTGAGCTTAGCGGTGACTCGGTGCTTCCTCACTTGGATAAGTTTGTGGAATACTTGACTTTTGGATATCCACAACGTGATAGTGTAAAGGTTTTTAGGCAAAACCCAATCTTACGCATAAGCTTAGACTTCAGCGTGGATTACTTCAGCAAAGTATTTATCCTCGCTAAGCCTTGTCTTACGCATAAGCTAAATCTTACGCATAAATTTTCTCCTAACTTTAAACTTACGCATAAGCATTTCCTATGACTAAGGAATCCTACGCCTAAGCCATCCTACTCGTAACCATGTCCTACGCTAACTTCATCATTTTCGCCTAAGCTCTTCAAAAAAAAAAAAAAAAAGATGGCGGGAAAACTTGAGTAAAATTTAAATTTTGAGGAGACTAAGCGTTCAATTTTTACGAAATTCAAATTTTGGTATAACTTGGAAAATTTTGGTCAAAATTCAAATTTTGGGCCTAAATTCAAATTTTCGGGTCAAATTTGGCGTCAAAATTGTCATAACTCAAATTTTTCATACGATCTTAGAATTGATTTTTATAGTGAATTTCAAATTTTGGGAAAAAATGTTTTATGCCTAAGAACCAAGGTTCTGATGCGACTTTCGGAAAAACTTCAAGAGCTTAATCTTCATCAACCACAACTCCTTTATCGTTGAATCAATCCTACATCAACTTTATCATATCATACCTTCATCAATGGCAACTCAACAAGACATTCATGCGGCGGTGCGAAAACCGTCCTCCTATGTTGGCAAAAGGTGGTTATCTTCAATGGACAAGTCGAATGCTCCACTACATCAAGACCAAACCTAATGGGAAACTCATGATTAAATCCATTCGGGATGGACCCTTCCGGCCTCGACAAGTTCATGTACCTAGAAATGCGGATGCAACACCTCCGTCCCACCATCTTCTCGTCTTCAATACGAATCTGAATACACTTGCGGAGGATCGAAACAAGTCGAGCGGATGACATGGCAATTCATATTATCCAACTGGGTTTACCAATAGACATCTTTCTTGGTGAACGGTTGTGAAGCTGCTTCGATATGTGGGAGCGTGTTAGGCGGCTTTGTCATGGAGCATAAATTGGTCAACAAGACATGGAGAACAAGGCGCTAGCTGAATGGGAAAAGTTTACTTCTACTCAGGAGAATCCATTGAATCCTACTATGGAAGGTTTTGCACTTTGATGAATGAGCTAATCGAAACAAGTTGACACCGAACTATCGTTCAAAACATCAAGTTCTGAATAATCTTCCGGAAGAATGGGGCGATATGTCACTATTGTCAACCAAACAAAAGACTTACATCGGCAACTTTGATCAACTAAGCGATTTTACGAAACAAAACCAAGGTGAATGAAGTCATGAAAGAAAATTTGGCAAAGAATCATGATCCATTGGCACTCATTGCAACTCAAACTTGATGAATACAAAACAACAAGTTTCATCATCTTCCAACAACAACAACTTGTACATTCCACAACCAACAACAATTCTATCCACAAGAACAACAAGTCATTCAACAACAGTATCCACAATACCGGGAACAAGGAATCACGATCTGGCGAACAAGAAAATGTTTTCCTACATGTATTTTCTTTATTGGATAAAGCATTTAGCGATCGCATGGGTGTCGGCGGTTCCGTGTCGAGTGTCGGTTGGGTCGAGAATGTTGGAAATCGATGGGACGAATGTTGGGAATAAGCGATGAGGTAATCGAATGGGAATGTTGCGACTCGAGTCGTTGGGAATTATGGAAATATGAATCGAGGTGTCGGGTTACATGTTACAACTGTCAAGGAGTGGGTCACATGGCAAGGAATTGTCCTACTAAGCCGAAAAAGAAGGATTTTGCGTATCTTGACTATCTATCTGTTTGCACAAAAGCGAGAATCGAGAATGTAGTTGAATCTTGAGGAACATGACTTTATGGCTATTATGGATGATTTGGAAGACGAGAGGACATCAATGCAAATTGAGTCTTCATGGCAAATCTTGAGGAGACTAAATCGACAACGACTACGCGCCTCCCATCTATGGCATGTCTGATATCTAAGGTACCAATCATTGATCCATGCTATAACAATGTCATAGGTGATGTGTTTACTCATGACGAACAACATTACGTGACATCCGCACCTACTTATGATACATACACGGACAATCCGAGTTGTAGCAATACTAACTCGAAACTCGGATGTGGATCCTAGTGGAGCTATGTGGCACAAAATCTGAGGCGATGAGGAAACACGTGCTTATTTTGAATCATTAATCAATAAGCGTGGCATTGAAATTGAGAAAGTTAGTAAGGTCAATCGCGAGGTTAAGGCCGCGAATAAAAATTGACCGTTAAGCTTGAGTTACAAGGAGAACGCATGAGCTTTTGAATTTCATACAAACAAAATATCGAATTAGAAATTGGTTATCGAGATTACATTTTAAGAAAAACAATTGCAAATCAAGTATGATACACTTGATGTGAATCGAACTTGAAAATAAAATCTTTAAACAAGGAAATTTCGATCTTAAAAACCAACTTTCTAAACAACAAGCAACTTATTATGATCTTGAAAAGAGAATAAAGCAGTTGATTCTTGATTTTCAAAGCGAGAAGATTCTCTTCTTGATGAAATTCTTGATAAAAATGAAATAATCAAAAATTGGAAAATTTGCTTCTTACAGCGGGTCATTCCGCTAAATCAACCAATATGCTTTCTTAATCAAACTAATCCGATTTTCATACAACTCAAAAATGGCTCTTGGCAACACACCTCCTTAGTTCCTCAAAGCTCGGAAAGTACGAATGTGTTGAACGATGGAAAACCTTTGCATGAACCTATAATTGTGCATGATTCTCTTGAAGCGTTGGAACTATCGAGGAGAGTAGATCAAAAATGAAACAAAACATCCGAAATCAAACCTATTGATTATAATAAATGGAACCAAATTAATGGTATTTCGTTTGTTTCTCAATCAACGTTTTCCACCAAACCAAGTGTTTCAAACAAAGTGTCAACACCAGTTTCAAAATCGGTTTCAAAACCGGTTGTTGTATCCAAATCTCTTCGAACATTGAACAAATGTCTTCAAACAATCCTTTTAACACAAGTGATGCGAAGTATTTTGGAAAATGTGAAAATGAAAATGAGATCTTCAAGAAACCGTTAAAACTAAAACCAATATTACAACAAACATCCGGTTTAATAGTTTTGATATTGAATAGAAAAAGTTTTTGAAACTCAAATTGCCCTCGGTGACTAACATCAACTCAAGGGTAATCCATTTTGAACAAGCCTTTTGAAAAACAGTGACTTTGTCAAGGACCATAAATCCACAGGTAAAGCAAGCTAATGAAAGTGTTGAACACATCAAAGTTTTGGAAAATCTAAATGATTCTCTCTTGAAGATGTTCGACTACCGATATCATGTCCATTATCTTACAAACATATTACATTTGAAGATCATGAAAGACTCGAGTCTGAGACCTCCGTAATTGTTTCAAAATATGAAAATGCTCTTGAAAAACTTGAAAAAGAAAACGTGTCCTATTTTAAACAACTTGATCAAAAGACCGAGGAATGCAAGTATGACAAGCTGTCGTATGGCGTGCCTACAAGGACATGAAAGAGCAAAATGATCTTTTGAGAGCTCAATTGGAATGTCTAAAAGAGAAGGTTGTGGATACTAAGTTTGCAAAACCATTGGTGAGGAGAAAACAAATGTTCCTAAACGGTTTCAAACCAAAATGTCTATTTCTCGGCCTCCTCCAAATGTCAATGAGAAAATTGATTTGTCAAAAGCAGTCACTCCACGAGTCCTTGCCTATTAAAAGAGAATTGTCAAGGTTTTGAAAAAGAAAAAAGTTCTTTGCAAAACTGTTTTTGATAAAGAAAAAGTGATTACACCTAGCATTTCTAGGAATAGTACACGGAATGTGACCAAAAATCCGATTAAAGAATCATCGGTTCTAACAACATGGTCAACAATCACTATCTAGAAGAAGCTAGGAAAAAGGCGAGACTCGAAAAGATGGAATTCTAGGTGCAACATCTAGGGTGATGAATTCTACAAGATTTCAAGGCACTTGCTAGTAGTAGTAAACCATTACCTAGGAACACTCTACAAAAGACTAGGGATTGGCTTACATCTAAGAGTAGTTCATGAAAAGAAACTACTATGCCTTTAGAAAACAACACTAGGAATTCTAAGTCTTTTCGAACAAGAATCAATTTCAAAAGCTGTAGTGACAAAGTTAAAGCTTTGTTTTAAACAAGAATATTGAATTTATGCATACTACATGTAAAAATGTGTCTTTTCATTAATCATGATGCATGTGTCTCACAATATCTCAAGAAAGATAATTCTCGTGCCAAGGCACAATCCACTAAGACACCAAATAGAAACAAACCCGTTGACAAGATGAACATCAAAAAGAAACCTAATAGGTGGATCTCTTGGGACGTAGTTTTTAAAAATGAGTCTTCCACGCATCGATAAGAAAACAACTCCTAGATCTTACCTTGGGTGGATACCCAGGGAAAAGTTTTCAACATAGTAGGTCTTAGATGGATTCCCAGGAAAGATTTTGATACTTGCTCCAACACATATAATAGTGCCAATCATCGGGATAAGGAAGTAGAAACCACTACAACCGTTGATAGTGATCACCCTCACCGTGAGGAATCTTGTACTTCTAACATTATTATTTGTGAAAACTCTTCTTCTTTGGTTGCGGTTGAATCAAATATCTCGAAACCCGACTCTTGAGAGGTTCCAATTCAGTAAAATCTTCTTCTTCATTCTCTCTATCTTCTATTTTTGATTTTCCATTTCTTTTATAAAACCAACAAAAAATACAAAAATATAAAACTTTCAAAAATACAAAAACAATATAAAATAAAATCCAAAATATTCTTCTCACGACATGTCTCTCGTATAATCGATATTACATGCGTTTCTAGAAATGTCATTCAACAATGATACGGGCATGTACGGATGTTGAGCGAGAGTTCTTTAAATGTTTTCTAAAACATGTCGTTTCTCAAAATTTCTTCAAATAATGGCTTTCGTATACTTGATGCGAAACCCGGACTTCAAATTAATGGCTTCGAACACATCGGTTCGGGACCCGCTTCAAAGAAAGGAAAGTGCTTACCAAAATCAAAGGTTTAAATATTTTTCAAGCGCTATTCCTAAAAACATTATGTCTTACGTATTTACGCAGAACCCGAACTTTAAATAAAGGAAAGTGCTACGCAAAAATCGATTTTCATAAATATCGAGCACTTATCCTAAAACAAATGAAGATAATTCTTCTCTAATATCTTCAAAAGATTTTAAAAATCTTCATCTTGCGTACCATTGATTCAAAAATTTTCAAAAAGATTTTTCAAAATCTCTCACATTTGGTACCAAGATAACTCCCTCTAAACCCTTAATTGATTCTAACTTTTCTATATGAAAAATATGCTTTCGATAAGGGGGAGTATAAAACAAAAATTTTCCAAATTCATGCTTAAATCAAATCCGTTTGTCTCCCAAAGATTCTAAAATGTTGTTTAATCCGTTGATATCAAAATATCACGAATATGCTATTTTTGAGGGGAGAAAGCGTGATTAAAATGTGATCAAAAATGTTTAATGATCGTTGTTTGAATCTCAAAATGAGCTCGACTCGATCGGAACCAATGAATTGACGGGAATCAATGTTAGTAAATGTACCATCTCGAGAAACTTTCTATGGACTTGACCGGGACGGGTAATAATTTCAAGCTAGTTCACTAGTGATGTAAATGTGTCTCGAATCGGTCTAGTTCATTTAAAGTCGATCAATTCAAAAGTGCGAACTCTACCCTCTATGTGCGATTTCTATCAAAACTTATAAGCACATGTGAAGGGGTGTTTACGAAAATATAAAACTCTCGGAGTGTTCCAAACATGTTTTCTATCATAAACACTCGAGAGATTTTCAAGAAAAATGGTTTTATGGCAACAATAGGGCGGTCATGGGTTATAAGGTGACTAAGGATAGGAAATTAGTCCTATGATCCGCCAGGAGGAGGGATCTACCAAGGACATCACAAATAGTTAGTATTAGAAGTCCTTAGGAATGATTGAAAAAAGGAGTAATGTGAGAAAGGAGAAAGAAGGGTTGAAGAATTAAAAGAAAAGTAATGAAAAGGGTGAAAAGAAATAGCCCTCCATATTCAACCTTAGGGCGAAACCGGGTTCAATTATATCTCTTGGTTGTCACTAGATGACACCGGTATTGAAGACAAAGGCGTCATGGACCCGATGGCGCACACACTAAACCTTCTAGCCACTCAATTCCTCTTAAAAGGATTTGTTTCATTCTCACTTGGGAACCCTACATAATCTATCGACTTTCTCTTAGAGATCGTTGGTATTGAAGAGAGACCTCTCCCTAGTCTCCGCTTAGGAAAACCAAAATGCACTATTGAGTCTAGAGCCATGAGATTCATCAAAAGATCTCATAGGAACACTTGACATGACATCGCTTGTTGTTCATCAATAAGGACACAAGTGATATATTCTAGAGTCCTCACGAGATCTTAGCAATCTGCCGAAACATTTATGAGAGTTTCACATCCGTGATCTTCGGTGATTGAATGGAAACTCTGCCGGGGTCAACATCAAGCGACCACGACGGCATGTCACTTGGTAACTCCCGTGGATTACGCTTAGTGTGTCTCAAGCGGTCTGATCGTGGGTGATGCTTTGGTGTACTTGACTCATCCGAGCTGTAGATGTATTTGATATATCGCGTTATCTCACTTGTGGGACTCCAGGTTCGAGGCGGCCTCTGCGAGAATTAGAGGCGTGTTTTCACACTATGCTGTTAACACCCTCGAAATTCAAACTTGTAAGTGCGGAATCCGCTTATTACTAACCTGTTTTATGTTTTCTTCTTATGGAAGCTCGGAGGCGGATGGATCGTGCATTCGCCACATGCTCATACCAACAACACATGAAAGTTCTCATCAAAATCAAAGGCTACACAAAGTTAAAGATGATTCTTCGTCAATATCAAAGAATCTACAAAGTGTAAAGACTCGAGAACTTCATCATTGGAAACTCAAAGTCAAATAGAAGTGTGAGCATGGTGGAGAAAGGCGTGGAGACACCTAACCAGAAGTTGACAACGACGCAACAACCACATTATCGATCACAAAGCATGAAGGAACAAAGAATCAAGACTATTCTATATCTACACAAAGTTCAAGCTCAAGAAAAGTAAAGACCTAATCAAGTGGAGCATCTTTTGAATGACCACCCCTTAGGGGAGATTGTTAGTATAATAGTTTTATTAGAAGTGATGGTCATTCACGATTAGGAACTTTATAACGTGTGTTAGATATCGTGATAGAATAGTCAACGGGCTCGTGGATTGGGCTAAGCTAATTGGTTAGAAGTTATGTTAAGCTAGCCTTATATCAATCCATGTCCAATCCAATCCAAACGAGCCCATCGAGGCCAAGCCCATTTAGGGCATCATCTACTTGTACTATATAAACCCCTCAAAGTCTCATTTGAGGGTGTGCTTGTAATGTGTGTGTGTGTGTGTGTTTTTCTTTGAAGCAATATAACATCTTATTGTTTCATCTTTCTTCTCTCTACCTCTACAACATACACGCATAATATATCAAGTCACCATCTCATCTTAATCTTTCTTCTCTTCATGTTATCGCATAAGCGATTCGTGAGGTTGATAACGTGGTTATACTTGTATCGTGTTGTATTTGTGATAAGGTTGATAGATATAAGGTCTTAACACCCACACCCTTGCGTTGTACTCATCTTTAGTACACGATACCCTAGTTAACCCCTCGAGCCTATCTATTTCGCGGTTCTTGTGATGTTTGGTTTTCGAATATCAATGAAGAGCATTGTTTACAATCCACCCCAGAATGTACACCCAAATCGCCTTAGCCTACCTTGTATGCACTCACTTTTGGTGCATTATTGTTATCATACTATACCCTTAGTTCAATTATCTAGTTACTTGCATAAGTTGCTAAGTCGAGTCATATCCTTTGTATACAGTTTTGGAACGATTGGGACTCATGGGTAAAGTTATATTTTATGGAGTGACGGGAAAGAACGTTAAATTTAAATTCCCTTTATCTACGTAATAATTTACACCAAGTGTTTTGATCTTTTCAATTCGGGTCAAATTAGTGTTAGAGTAATAAAAACTCAAGTGTAGGGATGTGCCTATAAATACCTTATATTTTGATGTTATCGTAGAGGATGGTAGAGTAAAAGTGTATTAAAAAAATCGAAAAATGAAAAAGAGAGTGTAAAAAAAAAAAAGGCTACCATCCTACATCTATCTTTATATTTATGTTTGTTTGTTTCAAGTTATCTAGAGTTTAGAGAGTCGATTCTTGGCTTATAGCATATTCTTCTCATGCTTGTAACATAAAGATTTTGACTTGCCACCACTAAATCGCCTATCCAACCAAACCCTTTGTTTCCTACCGTAAGCCTAACGTTACAACCCTTTAAAAGACCTCTTAGATAGTTTTTCCTAGGTGCTTATGCCAAAGCGGTGGAGGTTTGATCTAGTCTCAAGCCTATGGTAATCTATGTACTATGACCGGTTAATGAGTGTTTATCTTCCATTTCCCATTTGATATATTTCATATACACCCGAGAGATGAGAGTATCCAAACACCACTTGTGAGGTGATAGTATGTAATTTCCATGCTTGTTATGACTTTTGCGGGGCTTATACTTGTTATGAATTGTTCTAAACCAATGCTTCATGCCCCAACTTATAAATTGATTAGCCAAAGAACATTTGCTTGAGGACAAGCAAATACCAAGTGTAAGGGATATTTGATAAGGATTTAAAACATACACTTTTAAGGGGTCATTTAAGCCCTTAATTCCACACTTTATATCCGTTCTTTGCTAATTTCGTTCCTTTTCACTTTTAGGTCTCTTGAAGGCAAAATCTGGAATGATGCTTATTTGGACGAAAAGGCGTGAATATGAGAAGAAAATGGCTAAAGTCAAGATCAAGACACTCAAGTGTTGGAAGTATACCCGCGGTGTCGAGGAACAAAAGAGGCGTCGTCCCTATATTTGTGACGGCTCGGGAGGCGAATTTGCTATTTTGCACTGACAGTCGAGCTTTGAAGAGTAGGGCGTCACGAAGACCTTTTCCTCGGGCGGCCTAGATCCGAGTTCGGGGCGGCGTCGAAGTTGAAGGCGGCGGCGTCACAACCACAACGATGACGGCGTCCCAAAGTTGACTTGGCCAAGACAAAACCCTCTTGGCGGCGATCGGCGACATCACGGCTAAAGGTGGCCGCAGTGTGGTTTAACTCTATATATAGAATTCGATTTTCAGACTTTTAGAGAGGTAGACTTGTGGAGTAAAAACCTAAAATGACTTTTGTCCGTCTAGGATAGTATTTTAGGGTTCTAATACCTTATTTTACATCGAGATAAGTTATTTATTCCCTTGATTTCATTATGTCTTCGATTGAATGTGTGTATGCTTGCATGTTTAACATGCCCGGCTAATTTACTTGTATGTTTGCTTAGATCTATGAAACCTAGTTATTGAATATTGATTGGTTGTCTCTTATCTTAGTTGTAATTGGCTTAGGATTGCAATAAGCCATCGTTGTGTTTTTAATGCTTGAGTAATCTTTGTGAACCTTAGTTTATAATCGCCTAGAGTAATTGTAGGCTAAAAATCCAAAGATAACCTTAGAGTTAGTTTATGAATTCTAGAGATTTTGTAGGCAATAACCTTAAGGTATTCTCAAAGAGTTAGGGAGAAAAGCATACCCTACGACCTTAGAAGACACAGCGTTAAGAATAAGGGCGTGACAATTCAACCACCAATAAAAGATAACTAGGGAGTAATAGTATCTAGGTAGACACATTTTAATCATCATACGAGCACACATCAATAGACATAGACTACCCCTTAGATTAGATAATTATATTAGTAGAGTAATTGGTAGAAGTACCACCCCCAAATCCAAACCCGAGATCGTACTTTCAATTTTCTAAAAATATAAAAAGATAAAAATAATCTTCCTCAACCCCAACCTTAGCGTAGTAATTTCTCACTAGCATTCCTATTCCCTAGAAGGATATCAATCCCGAGGCTTACCCTAATACTACACTACAACGATTAGGTTCACTTTGCCTAGGTGGTTGAAAAACTTGCTCGAAGAAAAAAGTTTTCTTTGACCCTGAATGCGCGTTGTACGCTTATCATAGTGATCACCCTCATCGTGAGGAAACATGTACTTCTAACACTGTTATTTGTGAAAATTCTTCTTACGTGGATGCGGTACACAGTAAAAGTGTTGAAGGTTCAAATACCCAATGTGGTAAAGAACAACTTTATGCCAATATCGCATGTGGAATATCCTTTTCTAATTTCACTCTTAACTCCACTTTTACTTGTCCAAACTTAAATTTTCTTTCTTCAAATCTTCTTTGTAAATATCTTTTCAAAAAACCAAATACAAAATTTGAAAAACCAACAAAATCAAGATACAAAAATTGAAAATTTTCAAAAAATCCAAAAACAATATAAAAATCAATAATCCAAAAATATTCTTCTCACGACATGTCTTTCGTATAATCGATATTACATATGTTTCTAGAAATGTCATTCAACGATGATCTGGACATGTCTGATGTTGAATGAGAGTTCTTTAAATGTTTTCTAAAACATGTCGTTTCTCAAAATTTCTTCAAAATAATGGCTTACGGACACATTAGTTCGGGACCAGCTTCAGAAAGGAAAGTGCTTATCCAAATAAAGATTTTAAATATTTTTCAAGCACTATTCCTAAAATATAATGGTTTCGTATACTTGATGCGAAACCGGACTAAAATGATGACTTTTGATTATTTCAAATCAAAACTCGTTTTCTAAAAGAAATATCTAGTGTGCGCTTGATGCACTACATTTAAAAGCGGTGAGAAATTATCATCAGCTTGAGCACCTTTTCAAGATTGTTCAAAATATTATTCAAAATATTTCAAAATATTTTGTGCTCAAGATAACTCCCTCCAAAACCCTTTATTGATTATGCTTTCTTAAAGAGGGAGTATAAAATAAAATGTTCCATTGTCATGCTAAAATCAAATCCGTTTGTTTCCCCAAAAGATTCTAAAAAATATTGTTTAATCCGTTGATATCAAAAATATCACGCATATGCTATTTTTGTGGGGGAGAAGACGTGATTAAAATGTGATCAAAAATGTTTAATGATCGGTGTTTGAATCTCAAAAGAGCTCGACTCAGACGGGACCAATGAATTGACGAGAAATAAAAGTTAGTAAATGTACCATCTCGAGAAACTCGTGATAAACATGCAATTTCATAGGTCTAACCTTCTTTTCAAGGAGTGTTTACAAATTCAAGTTAGTTATTAGAGCTAGTTGTCACCTAAAAATGACAATGAAACTCTTTAACTAAGCAACGTAATCGTGTCTCGCGAGTTGTCTATCAAGAGCCGATCAATTCAAAAGTCGAACTCTACCCTTCTTGTGATTTAAGTTAAAACAATATAAGAACATGTGAAGGGGGTATTTATGAAAATTCAAAACTCTCAAGGTGTTAACAAAATGTTTTTGATAATCATAAACACTTTGAAAGATTTTCAAGAAAAAGGTTTTATGGCAACATAGGATAGTCATGGAGTTATAAGGTGACTAAGTTTAGGAATAAGCGTCCTATGATCCTTGAGCCGGAGGATCTACCAAGGACAATACCATAGTTAGTATTAGAAGTCCTTAGGTTTGATTGAAAAAAGGAGTAATGTGATAAAGGAGAAAGAAGGGTTGAAGAATTAAAAGAAAAGTAAAGAAAAAGGTGAAAAGAAATAGCCCTCCATAATCAACCTTAGAGGCGAAACCGGGTTCAATTCATACACTCTTGGTTGTCACTAAGATGACCACAGTATTGAAGATAAAGGCGTCATGGACCCAGTGGACTTTGCATAACCTTCTAGCCACTCAATTCCTCTTAAAAGGATTTGTTTCATTCTCACGGGAACCCTACATAATCTATCGACTTTCTCTTAGAGATCGTTGGTATTGAAGAGGAGACCTCTCCCTAGTCTCCGCTTAGGAAAACCAAATGCACTAATTGAGTCTAGAGCCTCGAGATTCATCAAAAGATCTCTTAGGAACACTTAATATTTCATCACTTGTTGTTCATCAATAAGGACACAAGTGATATATTCTAGAGTCTACGAGATCTTTGCAATCGCCGAATATTTATGAAGGATTCACAATTTGTGATCCTCGGTGATTGAATGGAAACTCTGCCGGTCAACATCAAATAGCCACGACGCAAGTCACTTCGGTAATTCTTTATGGATTACGCTTAGTGTGTCTCAAGCGGTCTACGATCGTGAGTGATGCTTGATGTGTACCTCGACTCACTGAGCTATAGATATACTTGATATATCGTGTTAGCCTACTTGAGGGCCTCAGGTTCAAGAACGACCTTTGTAAGAATTAGAGATGTGTTTTCATACTATCTTTGTTAAAACCCTCGACATTCGAACTTATAAGTGATAGAGAATACTTAAACACAATTTGTTTCTCACAAAGCACTTCAATATATTATACGAACACTCAGAAGTATTAGGGTTACAAAACCTTGAAGTGATCGACTATTAGAATAACTCGTACTATAAATCTAACCTAGGACCTCCTTTTATAGGTTAAGGAGTCGTACTAGGGTTATAATAACTTTATATACAAGATACATATTATATAATCTTTTCTATAATTATCTAACTGACTATACAAAATCTTATAGGCAATACTAACTAAATGTACTAGCAGTTTGTCTTGCTAGTTATATTCTTCATGATCCTTGATTAAGGCTAGCGATACTAACCATTAACCTTGGCGGTACAAGCTGTCTTTGCTAAATTCCCAACTATCCTCCCTAAACTTGTGATTTCATTTGCAAATCGGCAAGTTTCTTGAACACATCTTTTTCTTCATACTTTTGGAGAATTTTGCAAACATCTACTTCCTTGGCTTGCTTGGTCTTTGTGCTTGAATGAAGATCTTGTTCACCAATTCTCTTGCCATTTCATTATTTTCTTCAGTAATCAACCTTGAAGATAACATCACTATCAATGTCTTCATTCTGAGCGGATACTCTTTTTCTACAAGCATAAACCAATCATGGATACTTGTATAGACATGATGTACACTAGATGACCCATAAAAAATTCATGTAGTTCCTGGAACTGTTGCATCTTGACTCCATAATCTGTCATAAGGATCAGGCTCAAATAATCTCTCCAATTCTACCCAAAGTTCATGCTCCTTTTCAGCTGGATCTTCTTTATGATTAAGTTTCTGCTGTACCAGTTCCCATAGTTTCACTAGATCATCTGTGTCAAACGATTTGCACATGTCTGGAAATGTTTTGTACATCTCCACTATGTTTCCAACTCTGATGATCTTCCAAGCTTTTCCAAATCTGTCACTATGAATTTCCCAATCAATTATGGGATGCTTCGTCTGTAAAGCCTCTACATGCATTCCCTCATCAGGTTGAATAATCATCAACTCCTTCAAAGCTTCATCTTCCAAATCATTCTTTGTTGCGATGAACTTCCTCTATCTTCGCTTCTTGGATACTTCAAACTCCAATAATAAACTAGCTCTTTTAGTTCTACCAGGTTGCATCTTTTGTTCCTATTGGTCTCGACAAATCTTCATGAATACTTTTATATAGTTGAAAATATTTCTTATGATCTTGATGCTTTAGATAGATCTTCATGTTTCTCATTAGTTGTCCTTTTGTTGGAGGCTTGACTCTTTTCTTTGCCTTTTGCTTTTCTCTCATCGATTGAGTAAGTCTTGGATAGCATCCTCTTTCTCTTCCTCGAGAGCTGCTGCACTTCCTCTTCTTGCAATCTTTGAGCATGTATCTATCGACTCTTCAATGAGATAATTTAGCATTCTTCTTCAACATTTGCTCTTCCAAGAATCTTACAACTTCCTGTTCTTGCACTCTTTAGCCTTTTCTTCATCAAAACCACTTGTGCACTAATCTTTGGTTTATTTTGAGCAGATTCATCTTCAATCGAATTCCTTTCCTTTATCAACTCTAGCGGTACCTTTTACGAACCGTAGTTTCCACTTTGCTTTCTTTATCTTGGTAGCGATATCAACAACATCTTCATGTTCTTCAATTACTTATGTTGGGGCTTCAAGATCAACCTCTTCTTCTTCAAATGGTTACATTTACTATACATAATCTCCCATGTCTTGATCTTGATTCCCACTTTCAAAACTTAAAGTCCTCCCACGAGTCTCTACATCATCTTCCTCCCTGTTTGTGAAATTCCCCAATGTCTTTAGGATCACTTGAACTGGTAGAATCCACGATATTGGCTTTTCTGGGAGCCTGCGGAGCTTTAACCTTCAGCTTCAATCTTTTCACCTTCTGAACCAGAGTTGAGTAGACTTTGGCATACAACTTCTTTGTGTCTTTCAAATCTTTCTCCAAAGCCCCTACTTTAGCTGTCAATTGAGTACATGTAGCCGTCAATTCAATAAGTGATTGTCTGCCCTCATCACTTCCAGATGTGTTACCTTCTGGGAGAGGTGCATCATCAGGCATAGACTCAGCTTTCTCCCTAGTTGGACTAGGAGGATTACTGAAGCCACCCATATTTTCTATTTGGCTTGGGATTCCAGCAGTTGTATCCAGTATGTTAGGACTAGAAACATCCACTGTTGCCATGGTTGGGGTCTTATTGATGTTACCACTGCCCTGTGCTGCATCTAAGCTAGACACAATAGTGGTAGCCCCTTACACTCTGCCAGAAGCAATCTCATTTACACAGGTTACGGTAGGAATACTAGGATGAGAGGCCATATACCGTGTCTGTGTTTTCTCTTATAGGTGTGTGCTACGGTGGTGTATATGTGGCATTTGGAACAACAATGGGTGTGTGTTGGGACTCGGTGGGATTGCGATCCTTCACCCCTGTACTGCACAATCATGTTAGGAAATAAAGGAACTACCACCCCATTAAACAACCTTGATGCCATAGACATATTTGCAAAAAGTTTTTGTTGCAAACAAGGTGTTGGAAAAATTTCTTTATGGGTGAGTAGTTTGATTTTCTTCAAAACCATTGCAATAAATCTTGGATACATAAGAAATTTTGTTTTGGAATCCACATTCTTCACCATATTTTCAAAAATTAGTTTAGAAAAGTTATAAACCCTTCCTGTTGATAAACAAATGAGAGAAATAGCAATATTGTTACTGAATTGCTCCAAAGAGGTTTTCTTAGGAGTCATACAGTGAAGAAGTGTGTGTAGTAAAAACCTCCATTGAGGGGAGAAACATCCTTTTTGAAAAGTAAATTTTTGGTTTGCTGTATCATACCCCATTCTGAATAAGTGATGAAAAATCTCAGTATTTGGTAAGTCAAATATTCCATCCTCATCTTTCAAGTGGAGATGTCTCCTCAAGGAAGATTCAGATATCCTAATTATCTTACCATCTACCTTAGCTTGTAGTTGTTTGTCCCCCTGTTCCAATGTTTTGACAGTAGCAGTCTACCAAAACTGTTGAATATGGGAGACATAGATAGTGGGGTTTGTGATAAGAGCGTACCTGATGTATGATTGATTTAGAAAATCCACTATTTGATGAAATTGTTCACTACCCTCTGGTTTTCTAAGAATGCAACTTGATTGTGAGATTTAACTAATTCCATGATAAAAGTTTTGGGATCTTCTTTGGATTGGATCGAAATATGTTTAATTAACAGTTGGTACTGGCAATTAGATTTTGGTTAGGGTTTGAGAGAGTTGCGTATGTGATAATTATTTCTTAAAATAAAAGCAGATAAAAGTAAGGAAAGTGTATAATTATCACAATTAACAACCCTATAAATATGACTGAATAGATAAAAATCCCCAACGGCTAGTAAAAATGGTTTTAACCTCACAGTACCAACGGCTACTCAGCAGTACAAAAATTTTACGCTAGCAGTACAAACTTTTTGACCAAAAAAATTTATCTTACAGTACAAAATGGTTATCTTTGAAAAACATATTGTCCACCACATTTTGAGAAAACTAAGTGTAAATTAAGAACACTTATCATAGTTTTTAGCAAACTACCAGCTATCAACGGATTTGAGATGTCTTTACCAATAGCCATTTGCTTTGGACTAGTTAACTCTTCACTGTAAAGTATGGTGAGTTAAAGACCATATAGTTTTTGGTAAACTATCAACCATGAACGGATTTGATAAGTCTTTACCCGGAGCCGTTTGCTCTTGGACTAGCCAGTTCTTCAAAATATATGGTGAACTGATTACCATTGCACTCCTTATGCACAACTCCACTCCAAATGTATACATGCTCTAAATCTTCAAGGAGTCTATCATCACCACTCAAGGAAAGTTTTCTTAACATCGCAAATATTAGTAGACACCAAGAAAAATACAATCTAAGATGTTCTCATATATTAACTTATCGGTTATAAAAGCGGTACCAAAATTTATCTTGACAAGAAAACTACGCTTTTATGAGAAAACTTAATGTAGCGAGAGAAACATATTTTGACCATAATAACAGTACAAATCCTTTACAAAACTTTACAAAAACACAAAGAGATAAGATTTTTGATTAGAGATTCATCATACCAATACTTGTAATTAAAAACTGAAATCTACCCACATCAAAACCTTTTGTGAGCAAATCTGCAACATTGTTATTAGTATGAATTTTAACAATTTGAATAAGTTTCTTTTCATAACAATCTCTTATAAAATGATTTCTTATCTCAATATGTTTTGTTTTTGAATGAAAAACAGGATTTTTAATAATGCACATTGTATTGTTATTGTCAATATAAAGCTTGGTGTTCATGAAATTGTACCCATAATCCAGTAATTGATTTTGAATCCATAGCACTTGACCACAACAACTTGAAGCAGCAATGTACTATGCTTCAGTAGTAGAATTTGCCACCACTGTCTGTTTCTTACACTGCTATGAAATCAACCTATGTCCAAGGTACTAACATCCTCCAGTAGTTGATTTTCTATCCAAACATGCTCCGGCATAATCAATATCGAGTATGCCACGGATCAAAGGATGAATCCTTAGGATACCAAAGGCCCAACCTAGGTTGACTCCTTAAGTACCTAAAATTATCTTTACATCATTCAAGTGAGACATTTTGGGAGACACTTGAAATCTAGCACATGCACACACAACAAACATAATGTACGGTCTTGAGGCGATTAAGTACATCAAAGACCCAATCATGGACTGTATAGATGTATATCAACCTCTTCACCATCTTCATCTTTAACGGAGGCTTGTTTGGATCCATAGTAGTCTTAGCGGGCTTCACATCATTAAACCCAAACTTCTTCAAGATATCGATCACATACTTCTCTGGCGATGAAAATGCCTTCATTTTACGCTTGACTTGAAGACCTAAGAAGAAAGTCAGTTCACCCATGGAACTCATTTGGAACCTGCTATGCATTAACTTCTCAAACTCATCACATAACACCTTTTGTTGAACCAAAAATAATGTCATCTACATAAACTTGAACCAGTAACATGTCACTTTTTGTCCTTTTTATGAACAAGTTTTTTTCAATTGTGCCTCTGACAAACCCATTGGTCAAAAATATTTGGATAAGGTGTCATACCAAGCTCTGGGAGCTTGATGTAATCCATACAATTCCTTCTCCACCTTGTAAACTTTATCTGGAAATTTAGGATCTTCAAAACCAGGTGGTTGGGAGACATATACCTCTTCTTTAATAGTCCCATATAGGAAAGCACTCTTTACATCCATCTGATACACTGTAAAGTTCTTATATGAAGCATAAGCCAAGAACAGTCTGATAGCCTCTATTCTTGCCACTGGTGCAAACACTTCTTCATAATCAGTGCCTTCTTCCTGAGTGTATCCTTGAGCTACTAATCTTGCCTTGTTTCTGACAACAATGCCTCTTTCATCTCTCTTGCCCATGAATACCCATTTTGTCCCTATTGCCTTTTTCCCACTAGGCAAATCTACCAAGGTCCAAACTTCTTGAAGCTTGAATTGTAACAACTCCTCCTGCATAGCTTCCACGCAGCTTGAATCTTGTAATGCCTTATAAGCATTTTTGGGTTCCATTTGTGACAGAAAACAAGAAAACATGCAATTTTGTAGATCTCTATGGCTATTTCTCTGATGAATGGTTTGATCAAATAACCCTTGATTCTTCAATCCTTTAAGTTTACTTATTGTTTGAACAGCAGACTGAGAATCTCCAAGAATTTGATCTTTTGGATGATCTTTGTGAATTCTTGTAGTGTGTGTAGGACTGGTAGCATAAGAAGACTCCATATTATGCAGATCAGCCTATGTATTAAAACCATCCCCAACCTCATCATTAGTATCTTCATAAATATGCTCCAAACTAAGCATATTTGGATCATCTGGTTAATCAGCATCATCGTAGGACTTCCCATCTTTCTCCACTGTGGGAAACCTTGGATATGGAGAACTGTTAGGCTGAGCAGTAGAAATTGTTGGCCTAAAGATAAGCGTGTCAGTAGCAACTGCTGAGCTAATCACAAATGTATCAGTAGGAACTGGTGGGCTAGTTCCAGTTTTCCTTCCTCCCTTTGCAGAATTTGCTGATGGACTATCTTGAATTTCATCATCAAATTATGGTCCTTCATTAACCACCTTATTCATAAAGAATGTTTAGCCCCACCTTCTGTATCTCCCTTTGCCCCACTTTCCAAAGGATCGTCTTCTGGGCTCTTTTTCTTCAACACTTTAGGCTTGAGAAGCTTGTCCAGCTTCCACTTTTCAACCAGCATAAATTCCTCTGCAGATCCATCCTTCTTGTCTTGTGTACCTGCATTTGAACTTCCTTATGTACTGCAGACTTATTAGTTGTACCATAGACACACGGCTCATAATTCATAGTTCTGGTTAAAGAATCAATGTCAAACAACCAGTCATGTCCACTTCCTGCAATATTAGGTGAACTCTCACTAAACCTAACATGCAAGTTCTCTTCCACATGCATATTTCTACTGTTGAACACCCTAAAGGCCTTGCTATTTGTAGAGTACCCAACAAAGAACCCTTTTT
This sequence comes from Chrysanthemum lavandulifolium, assembly GCA_022545495.1. NCBI lineage: Eukaryota > Viridiplantae > Streptophyta > Magnoliopsida > Asterales > Asteraceae > Chrysanthemum > Chrysanthemum lavandulifolium. Next base: position 208,862,813 of record CM040238.1, read on the forward strand.
CTGCCTTTTCATCAAATTTGCCTAGGTGGTCTATGGTATTTAAGATAGTAACAGGACACCCAAATGGTTTTAAGAAGTCTATCATGGGCTTCCTACCATACAACAGTTCATAAGGGGTCTTGTTATGAGGCTTAACTACTTTACTCCTATTTTGCACAAAGCAAGCAGTACTAACTGCTTCAGCCCAAAAAGTAGTAGGTAATTTGGATTCAGATAACATAGTCCTTGCAGCCTCAATTAAAGTCCTATTCCTCCTCTCAGCCACACCATTTTGTTGAGGAGTTCTAGCTACACTAAACTGTCTTACAATACCTTTTTCCACACAGAACTGATTCATCACACTATTCTTAAATTCAGTTCCATTGTCACATCTGATTATCTTTACTTTGTGATTTACTAAGTTTTCTATCCTAACAATAAAAGCCTTAAGGATTATTGATGTTTCATCCTTAGTTCCTAGGAAGAAAACCCAAGTGAATCTAGTGTAATCATCAGTGACAACTAAGCAGTACGTCTTCTTATTCAAACTTCTCACAAAGGTTGGCCCAAACAGATCCATATGAAACATATAAAGGGGCTCTGAAATAGTATTTACAACTTTGGTCTTACAAGAAGCTTTGTGTTGTTTCCCCATCTGACATGCAACACAGGTATCAGGATTTTCAAAATCTTTTGAAGGTAACCCTCTAACACGGTTTCCTTTTACCAATTTATTCATTGTTTTGAAATTAAGGTGACCAAGTCTCCTATGTCAAAGCTTGGATTCATCAACAGTGGCTTTTGCAAATAGACAAGTTAAAGCTCTTTTGGGAATTATGTTCTTTATGTCAACACTGTATATGTTGTCTGTTCTAGGGATTCAAAGAAGCACAAATTTGTCATCAGGCATCTTATAATCAGGAGAAAGGACAAGACATTCAGTGTTGGTAAAAAAGAATTCTTTTTGTCACACATTTGTGAGACACTAAAGAGGTTGAACTTAAGTCCATTTACAAGATACACTTTTTCAAAATCCAATTTCCCTGTTTTTATTGTACCTCTGCCAACAATCTTCCCTCCTTTGGGGTCATTCCCAAAAGCAACATATCCACCATCTATAGCTTCAAAATCCTCCAGATTGGACATGTCACCAGTCATATGTCCAGAGCAACCACTATTAAAAATTGCTTTATCCTTTAGCTCCACATGTAGTTGCCACGCACATAAAGAAGAGAATCGGCTTCTCTTGGGGACCTAAGCCATTCTTGACTTGGGTGCGCCTTGTGCATCAACATAGTCAAAGCGTTTTAAGTCCATTGATGCATTCTTTGGTTACGGAAACATGATCTAAAACTTTATTTTTGGTTTCCAAACCCATCAAGCTGAGGCGTTTACAGCATAAAAATGATTGCCCAAAACAGTGTCTGTTATTACTTTTGGCTCAATAGTTTTGCCTTAGTAGTACAAACATCTGTTTGTTTTTGAAAAGACCTTTGCTTATTTGGAGGAACAGTAGTAATGATTCTAGTAGCACCATATCTCATCAATACTGTCCTTGGAACCATTTTCTTTTTATCATGAGGGTAAGATTGTTTTGAAAACTTTTTATGATTTACATGCTGTTATGGTTCCTTGTGGTTTTCTTGTAGTAAAAATAATTTTCCTGTAAGTGCTCAAAACTACCACAATTATAACAAGCCTTTTTAACTAATGTAAAGTCTTCACCTATTTTTGAGATATTAGGTTGTTCCAGTTTCTTTGGTTTCCTCTAGACCTATTATTTTGCCTTCTAGTCATCTCTTTAGGTTCCTCATTATACTTAACTACCTTCTTAGAGACTCTTGCACCTAACAAGGATTTTACAAACCTAACATGTTCAATTGTTTTAGGTTTTATACCTTAATCTGCTTAGGTGTTGACTCAACATTTTCCTCATCACTTTCGATGTCCATTCTTCAATAATTGGGGCATCGGATGACGTGTCTAACCTTAGGTGTGTCATGGCTATTCTTACTAAACTCTCCTCAGGTTGTGCTTCCTACTTATCCTATAAAGGAGATTTATTTCTTGGGGAGGGCATAAGCACTCAAAAGTGGAGGAGATACTTCATTGTATCCTAAGCCATTACATTTTCTCATTAAATGACTCTCAATAGACTTGTTCACAAGATCAGATGCAAAATGAAGTTTATCCACTATGACTATGTGTTTTTCTTTTTCAGCTAAGGCATCATCTTTTTCCTGTGAAACTTCTACAAGTTTTTGATTAAGAAAATTAATTCACAATCTTTCTTAAAAATATGACCCTCTAGAACAGCTATCTTATCAACATATTCTAGTTCATTCTGTTTAAGATATTATATTTTTTGTTCAACTGATTTTAGACCAACTTTATATCCTAATAAATAAATTTCAGTTTCTCTACTTCATCTCTTAAACACTCATTCCTATCCTTGAGCTCTTCTAAAGTATCTACATATGATTTATAAGAGCAACCAGATTCATTAGATACCTCAGAGTCAGAACCAGATGATGAAGAAGCACAGGCCATCAAAGCAAAGTTGGATCCTTCTTTAATCTGATCACTCCAGTCATACTCACCTAGACCATCACATGACACCAAAGATGTATTGGTCTTAGCATCTTCAATAGGAATTCTCCTTGGAGTGTCACCAATCTTCTTAGGAGCCCTACACTCTCTGGCAAAGTGTCCCTTCCTTTGACAGTTGTAGCACTCAATCTTGGATTTATCAAATCCTGCAGTGCTCTGTGCCTTGAACTTGAGCTCCCTTCCTGTCTTCTTCAAAAATCTTCTTGCCCTCATAGTCAACATAGCCGTCTGCCACTTAATATCAATCTCTTCCAGATCATCAGGGTTGATCTGCTCCAAATCCTGATTTACTACATGTGTACCGGTAGTAAGATCAGCCAAGAAAGCACAAATAGCAGCATCGCTTATGTTATCACTAGCGATGAAAGCTGTTGTGATAGCAATAGAAACTCCACAAGTAGTAGAATGAGTTTCCTGATAACTGTCTGACCCTTTTGAGGACACAAACGCTAGATTTTGTGTGCCAGGGGTTGAACTGGATGTTCCCTTCACTTCTGATTCATACACTTTGAGATTATTGTATAAATCATCTAAGGTCAGCTTATCAAGACCTCCTTTGTTCCTCCAGACCACAGTATGCATGCTCCATTCAGGTGCTAGACTTTTTAGGAACCTGAGATTTACATCTTCTTGAGGACATTGCGGCTTTCATGAGTGCAAGTTGACTCACAAGTTTACGCAATCATCACGCATCTAGTCAATACCTTCATTACTTAGAGCAGCAAAGTTTTCAAACCGATGCTTCAAAAGATTCTTCCTTGATTTCTTTGTTGCATCATTCCCACCAAACCTTTGTTCAATAGCATCCCACAAAGACTTGGCATCTTCATTCTCACAGAAGCTCAATTGATACTCATTAGGTAATCCCATCAGAAGGATACTATGAGTCTTGATCTCCAATCTTCTCTGAGCTTTATCTTCATTAATTTTGATGGGTAGATCTTTCCCATCAGCACCCTTAGCAGGTAGAGAATCACCATTCAGGATGATTTCCCACATAGAGTAATTCAGCATCTTAAGGTACTCGCATTCTCAACCTCCGAGTTCATACTCTCGACTTGACATGGGCACCTTTGATGCGATAACCATGTGTGTTGAATCTTCCATTACTTTAATAGTAGTTTGAACACAAATTCTCTTATATCACGACTTCTAGATCACAAGCTCGATACCACTTGTTGATCCTAGTTGAGCAATTGATCGAGTTGATTGAGCTAGATAAATCTAACACAAACAATAATATAGCAAGCTGCCTTTGTAACAAAGCTTAAACAATATGCGGAATCTAAAGTTTAATGACAAAGAGAATACTTAAACACAATTTGTTTCTTACAAAACACTTCAATATATTATACAAATACTCAAAAGCATTAGGGTTACAAAACCTTGAAGTGATCGACTCTTAGAATAACTCGTACTCTAAATCTAACCTAGGTTCTCCTTTTATAGGCTAAGGAGTCCTACTAGGGTTACAATAACTTTCTACACAAGATACATATTATAGAATCTTTTCTATAATTATCTAACCGACTATACAAAATCTTATAAGCAATACTAACTAATAGTACTAGCAGTTTGTCTTGCTAGTTATAATTCTTCATTGTAAAACTCACTAGATCCACGATTAAGACTAGCGGTACTAACCATTAACCTTGGCGATACAAACTATCTTTGCTAAATTCTCAACATTAAGAATGCTAAGATGATAAAGATTCATGATAAGAAAGTGACATTAGATGATAAAATGCGAATGGATAATCGGGTCACCTTGTGTCTCTAAGTGTGTGTATTTGATAAGACATGGAATTTATGATATAATGAAGAAGAAGATGGAAGGTAATGATATGAGTTTTTACAACTGGGCCAAGGCATGTTGCAAAGATCTGAATGAGTTGAGTAATAGGAAGTTAGAGGAGATGTGGGGAACGTGGTACAAAATGGATTACACAGACCTTATCGCAAAATGCCTTGAACTGTCTAATTATGATGTAGATGTGGACACCTGTGAATGTCCTTCCCACAAACTTCAGGCCGATTTTATAGATAACGAGGCAAAGGGGACTGCTATAAAAAATAAAGACTACAATTGGCTCCTTGGGATTAACACCGAAGTAGAAGTCAACGGAAAAATGATCGGATTCTGTCACTTAACTTTTAACCATTGGCTTGATAAAATGTATAGTGGACATAAATGACGGATTGGAGACTGAAGAATAAAATTTATAACCAATGGGTGGAGAAGAGTGTTGAAGATCTATTTGAAGAATACAGGGAAATGATAAGGGATAAAGTGGAATATGAAACTCCAACTAATTATTGGGAATTTGAGCAGGAATTCCATTATGAAATTTCACACTTATGGGATGATTAAATGGATATCGAAGGAGGCGAAGATCTGATAAATAAAGTGCGGAATTTTGTTATGAGCTTCAAAGCCATGAGTACAAGTCATCGTGGTATGCTAAAGAAATTGAAGATAAAGAAAGAGAAAGATGCGCGGCCATTAGAGCTCACTACTACCCCCTACAAATACCATGGAAACAATCTAGGTAAAGAGATACATTGTAAACCATTCATGTGACTTTATTAAAGTGGTCGAAGGAATTTCCGGTTAGAAAGAGGAATGCTTTGCTTTTTAAACAAGGAATTAGGAGGAAATTGAGAAGAATCGTGGAACCTACATAGCACTTTAAGAAGGAAGAGATTCGAACTTGAGCGACTAAAAATAACCAAAAGTGCTTACCCGTAGATTTTGTAGATACGGCGTAACCACTTCTAGTTACGACATATTCCACTCTCAGATTTTGTACTTTTGTTTATTTCTGCATTTTTATTTGATAAACTAACTGTCAGACCTGTAATTATGGAGTATTCATGTTTTGGGATACGACGTATTCAAACCCTAATACGTACTTTGTTTTCCATACAAATTGTTCATTACGGCGTATCCAATCTGAGGGATACGGCGTATAAACAATAATATGTATTACATCACCAAGGTAGTTTTTATCCCAGCTTGACCATTACGGCGTATCTAATTAATGGATTACGTCGTAACTATCTGCAGATCTGGATATGACCTTCTTAAAAAAAATTCTAATGCTCAAATCATTATGAAAGTAGTTTTCTGCTTTTGTTTAATATATTTACAGGTTTGGTGAAGAATCAATAGTGGTGGTCTAAAAAGTTTCTCGCATTCATACCATGGAGAATCATTAAAAGAAATCTCAGAAGAGTTTTCAATTTCTAATACTACACTCTTTAATTTTATGTATTAATTTGTACAACGTGGGCGTTGTACAGTTCAAGTGGGGAGAGGTAGCTAGAATTAGAACTTTACTTGTCCTATTCTACGAAAATTGACTAATAATGGTTAAAATTTAAAAAATTTCACATGTTTTTCGTCGATCATTAGTAGCATAACCCGCACACAATACCCTTTGATACTATTTGTGAGGATTAAAACCTTTCCGTTTCGACAATTTTACCCCAAATTCCACAAAAATATGTGTGTGCCGGTGGATTGGTGTAGACTTTAGAACTTGGCTTGGTATATCTATTCAAAACCACCAAAATGAGTACTACATTGAGGAAACTTGGTGTAATCGGATTTAATCAACATAAGAGTCAAAACTATTAGGATTCACACAAATGACCCATGTCGTTTGCATATGTTTGTTTATCGGCTAACTACACTGGTTAGTTGACCACCTGTTTAAACCCTCTGTTTAAACCCTTTGTTACTCTCATCTATAGAGTAAGATAACCCTAGTATAACATGTTGAGCCTTTCTTTTCCTTTGTGCCGCCATTAAATGTTTTTGTTACAACTTTACAAACGTGATATAGTGACGTATAACGTTTCTGTCACTATAAGTTTGTGCCACTAAATGGCACTTTTTGTAGTGGAAACACAAGTTATTATTATTACAATGCTAATTACAAAAATAGCCATCCCAATATAAATACGTATATAAATTATACATTATGTTCATTTTTAGTATTCTTAACTACTTCTTTAGAAAAATCACAAGGAAATTCCGGCAGATTAGCCAGGGCGACTTTTTTGTCACTAATTGCTAAGAAATCGCCAAGAAAACCTTCACTAATAACTGTACGTGCACATAATCCGTGAGAAAGTTGTAGGAATTTCCTTGGTAATTTCCTTGAAAAATTTCCATATAAAAATTTCGTGGGTGTTGCCCTTTTTCTTATAGTGGTGATAGATATTAATTCAATATATAGATTAATCATAGATCAGTTAAAAGTTAATGACGAAGACTCTTGAATGTTTGAGTAAATTAATAAAATTGATTATAAATTTAATTTGATGTCCAAGATAATAAAAGCAAAATATAATCAACACGTGCGGAAAAAGTAAAAATTGGGTCGAGTTTTCAAAGATGTTCCATATACATAAGAATTAAAATATTTTATAAAAATCGCCCAAATACATTTGTATTTTTCACAACTGTAAAAATCGTTCCAAAAACATAAGTATTTGGCACCAACAATAGATAATGTTCCAAATACATATAGGTATTTGGCACCGTTCGTACCAACCATTCCAGATACATGAGTATTTGGCACCAACAACATATAAGCGTTCCAAATACATATACAAATTTGGCACGGTGGTACCAACCGTCTCAAATACATAAATATTTGGCACTAGTAACTCAAGCCGTTCCAAATACACATGTATTTGGCATCATTATTAGAAAACGTTCCAACGCAGACGTATTTGGAGCAGTTTCTTAATAGTCGTCCCAAATACCTATTTTTGTCACGGTTACCCCACAATAACGTTGAATGGTGCAATAGATCAAATGCGATAAAGTATTTAGTTAAGTATTTAAATAAAGGTCCGAATAGGGCAACGATTGTCATACAATAAAATGTTGCAACGGACTGACATGTAATGTCTGAAAAATAAAAGTTGATGAAATCAAATCTTTTTAAATTGTCGCTATTTAGCACCGTGTAAAGCAGTATGGCGATTATTCTCTTTCGACATTCACTACTCCTACCCATCCGTTATGAAACTCAATTTGCATCTACCAAATCAGAATTCAATAACCTTACATGACTCGCAAAATTTACAAGCATTGCTTAAAAGGGAGGACATCAAAATCACAATGTTTACTGAATGGTTTGAGCTGAACAAGCGAGATACCGATGCTAGAAAGATCACTTATGATGAAATACCAAAACACTATGTCTGGCATGAACAAAGTAGACTTTGGAAAAAACGGAAACAACAAAAAAGCATTGGTAGGATTTATTACACAAACCCAGCCTCGGGTGAGTACTACTACCTTAGAATGGTGTTGAACGTTGTAAGAGGGCCTCAATCTTTTGAAGAACTTATGACGGTTAACAATAAACAATATGAGAGTTTTAAAGAGGTATGATTTGCCTATGGTCTCCTAAATGATGACAAAGAATGGACAAACGCTATATCAGAAGCAAGATTGTGGGCGTTAGGACCACAACTGCGTGACTTGTTTGTTAAAATTTTGTTGTTCTATGATGTAAGTCAGCCACTACAATTATGGAAGGAAAACTGGGAAGCTCTTTCCGAGGACATATTACACAAAAAGCGTAAACTTTTCAAGTATCCTGAGCTGGAACTAACGGAAGAACAAATTAAAAACTACTGCTTGGTAGAAATCCATGAATTATTAAATAAGAATGGGAGGTCTTTGTCAAATTTCGAAGATCTACCACGACCTGATCCAAAACTACTAACAAACATGAACAACCGCTTGATTAGAGAAGCCCTAGATTTTGATATGAAAAAAAAGAAACGTTGACCATGAACATCTTCATTCGTTGTTAAACCCCGAACAACGTCTGATATATGAATAGGTTATTGAATTGGTTCATAATAAAAAAAGGCAAATTTTACTTTGTTTATGGGCCTGGGGGTACCGGGAAGACGTTCTTATATAAGAACATCATTTCGAGGTTAAGATCTAAGCGAAAAATCGTGTTGGAGGTCGCATCTTTAGGTAGGTTGTTTTATTAATAACTTTTTATTTCTACATCATCTAATGCTTAAATTACAACAGTTATTCCAATTTAGGCCTACCAATCTCCTAACTTGAACCCTTTCATTGGATTAGGGATAGCCTCGTTACTACTTCCAGGAGGAAGGACCGCCCATAGCAGATTCGTCATACCATTAGAATTAATGGAAAATAGCACATGTGGCATAAAACAAAACACGCACTTGGCTGAGCTTATGCAACAAGTCCAGCTGATTATTTGGAATGAGGCACCAATGACTCAAAAGTATGCATTTGGGGCATTGGACAAAACTCTAAGAGATATATTGGGTACGTGATTCGAAAACGAAATCATACATTTGGGGTCTTACGGTATTGCTTGGCGGTGACTTTAGACAAGTCCTACCGTTATCCCCAAAGGTAAAAGGCAAGAGGTGGTAAACGTGTATAAACCGATCGATTTGTGGAAATCTTGCAAGGTTTTCACGCTTACACGAAGCATAAGAGTAAACGAGTATCTGCGAATGGTGCGGTCGATACACAAAATAAGAAAGGACCACCTAGTGCGCTAAAAGTGGTTTGTACTCATATAACGTTGTACAACCCGCACTTGTCAAGAAAGGACCATGTGGTACACTTCATTGCACAATCCTTATAAAAGGAGCTTAAAGCTTCTTACTTTTGAGTAAAATTAATTAAATCTTTCAATATTTTCCTAATTTTGCTCAAAGAACAAGTATTCCTCTCAGTGTTTCCAAAACCTCAAAAGTTAATATTACTTGTTGAGGGGAGTATTTGCAAACGTAATTGTTCAAACAAAAGTTCTTTGTGAAATTCTTCCGTAAAACTCGAAATGGTCATATTTTAAATCAATATTTCATCAAAAATAACATCAATATGCCATTTTTGAGGGAGAAAAATTATGTGATTAAAATATGTTGGAAAATCAATGAAATCTCGATGCTAAGACTTAACCCATGAATTGACGAGCTTTAAAATGTCACAAATCAAAAGACTTGTCTTAGTAGATCGAACCAATTGAGAAACTCTTGATAGACATGAACTTGACGGGTTTGACAACCTTTTCAAGTTTTGTCCACATCTTCAAGGTAGTTATTAGAGCTAGTTGTCACCTAAAAGTCGACAATGGATCTCTTTAACTATACAATGTAATTGTGTCTCATGGAATTGTCTATCAGGAGTCGATCAATTCAAAAGTGCGCGCTCTACCCTCACTATGCAGATTTCAGTCAAAACTCATAAGCACATGTGGAGGGGGAGTATTTCTGAAAATATAAAACTCTTGGAGTGTTTCAAACATGTTTCTATTCATAAACACTTTGACAGATTTTCAAGCAAATGGTTTTATGGCAACATAGGATAGTCATGGAGTTATAAGGTGACTAAGTTTAGGAATAAACGTCCTATGATCCGCCAGAGCCGAAGGGATCTACCCAAGGACACCACCAATAGTTAGTACTTAGAAGTCCTTAGGTATGATTGAAAAAGGATAAAATGAGAAACGGAGAAAGAAGGATGTTGGAAACGCTCCTAAACTGTTTTATCAAGTGTTAGTCATTTCTATGTAATAGGTTGCATTATTAAGGCTTTTATGTTAGTAATTAAGGCAAGGCTTATGTAGAAAGCCCATAAGCCTATGCAAAGGCCCAAAAGGCCATGGAAGGGACTAGATGTGTTGCCCTAGCTCCCTTCCCTATAAATACATTGCATCCTCTCCTTGGAAAGGTTGGTTGTTCACTTATCAATATTAGCATAACTCTTCTCTATTCATTCGTGTGATTTGTGTTCATCGACCCTCTCTACCTCATTTCTATCATCTAGATACTTGTGTTCATTTAATGGTGACCTAACGCTGGTATCAATCGCCATCTAGTTGGGTGAAACTCGCTTGTTTTGAAGTTTTGAATCGCACGCGTAAGGTTTAACGTTCTACACTTTTATCACGCTAAAACTTTGATTTTTGCACTTTAAACTTCAAGATTCTTATGTTTTAAGGTTAATATAATGTTAAGGATTCTAGTTTTGCAAAAGTTTCAAGCTTTACGTGTTTTAGATAGTTTTAAACTCGTTTTGGTTCGTTGTCTAAGTTTACGCTTAAGCTCAAAACTCATCTTGGTACATCAAGTTCAAAACTTTCTTGTTATTTTGGTGTTTTTGAAGTCGTTTCATCATTAAAACGAGTTTACAAAATGTTTTAGTGCATAAAAATACGTTTTGGTGAATTCTGTCAAGTTTACGCCTAAGGAAACCCTAATCTTACGCCTAAGAAAACCCTATTCTTACGCCTAAGGAAACCCTTTTCTTACACCTAAAGAAACCCTATTCTTACGCCTAAGGAAACCCTATTCTTACGCCTAAGCTCTACGCATAAGTCAGCAAGCTACGCCTAACAGTCTCTACGCGTAAGGAATTTTCTTCAAAGATCTTCGAAGCTGTTGGTTAAATCAGTGTTTTCTTGCTTGGATAAGCCTGAAAACACTTCGACTTGTGGATATCGTTTACACTTGGACAAGTGTAAAGGATTTTGGGAAAAACCCTAAGTTTACGCATAAGCCTAAAAGCTTACGAGAAACATCTTACGCCTAAGTTAAATCTTACGCCTAAGGTTTCTTACTTCTAAGCATTTAGTTTACGCCTAAGCTTACGTTTAAGCCTTAAGTTTACGCGTAAGAAGGATTTACGCCTAAGCTATTGTTTACGCGTAAGTGGAAGTTACGCGTAACATCAGCAGTTTACGCCTAAGCAATTGTTACGCCTAAAGTACTTCTTCAACAAACAACATCAAGTTTCATTCGACTACAAAGATCCATCATCAACACAAGTAGAATTTATAAAAAATCAAAATTTTGGGCCCAAATTCAAAAAAATTCGGTCAAATTTGGCGTCAAAATTGTCAAAATTCAAATTTTTCTTTCAACCTTTGAATTGAATTTTATAGTGAATTTCGAATTTTGGGAGAAAATTTTTTCAAAATTATTTTTGTAACATATTGGATTTCACAAACACATCATAACATGATCAAGTGGGCGTATACATAAGGTTTTAGAGAGAAAGTGTAGCCACCCGTAAATTTCCAAGTCATTAGTCTCATGTAAAAACGAAATAATCGTTTATCTTGATTTAATTAAACGAGCTTATACCTTTTCACGCCTGAATTTTTACTTTTATTTGAAATATGCAACCACGGGTAGCGTTGATAAGCGAACGATACAAATAAACTTCTTGATAATTACTAATGATCATAACACAATAACGAGAAGTTATCTCACTTTGTTAAAAACACGAGCACGCACGCGTACCGACACACAGTTAATTATGACTAAAGTCAAATAAATATTTTCCTGAGTTAGAATTAATATTTTTATTTATTCTTTTATAAAAACATGGTTAAAACCGTATATTACACGTTTGCTAAAAACGTCAAACCAAAGCACCGCTACACACATTTAAGCTCAAACGGTACCCACAATTTTCCAGGTCCTTGCTCAACCTCAAGCTCGAAACTATTTACTTTGGATATTTAAAATTTCAATTTTTCGTATACCCGTTAAGTCAAATCGCGTAACCCGATAAACGATTTTAAACGTAAATCGGCATCAAACGAGATATAATCTATGCAAGATATGTACTATATAAATTTTGCAATCATATTTTATGAGTCTATGCACATTATTTTACAACTTCTACATAAAATGCTTTCGTTTTGCATCTCAACTCATGCGTTCATGAAATAATCATATACCTCCTTTGTTCTACCATATTATACATATATACCTATACCTATTTACAAAAAATAAAAATAAAGAAAAAGGATGAAAAGTCTTCTCCTCATAAACCCAACCGATCACCCCTTTTAAAGATACACCAAAATTCCTTTTCACTTAGAAGTTCTACATTGCAACTTTCATAAAACACATAACCTAACTTTGACTTGCAAAGACTACTTTTCCTTTTTCTTCACATGTTTGGTCGAACCATATGGGTCACAAGAGACAAATCTTTTGTTTGTTTTCCATAATAGCACAAACCATCCCATGTGATCACATGAAGGACCATTCAAACTACTTAAATTGTCACAATAATTATGACCTCAAAAGCAACACTTCACACACTACAAAATCACAAACATCAAACTTTTCCTTGTGCTTGCATTCGACCAACAACAACAAAGGAGGAACAAGAAATTTTGAGTATTTTAATAATTAGGATAATTATTTTGGGTATTTGGAAGCTTAGGTAGCATAGATCTCATTCTTGGGTTTCTTGTGTTCTCACTTTGCATTCACTTCATCACTTCTTGTAAGCATTCACTCCACCTATTTTTATACATCTCATTTACATATTCATCATTCATATGTTTAGTTTTACCTATTATACACTTGCTATGTTGAAATTTTGCTTAAAAACATTGAATCAAACATTTCCTTTTCACGTCCCAAATTTACGTCTCAAAGATGGACAAAAATAAAATACTTACACAAGTCTTTAGGAAAATCTGGTTTAGGCACACTTATATATGTATGTTAGGATGTCTCACAAAAAAATTTCGTAATTTTTCATAATGATTTACTATTTTTAATAAGTGATACGAGTTATTGACCTGCTGTTGCACCTGTTTTCTGAGTACTGATTTCATCTTATAAAAACAACCCACTTCGAGACCTACTGAGCGAAAATGGTAAACATGAAAGTGTTAGGGGATACCTTGAATTAGATCTAGGGAGTTGGATGGAGCCGTGACGATAAAAAACGAATGAGATAGGGCCAAAACAAGTCGAGTAAACTTTTCCGTTTTCTAACAGCCTTGACATCCGACCATAAAATGAATAAAATGGACTTATTGGAACATGGGAAAAATATTAGGCTTACATATTTGTAAACTAGACATTATTAGCTAAGTCTAGGAAGTTGAGCAGTAAAAACCGACTTAAAATGAATGAGTTACGGACTTTTAAAGTTACAAAAATATATATATTTTACTAGCACACTATTTAGAGTAGTTGTGTCGGCCTATGTTCGGGACTTGTTTTTTTTGAAGTACTTAAACTTAGAACCACGATGAGCATCAGTTGAACTTATTACAGCCCTCGCGGCATGCTCGACATAGGAAATTGAAACGAGCAAAACCGATAAGAAACAAAGAAGCTATGACTCCCTAAAGTTGAGCAAAAATGGGTTTGTGGACTTTTTATAAAACTTAATTTGTAACGATAAAAATTGTGTTTTACCATATTTGGAGTCGTAAAACCTCATTGCAAGTATATAAGATCCATTTCACATTCTAGAACTCATACGCATTTATTTCATACCATATTTCCTGAGTCAACTTATATTCCTAGGTCGCGGTTATGATTGCATTCCCAGAATAGTTTGTCATATTATTCCGGATATTTGATCGCTTAAGGTAAGTTCATAGCCCCACTTTTACTCTTTTAACTGTTTTATAAACTCCTTGGGGGAGAATACATCTGCTACTGCTTTTATGATCACAATTGCTTGAAAACTGTTTGTTGTACTCTTGATATTATGACTCGCCTAAGTTGCCACCTAAAAGTCCCTACATCATGAACCATTAATCACTTGCGGTGAACGCAAATATCGTGGATAGTACTATGGGAATTGACGACCCGACTCGGTTATCGGAAATAACCGGGCGCACTATATTTGGTATCTCTATGTAATTGGCTATTACATCTCGGAGGGCAATTTTATTTACTTACACCAGTAATTAGGTGTATGCGGTTAGTATTGGTTTCATGAGCTTAGTGCAATAATATCAACTATCTTTTATGGGCGTATAACAACGTAGCCCATGGCTTATTTTAAACTTGAAAATCTTGTGATCAACTGCTTTATTACTAAACCTATGAATTCACTCAACCATTGTGTTGACTTTTAGCATGTATTTCCGGGATGAAAAGGCGATAGCTAACTCGGGCGCTTGGGCATTGGCATGGCATGGTCATAGATGACTCGATTTACTTATGAGGACCACATTTTATTAATGGGCCATTTTTCCATAACAAATCAACCTTTGTAAACTCTATTTTACTTCAATAAATGAAATCTCTTAAGAAAAATCTTTATTTTCACTTTGTGTTATGATCCAATTGAGTAGCATCCCAAAAACCTTTTCTTCCGCGCAAACCATTTTTGGGGTGTTACGGTTGGCATCGAGCCAAGGTTATAGAGAACTAGGAAATTTTCAAAACCTAGACTATAACCACTTTTACAAAACTTAACCCTATGACCGACAAATGCCCACGCCAAGTGAATGCCTCACTTATGACTCGTTGAAGTCATCTTTGATAAGATATCGTTTATTATCGACAACTTAACCTCACTATTAGCTATGATTGCTTTACTTATATGTATGTTTACGTACCAACTGCGCTACGCCTTCTCCCCACATAAATGAAATATTTGTTCCATCTTTCATACCAAACTTTAAAGACATTAGGACATGTTACTAGTATAACTAAGCTAAGCATTGCAAGATTCATTGAACCTCGGGTGAATATAGCACGATCACCTATATTCACCCGGGGACAGTGAGACATAGCCCGATCACCTATGTCGACTCGGAGGTGAATGTTGCAATACTGAAAGTAGTTATAATAGTGGTATGTCCAGTTGACCTTCTGATTAACTACTAAAAAGAGTAAAATTTTCATCATAATAGTTACAAAGGTTTACTCCTACGCATCATACACTGACGTCACAACATTTTCTCACTACGATACTTTTTCTCCTAAGTGGAATGTCTTTCTCATTACTACACTCTCTAAACTGACCATTTTACACCACTACTTTACGCCTCCGCGTCTACATCTTACTAGCAACGTGCATGGAGATTTGCCTAGCAGATGATGCACACTACCACTTCGCGCAAGGACACCACAACGATCTATGTTAAAACGAACCACTTTACGCCACCACTTCGCGCCCTCCGTGCCTACGTTATGTATGAGATTTGCTGAGCAGATAATACATAACCGACGAAATGTTGCATGATGCGATTTAGTAATTGTATTTACCATTTAGATTTGCTTAGCAGTTTACGCGCGACTAACTAAATTTTAATTAACGCACGACACTACTCTAGGTTTAGATTATATTTTCGGGTTGCTACAATACCATGCCTCCTGTTTTCCCGTCCCATCGACTTATCGTCTTCGTTACTGGATCACTAAACCTTTATTACTGGATCATTGCAACCCACGTCTTCATAACCCCACCCTATCATTATTCTCTCATACGTTGAGATTGAAGTTGTCTCGTCATCCAATATTGTAAAAGTGTCACTTCTACCCCAAAACTCGTACTCAATCGATAAACGGTTACATCTCTAGCCGTTCTAGGACAACGCCTCGAAATCTACAAAGGAACCCTCGCTAAACATAAATAATAAGCGAGCGATTAAAGATCTAGAAACATACCAAGAGTTGGCTTGCAACTCAAGCCACTTTTCTCGGGCGTATCCCTAACCTTTCACTCATTTCTTTGAAATATCAAAGGTCCGTCCTACTACCCTCTTATGAAATAGTAAACTTTGTCGCAAACTACTTTCAACTATTTTTCCGATCACTTCACGATCATTTTCCCAAAAAGTCTTACTACTGTGCCATTAAACCAAAAATTTATGATTTTTCTAACACTTTATAAACAATGACCTTACTGATACTTTGCAAACTACTTTCTTATAAAGTGATAAACCGATTAATTACCTTACCACTATTTTATGAAACAACAAACAATTGCGATAGCGATTTGTAAACTATATTACAAATTTTCCTGCAAGTTATATTACGGTCTTATAAACTATTTTACCCTTTTAGTGAGCGTCTTAGCCACTGTCTGATTTAAAACCATAAAACTTGGTACTCTTACCTCAAAAACTATTCGCCCTTACTTTACTGACTATTTATTATCACTCCATAAACCACTTTGATATTAATTGAACTACGAAACCTTCTATTATTTGACAAACGATAAATTGTTTTCTTATAAGCTATTTTACAAATCATTTCACGAATTGTTTTACAACCTGAATTGCCGTCTTACCGAAATATCACAAGTTAACTGCGATTTCACTACTACTCTATAAATAATAAATGAATCGTTTTCTATTACCTTGTAAGTTGTGTTAACAATCACCTTGCCAAGTGTTGCTTTAATACCAAACCATTTTACAAACCCTTTTATGAACTTTACTGCAATTTCCTTACAAACTATTTACCCCTCTTGAAAAAAAAAAAAAAATTAAAATTAAAGGATAACTGATATTTTCTTTAAATTTTCGGAGTAAAAATAAGCG
The DNA here is from genome assembly GCA_022545495.1 of Chrysanthemum lavandulifolium. Taxonomy (NCBI): domain Eukaryota; kingdom Viridiplantae; phylum Streptophyta; class Magnoliopsida; order Asterales; family Asteraceae; genus Chrysanthemum; species Chrysanthemum lavandulifolium. The sequence goes on from CM040238.1 coordinate 208,879,750, forward strand.
CTTTGTTTTGAAAACAATAGATACACATTATAATGGGAAATGCTTGGAAACAAAACTGATTCATCATTTACAGAAGCTAAGGTATTTAAAATTATTTGAAATTGGGAAACAACTTTTGAATTCGCTTGAAAAACCTCCACCTTGGAACCGACTCCATGTGGTCGCCTAAAAATTTTATTTGACAAGTTTTCATTCACAAAAACGAAATTCAACAACTTTCTTTACATACATCAAGATCTCTTTAAAATTTTAAAGACCGTATATTTTTACATATACCGTTCAAATTCGAGAAGCATAACCTTAACAACTAAACTATGTCATAAACGTTTAAAACTTATGAAAACATACATACCCAACCACATCTTCTTTTATAACATTTTCAGCTTCGAGAATTTTCCTCTAAATAACAGTTGTGCCGACAATAAAATGCGTAGTGACATTTTTCTAAAAAGATTTATTATAACGAGTCAAAAATCTTCTGGTCAAACCTTGTCAAAACTTTTTATGCTAAGAAATATCAAAACATCGACCATTGCGAAATTGTTTTACTTGGATCACGTGTAAAAACCAGTTTAATTGAATTAGGATTCTCTCGAGGATGCGAACCTCTTAACCAATTTTATATCTCAAAGAAATTGTGCCTCTTGAAATATTCTTTTTACTCGAATACATTTATCCACACCCCGTTTGCGAACAAGACTAGAAAATTTCAAAAAAAATTTTACCCGTCATCACATAAGCGACTAACACAAACTTAACCTCGAGGACGAGGTTCCCATAAGGGGTAGGTACTGTATCCACCCGTAAATTTCCAAGTCATTAGTCTCATGTAAAAACGAAATAATCGTTTATCTTGATTTAATTAAACGAGCTTATACCTTTTCACGCCTGAATTTTTACTTTTATTTGAAATATGCAACCACGGGTAGCGTTGATAAGCGAACGATACAAATAAACTTCTTGATAATTACTAATGATCATAACACAATAACGAGAAGTTATCTCACTTTATTAAAACACGAGCACGCGCGCGTCGGACACATATTAATTATGACTAAAGTCAAATAAATATTTTCCCGAGTTAGAATTAATATTTTATTTATTCTTTTATAAAAACATGGTTAAAACCGTATATTACACGTTTGCTAAATCGTCAAACCAAAGCACCGCTACACACATTTAAGCTCAAACGGTACCCACAATTTTCCGGTCCTTGCTCAACCTCAAGCTCGAAACTATTTACTTTGGATATTTAAAATTTCAATTTTTCAGATACCGTTAAGTCAAATCGCGTAACCCGATAAACGATTTTAAGCGTCGTCGGCATCAAACGAGATATAATCTATGCAAGATATGTACTATATAAATTTTGCAATCATATTTTATGAGTCTATGCACATTATTTTACAACTTCTACATAAAATGCTTTCGTTTTGCATCTCAACTCATGCGTTCATGAAATAATCATATACCTCCTTTGTTCTACCATATTATACATATATACCTATACCTATTTACAAAAAAATAAAAATAAAGAAAAAGGATGAAAAGTCTTCTCCCCTCATAAACCCAACCGATCACCCCTTTTAAAGATACACCAAAAATTCCTTTTTCACTTAGAAGTTCTACATTGCAACTTTCATAAAACACATAACCTAACTTTGACTTGCAAAGACTACTTTTCCTTTTTCTTCACATGTTTGGTCGAACCATATGGGTCACTAGAGACAAATCTTTTGTTTGTTTTCCATAATAGCACAAACCATCCCATGTGATCACATGAAGGACCATTCAAACTACTTAAATTGTCACAATAATTATGACCTCAAAAGCAACACTTCACACACTTACAAAATCACAAACATCAAACTTTTCCTTGTGCTTGCATTGACCAACAACAACAAAGGAGGAACAAGAAATTTTGAGTATTTTAATAATTAGGATAATTATTTTGGGTATTTGGAAGCTTAGGTAGCATAGATCTCATTCTTGGGTTTCTTGTGTTCTCACTTTGCATTCACTTCATCACTTCTTGTAAGCATTCACTCCACCTATTTTATACATCTCATTTAAATATTCATCATTCATATGTTTAGTTTTACCTATTATACACTTGCTATGTTGAAATTTTTGCTTAAAACATTGAATCAAACATTTCCTTTTCATTTGTCCCAAATTTACGTCTCAAAGATGGACAAAATAAAATACTTACACAAGTCTTTAGGAAAATCGGTTTAGGCACACTTATATATGTATGTTAGGATGTCTCACAAAAAATTTCGTAGTTTTTCATAATGATTTACTATTTTTAATAAGTGATACGAGTTATTGACTGTTGTTGCACTGTTTTCGAGTCGATTTCATCTTATAAAACAACCCACTTGAGACCTCTTGGCGAAAATGGTAAACATGAAAGTGTTAGGGGATACCTTGAATTAGATCTAGGAGTTGGATGGAGTGTGACGATAAAAACGAATGAGATAGGGCCAAAACAAGTCGAGTAAACTTTTCCGTTTTCTAACACCTTGACATCCGACCATAAAATGAATAAAATGGACTTATTGGAACATGGGAAAAATATTAGGCTTACATATTTGTAAACTAGACATTATTAGCTAAGTCTAGGAAGTTGAGCAGTAAAACCGACTTAAAATGAATGAGTTACTGGACTTTTAAAGTTACAAAATATATATATTTTACTAGCACACTATTTAGAGTAGTTGTGTCGGCCTATGTTCGGGACTTGTTTTTTTTGAAGTACTTAAACTTAGAACCACGATGAGCATCAGTTGAACTTATTACAGCCCTCGCGGCATGCTCGACATAGGAAATTGAAACGAGCAAAACCGATAAGAAACAAAGAAGCTATGACTCCCTAAAGTTGAGCAAAAATGGGTTTGTGGACTTTTTATAAAACTTAATTTGTAACGATAAAAATTGTGTTTTACCATATTTGGAGTCGTAAAACCTCATTGCAAGTATATAAGATCCATTTCACATTCTAGAACTCATACGCATTTATTTCATACCATATTTCCTGAGTCAACTTATATTCCTAGGTCGCGGTTATGATTGCATTCCCAGAATAGTTTGTCATATTATTCCGGATATTTGATCGCTTAAGGTAAGTTCATAGCCCCACTTTTACTCTTTTAACTGTTTTATAAACTCCTTGGGGGAGAATACATGCTGCTACTGCTTTTATGATCACAATTGCTTGAAAACTGTTTGTTGTACTCTTGATATTATGACTCTGCCTAAGTTGCCACCTAAAAGTCCCCTACATCATGAACCATTAATCACTTGCGAGTGAACGAAAATATCGTGGATAGTACTATGGGAATTGACGACCCGACTCGGTTATCGGAAATAACCGGGCGCACTATATTTGGTATCTCTATGTAATTGGCTATTACATCTCGTAGGGCAATTTTATTTACTTACACCATGAATTAGGTGTATGCGTTAGTATTGGTTTCATGAGCTTAGTGCAATAATATCAACTATCTTTTATGGGCGATAACAACGTAGCCCATGGCTTATTTTAAACTTGAAAATCTTGTGATCAAGCGCTTTATTACTAAACCTATGAATTCACTCAACCATTGTGTTGACTTTTTAGCATGTATTTTCGGGATGAAAAGGCGATAGCTAACTACGGGCGCTTGGGCATTGGCATGGCATGGTCATAGATGACTCGATTTACTTATGGGGACCACATTTTATTAATGGGCCATTTTCCATAACAAATCAACCTTTGTAAACTCTATTTTACTTCAATAAATGAAATCTCTTAAGAAAATCTTTATTTTTCACTTTGTGTTATGATCCATTGAGTAGCATCCCAAAAACCTTTTCTTCCGCTGCAAACCATTTTGGGGTGTTACTGAGAAAGAGTTAGAGGTTTGGGAACTTAGTGAGAAAATGAAAGTATTATTATGAGCTCCAACTCTACCTTGGGAGGTAGAGTATTTATAGTCTTACACAAATCGCCACCTACGGGCTGTGGATCGTGCATACAGGTGGGTAAAGACCGTCCGTCCTCCACGGTGTTACTTAACTAAATACTACTTAACATTAAATAACTACGACTACGAGCTTTCTAACGATCACATATACTTGAGGTGACCGACACTTTAATAACTGGATTTACTAAATCCTAACAATCTCCCTAAGGAGGTCACCTCAAAAATACATTGAATACAAACAAATATTACATTAAGATAGTTCTTGGATTCTTGTTAAAGTTCTTTGCTCAAGAGCTCGTAGTCTTTGATTCTTCATTTTGCATGTTTGGAAAGTCCAAGTGGAGGTCTTTAACTGATCCACGTGATAATGAGTTTTGAGCCAGCTTTGAGATCATCAGATAAAATAAATCACTGACTCATCCATTGTGATGTTGGTATTATGTGATGTTGTGACATTTAGACCGACATGCTCACATTCTGGATCATGATATATTCTCATCAGAGTAGCGGAAGCTTTTGTTGATTCATGATATTGGCGGCAGTAGCGAAGCATAGAATGAGAATATCGATTCATTGATGCACTAATCATGATTTCTTTTGAAATGAATGTGATGTGTGAGCATGCGGCTATGGATTGATTTCTCCATTCGATCACCGTAAACGCCGGGTGTACCCGCATAAAACAGATTAGCAATAAAGCGCACGAGTGTCTTTGATCACTTCGTTGAATTGAGGTACACGACCCACGGTTCCCGTTGATTAGTACAAGTACTACCGTGATCGGTAAAATTCGAGAATTTCCTTGACGAGGTTTCGCGGTATGCTCTAGCCGTTCTCAAACCGAACGCCTCAAAGAAGACAACACGGAATGAGTGAGCGAGCGAATTAAGATTCAGCGATTGATGAAAATGATTTGAAAACAATCGTGTATTAAATATAAAGATTTTTCAATACAACGAAGGTTTTATGGAAAATCAATTATCAATCATAAATATCCTTTTGATTTTGAAAACATAATACACAATCGGCGTGCTAAAGAAAAGAATTTTGAGCACACCGATGGTTTTCAAAGGAATCAAATCAATCCATTTTCTCGGACAAGGAACAATTCAATTTTGAATCGCTCCATTGATGAAGTCCAGATGACACAACAAGTCTTGGCAATACCACAAGGATAATGCGTGGGACTCTAGACTCAATAGTGCACATTGTGTGAAACTGTGAGTCTTCAAGGATGATGTGCCCTAATGAGATTTATAGATGATCTCGTGGCTCTAGACTCAATAGTGCACATTTGGTTTCCTATATCAGAGACTAGGGAGAGGGTCTCCTTCTTCAATATCAACACTCTCTAAGAGAAAATCGATAGATTATGTGGGTTCCCCGTGAGAATAAAACAAGCCCTTTTAAGAGGAACTTGAGTAGTTTGGGAAGTTTAGTGCAGTGCGTCACTAGGTCCATGACGTCTTGTCTTCAATACCAGTGTTACCTTAGTAACCACCAAGAGCATATGAATTGAACCCGTATCGCCCTAAGTTTGAATAATTGGAGGGCTATTTCTTTTCACCCCTTTTCCATTCATTTCTTTTCATTCTTCAACCCCTTCGATGCTTACCGAGACTTCATAACTAGAACTTTGTTGGGTTTATTCCGATTACTAGCTCATCTCGATCCGCACTCTTCCCATATCTCACTTTTCTCCTTTTTTCATCATACCTAAGGACTTCTACACTATCTAGTGGATTGTCCACTGGTAGATCCCTCCTTCTCGCGGATCATGGGAACAAATACCTAACCTTATCAACCTTATATCACCATACATAAAGTAAATTTGGTCGGTCTATTTGGTATAGTTCATCTGCCATTGAAACCAATTGAAAACCATTTGAAAAATCAATCCAGATACTTGTGATATATTATCAAAGCGTTTTGTACCTGAATTGTTTTTGATAATTTTAGAAAAAGAGCTCCCCCTCAACATGTGCATCATGTGTTTGAAATCATTTTGGCACACGGAGGCAAGAGGAAGAATTAACTTCTTTGATTACCATTTTCTAAAAGATATCAACATCACTTCCCTGATCAAATCAAGTAGATAGAGCATATTGGGGAAGGATGAGGTTTTCATAAGTTTGCTCCCCCTTAATATGTGCCTCGAGGTTTGAAAGAGTTTTGCACATATTAGAAGGAACCTGCACTTAGAGACAGATCAATCACGTTTCAATTCTTTGTGGTTTAAAAAGATGCTCCCCCTCAATATGTGCATGGAAAATTTGAAATCGTTTGGCACATGCGGGGAGGAAAGTTTGCTAAACACATATGAGACCATTTATCGAATTATTAGTTTAAATCCAATTTAAATCACAAATTCTCCCCCGATCATAATTTTCAAATCATTTGAGATTTGTGATCTCTGTAGATTTAAAATGATTTTTGAAAGCTTTTGAGGAAAATTGTGACTTGATGATGAAAACATTTTAACTGATAAGGATCGGATTTTGAGACTTTACACTCCATTGATTAAACATGCATGATTATCTTTTGAAAACAATTGTATGACAAATAACCTTTTGATTTAATTGAAATCATTCTCCCCTCAATCAATGTCATAAGTTCTTTGATTGAGAGATAGATATTTTGACAAATGTTAAGACGGATGATTTTCAAAATAGAGTCCGAGTTATTTTTCAAAGCTATTAGTTTTCATTAGATATCAATTGATAGTTTATAGAATCAGAGCATGATATTTGAAGATTTAAGATAAAGCATGGCTATGTTCTTTCTTTGAAATACGGGTTACTGCCTGAAATGACAATAAACCATTGTTTCACTTTCTCCCAAAAATATTTTTTGATTTTTTGATTTTTTTAAACATTCGAACAACATCTAAAGACCCGTGTCATTCTTTGAATGACAGCACAAAGACCGTAGATATTATCGAATCGAGAAAAATATGACAAAATGACAATATTTTTAGAAATTTTTCAAGATTTTTCAAGATTTTTCAAAATTTTTTTATGGATTTTTGAAAGTTTTATATTTTTCTATTTGCTTTTTGTAGGTTTTGTAAATTTGTATTTTTCTTTTCGAATAAATATTTACCAGAAGATAAATTAGTTTAGGAGGATGATGAAATGAGTATCGAGATAAGGATATCATTCAGCACGTTGTAGAAGAAAGAAATCAACATCTCTTAAACTTTAACCACCAAAGCATTCGAGGCTTCTAAGAAAATCGTCGTCTGAACATGAGCCTTCTAAATGAGAATCTTTGGTAGCTTCCCCAAAACCGACAATCTTGAATTAAGACCATTTCCCCAAGAAGAAGAATGTGAAGAAAAAGCAGTCTCATTGAATGAAGCTCAACAACCCAAAGAACATGATAACAACGTAACAAGTTAACACGAATCATCTCTACGGTTATCAAACCCGAATACATGATTAATCTCGATCACGTGAACTCGTTGTGTGTCACGATGTACACATTACTCTTGAGAGTTTGAGCGATTGTCTATTCGGAGAACAATATATCAACACCTTCATTTCACCGGATGCATTCCATTATCTTAATATAACCAATCAGCCCATAATGTACACATGTACCCAACAAGAGAAGAGCGATGACATCCAAGTAACATGTTGAGTCACCGATCATCTCTGCGGATATCAACTCGGAATAACGATTAAGCTCGATCATGTGAACATGTTGTGCATCCCCGATGTACATATCTCTCCCCGATGGTTGCGATCTCATCGAATCATCATTACATTGAGTACATGAAGCACTAACCGGAAGCACATTATCATAACCTATATCAAGATGATGATAAGCAATATCATCTCACGCTCCAAATATTCTTCTCATATTTCTTCCTACCGAAAGTTGAGTTAACACATACCAAAAGTATCCGAGACCACTTCCCCCAATGGTTGGAATAATGCATCCTTCCCCAAATAGTTGGAATAATATATCCTTCCCCAAATAGTTGGAATAATACATCCTTCCCCCAAATAGTGGAATAACACACCAAAGGCTACGAGTTAAACACCGAGTTTCTCTGCGGTTATGACATTTGTCTTTCCCGAGATTACTTCAATATAGAAGAAGTATTAAGTTCATCACGTGTAATCGTTGTGTGTTTAGATGTATATCTCCTTCCCCTTGCCGGTTTTGATACCTCGTAATCGACACATTATACATGCCAAAACTCTTGAAATAGAGAAGAACAAACAATTAGCACAATCAATCTGTGAGAATCAACCGCACTGAAACTCTCTCGACTATCTTTATCAACCCATATGTAGACAACTTGAAGTGACCACTAAAGAAGAAAAACCCGATATACCAAACTTGAAACTGAAGTCGAATTCCCCACACTTGTATCTTAATCTTGCACTTAATGATGGAAGAATGGTGTTGAGAATTTATGCACCAAGCAAATCTCTAAGTGCTCGATACTCAACCAAAGTATGAGACATTAACACCTCTTACGATTATCCACAACGACATATGCGTGTGACACTGAGTAAAACAACGTAACTCCTTAAAGTGATAGTTAACCAGGTCTTCAATACATACCGACTGCTGGTAACTAGATAAACCAAGTCTTCAACTCAAATTCTTGAGCCCGAGCAAGTTATCAAATAAGAACACGCCTTTGTAGAAAGTCAACTTCAATCTCAAATAAGTGATAAATGATTAACTCTGAAGTAATCAACTTGTGTCAAATGCCCAACACGTGAATAAACATACAATAGGATGTACATTGACCCACTGAATGAACCGGAACAAATGATTCCTCAACATCAATGCATTCTTCCTAAATGTATACATGTAGAGACTGATCTGGAAGATTCACCAGTAATGTCTTTGAGCGGATGAGGTAGTCATTTTCTTCAATGTTCATGTGATTGATTTATAGCATGCACATTGAGAGGAACAATAATCCGTGAAGATTTGGCAAAGGAATACCAAAGAGCGGATCATTATTCATGAGTGCAACTATAATGATAGTCATTATCAACGCCTTTTGAAGTAACTAGAGATAAGGTTTCTAGAGAATTAAGTGAAGCATTAGGCGTTGAAGGAGAGTCATATGACCATAACTCAAGCATCCATCAACATGTAGTATATGCACTCTTCTCCCCCTAAAAAATTGCATCCGAAGTTGCCATTTTTGATTTGAACAAGTGAATAAGAATATACACCAATGAACGTAGATCCACATGAGGGTTGAAAGAGCGTGGAAAACATGAAGCTTGTTGATGAAGAATGTCGATGAGAATGGTCATAAACATGAATATTTCTCTTCTTTTGAAGATAAAGCGCCTCAAGCGTACACCTTTCTTTTCTTTGAGGAACGGGCTCAAGTGTTATCTGCGACGCCATAATGATGTAGTCACGAGGCCCGAATCGATGTGAGCAGACGTCATTGCATAATGAATATCAAGGTTGAGAAACTTGAACCCATGAGTTATGAGATATCAATCCATTTGTTATCTATACTTTAAGCCATCCATGTAGTGAAGGATCAAGTATCTCTGAATCGAGTAGGAGTACCGCACTAACATTACAAACTTGATTGCATATATATGGGTTAGTGACACTAGTATCCAAACTCTTTGGGGTTTCACGGTCAACTTTGAGATTGCCATCCGTAAACATCTTTCCGGTAGGAATCCACTTAAGTCCAGCATCCTTAAACATTCTACCAGATGGTATCCACTTATGGCAAGGTCTAGGATTGTTAAGCTTCTTATGCACAGTGGAAGACTTATTGATATTCTTAGACTCCAAATATTTAGCAGTTTGTATCCATCTAGGTGAAGATTTAGGTTTGTTTTGCTTCTTATGCATCAAGATGACTTCTCGAAAGTCCTAGACTTAACAGGTTGAGCCTTAGCACTGTTAGTAGCCTTAGTGGATTGTACCTTAGCATGTGAATTAGGAAAATGTTTCTTATTCGGAAAAGACTCAGAATTTCTAGTTTCATTTTCTACATGCTTAGCATTCTTCTTCATATGACTACTCTTAGATGCAAGCCAACCCCTAGTCTTTTGAGAGTTCCTAGGTAATGGTTTACAACTACTAGCAGTGCCTTGAAATCTCATGGAATGCATCATCCTAGGTCTTGCACCCAAAATTCCGCCTTTTCGAATCTGTGCCTTTTTCCTAGCTTTTTCTAGATAATAGTTCTTCCACAAGTCATTCATATCATATGAATTCTGGGTTTTAATGCTTGGTTTTGACACTGTTTTCGAACTAATCCTTGATGTTCTGGGAGTAGAAGTGGCTACTTGTTGAGCGTTAACGGAGCTAGAAGCATTATTCTTAGGTAACTTAGGTGAAGTGACAGTTTTTGACAAAACTTGTATCGCATCAACTTGGGAGGCAAGCCTTGTCTTTAAAGATTTTGTTCTTTCATATATAAATGCAGTAGGCTGCCTAACAATGGACCGGTCTCTATTGGGATGAGAAACTGGCTTCCCCAAGTTTGATGGTTTTGTAAACTTAGTGTTCACACTTTTCCCTACAGTTTTCCTAAGTTCATTTTTTAAGGCAACAATAGCGAAACTCTTTTCCTGAAGTTGAGCTTTGAGTTCATAAATTTTTGCTATCAAAGAATTTGTTTGTTCTATTGACTTAGTTCTAGCTTCTTTGACAGAGTCACTTAGTTCTATGTGATGCTTTCTCAAAGACTCATTTTCCTTTAGTAATTTGGCCACACAAACCGATAATTCATCATTTCTCATTTGAATATCATCAATAGTATTAACATCGAATTACTTGTAACCAAATTACTTTTCACATGCATATTAGAAATATGTTTCTTCAAATTGTTGATAGTTGACTCTTTGTCTTGGTGAGCTTTCAAAGTGTTAATTTCAAAAATTCACGGAATTCGTGAAGTTCGGATTTTTACATGGTTTGTTAAGTTGAAAACTTTCTTCTTTACTCAGTATCGCAATTTCAAGTGAAATGCAATATTTTTCAAGTTTTGAGAATTTGTTTGAAAGTTCATCAAAAGCCTTTTATCAACCATATCATTTGTTTTGAAATTATTAGACTCACCTCAACCAAGGAACATTTATCGAATCATGTTCAACATTAAGATCAATATGTTTAGGTACATTAGCAGATGCACTATGTTGAACAGTTAAGGGTACCTCACATGACACATGTTCATTTAATCCACATCATGTGTAATAGGAGTTACTGAGCAACTGGAAATTGTCTTTGCTGTCTCTGACATTCTGCATTTAGCAACACCTGATCTTTCAACTGATGCATAACTTGATTCATCACAACTATCTCTTAACTGCACCCAACAGTTATCCACATGTTCATCATTCTGTGTAACTTCCTCAATATACTTCTCCACATTATTCAAGAGTTGGATTAATGTCTCTCTAAACACATTAGCTTCCATCCCAGTGTGATTCTTAAAGCACATTTCGGTCACCAAATAATCATAATCAAGTGTATTCCTTTTGATGAATGGTGAAGTTGTTTGTTGATCACATGAAGTGCGACTTTAGAACTGGATTCTTGAACCTTTTCCTATTAAGTTGTTGTTCTATTTGATCCAAGTTCAAGAACAATGTGCGATGTCGATGATAATTCTTGACGGAAGAGTGTAATACATGATCGTACAATTCCATTGTGTATTTGTCATCAATTCTAAGTAACATGAGGTGTGAATGAAGTTGTCGATAAGGTTCAATGCAACTTTCCTTACCTTTGCAAGAGAATTTCGTAACCTTGGTGGTGCATTTCTCTTTTAGATTCTAAACACGGAGATTTCACATCCTCATTGATTGATTCCATCATTTTAACCGTTCGATGTAGCATACATTATCATTGTTGTCCATAGCATCATACGGTTTAAGTACTTACGAAATGACCGGTCGATAGTGTAAGACATGATGTTGTAATATACACGGATTTTACAAGTCTATGATTTAAGCCGAGAAATAGATTCTTTCATGATTTTACAAAATCAAGAAGAAACCGTGATATAATGACCAATAGAACGAGTTAGGATAACTGATGGACCCACACAATGATAGAAGATAATGTGTTAGGAGTGATGATTGTTTGAAAAAATTCACTAAAGTGTTAATTGGTTGTGAATTGGTTTTGTTAATGCATGTTTTTACGGTGAAATTTAGGTCTAAAAACTTAAAAGATTCAATAACTTCTGTTCGGAGTGAATTTAGGCCTCGAAGGTTGACCCCATTCGGCATGCCGTTCTCACGGTCGTTTTGATGGGTAGAACGCTGAAAACGGAGTTACGATTCAAAAGTTATGGCCGTTTGAAGTTTTGACGGGAAAAGTCAACAAGTCGCTAGTAAGACAAGTCGCTAGAGTGACAAGTCGCTATGAACCAAGTCGCTAAACACAAGTCGCTAAACACAAGTCGCTAAAACAGCAAATCGCTAAGCTGACAAGTCGCTAAAGAACAACTCGCTAAGTATCCAAGTCGCTAAGATCAAGTCGCTAGAAATAATGAAAGCAAGTCGCTAACCCCACCAAGTCGCTAGCCGTAGTGGAGAATCCACTAACTTGTACTGTTTGTCGGCTTGTCTCAATAGACAAGTCGCTAAGCTCAAGTCGCTACGACTAACACTACAACTCGCTAGAAATTACTGAAGCAAGTCGCTACGAAGAAATTCACAACGAGACTCAAGTCACTACCTTGAAAAACTTCAAAACACACTTTTCAATCCAAAACAAGCTCAACCACGCGTTGATTCAAGCTTTCCAAATCCAAACCCAAGCACTTACAATGATTCTAAATACAAAATTACACTCAAAATTCAAACTTTAACACAAGAATTGATCCAATGATGCAAAACCACTAAACTTTTCAAACTCAAAACCATATAAAACCACTAGAAATCCAAGGATAAGTAAGAGATGATCAAACACGGCTCTTGATACCATTTGTAACATATTGGTTTCACAAACACATCATAACATGATCAAGTGGGGCATATAACATAAGGTTTTTAGAGAGAGAAAGAGTTAGAGGTTTGGGAACTTAGTGAGAGAAAATGAAAGTATTATTATGAGCTCCACTCTCTACTTGGGAGGTAGAGAGTATTTATAGTCTTACACAAATCGCCACCTACGGGCTGTGGATCAGGCATACAGTGGGTAAAGACCCGTCCGTCCTCCACGGTGTTACTTAAATAAATACTACTTAACATTAAATAACTACGACTATGAGCTTTCTAACGATTACATATACTTGAGGTGACCGACACTTTAATAACTGGATTTACTAAATCCTAACAATTTTTGGAGGGAAATTAAAATTCACTGTATCGGCCTTCTGTGTGCTATATCGACTTTGCACATTTTTCTTTGATTCTTCCAATTTCATCGCAACAATCAAGGGGGAGAGAAAGTGTATAAATCAATGTCGCAAATGATTGCACAGAAGTCACAAATCTCCACACCTACCAACATCAGATTAAAACCTTCATCACCAAACCTTGCTACTGATGATTCTGAAGATCCATTTGTGGAAATGAACAAAGGATGGATGTTACTGACTAAGGTGATGTACTCAAAATTTAAAATTTCCATGAATCAGACTTCATCCAATTCCCGAGATCCAACAATCGTTCAAGGTGAAGGAGTTGATGTACAAGGAAGGAATGCTCAAAGGGTTGTTGGGAATGTTGTGATTCCTGCAAATGTCGGTAATGCGGACAATGAGGTTATAGCATTGAAAAAGCAGGATGACAGCAGCAGATCAAGGGACGATATTGATGATCATTGTGCAGTTATCATACCCACCTATGACACAGAGCCCAACTTTGACAAAGAACATATGGTTGAGGTACAATCTATTGTTGATCATATTCTGCCTGCAAATGTGAAACAATAAACTGAGCAACCTGATTTCAGAAATGAAGGAGAGGTTGACTAGTGTATTGCACAATGTCCAGACAACTTTCTTATGTCTGAGCCCTTACTTGTTAACAATTCAACTGAAACGTCAAACCAAACTCTTCATTCTGAAAACATTCTTCTCAAAAAGACCATTGCTCAGTTTCAAAAAGATTTTTCAAAACTAGAGGCTCATTGCATCTCTCTTGAACTTAAAATGCAAAACAAAATTTTAAATTCATAGCCAAATAGTAAATCGTTGAATGAACAAAGTAATCATGTGGATACATTAGTAAAAGAAAATGAGCATTTAAAGGCTCAAATTCAAGCAAAGGGGCTTGCACATGTTGCTTTACAAAACAAAGCGAGAAGATTAAGCGGCAAGAGTGTGGATACTAAGTTTGCAAAACCAACAATCTTGGGAAATCGTCTCTACAACCTATCGAAACCAATCGTAGTTAAACAACCAACCGCATTTAAATCGACGTTTAAAATCTTCAAAACCACGGTTTGCCTCCCAAGTTGTTAAGAATAATTATTTGACAAAGCGGGTCACTCCACATTCTGGCCTAAGAAAAATGCTTACATTTACATTATACATTTGGTTAAACCTCAAAAAGTGGTACACTGGCGGTCTAGGATTAGTTCGAAAACAATGTCTAAACCAAGCATCAAAATTGAAAATTCATATGATACAAATGACTTGCACAAGAACTATGATCTAGAAAAGGCTAGGAAAAGGGCACTACTCCAAAAGGATGGAATCTTAGGTTCATGACCTCTTGTGATGCCATCTAGTGTGTTGCAGAACACTGCTTGTAGTAGCAAACCAAAACCTAAGTGTACTCAACAAACGATTAGAAATAAACCCTTTGATCTAAAAGAAAATTTTAGAAACCTAATAGGTGGATCAATATAGGACGTAGACTCTCTCCAAAATAAATCTCAACATCTCCTAGATCTAACCTTAGATGGATACCCATGGGTAGAGTTTTCAAAACTGTTGGTCTTAGGTGGATTCCTACAGGCAAGATAATCCCTGAGGCAGGAAAGGAAATCATCAAAATAGCATGTTTAGGTGTCAAGAAGATAATTGACACTACATCTTTATGCTTCTAACATCTGGAACCAGATTACACTTGGGGATCCATGTTTTCTTTCTTGCCCCTCCTATTTTCTATACAGTACAACAACAATGGCTTCCGAGCAAAACGACTTGGAACCCGGCATAACAGTCTCAACTTCCCTCAATCATCGGTGATCAATATTTTCGGATAACTCGTCATCGATGGAAACATTGTTTGCTCCATTGTTTAGTGATGATTTTGATCAACGTGCTCGGATGTATCAAATGTTTCCAGCGATCAACTGATACTAATCCTTTACGATACACGAAACAACAACAAGCTGCTGGCGATGCACCTCAATTGAATCCAACATCGACAAAACAAACCGCTTCTAATGACGATCCGGTGATGATCTTCTTAATCAAAATGTACACACTGCGGTTTTGATGGAAATGCTTTCTTTAACACTTTTTCATCAGAAACGAATCCAGATGTTGATGAATCTTCAACCAGCCATCTAAATCCACCAAATCTGCACCATGTATACCAACATCAACCCTCCACACACCGATGGACTAAAGACCATCCTCTTTTTAACATCATTGGCAACCCCAAACCAACCAGTCGTAACTAGACAACGCCTTCAGACTGCCAGAGAACATTGCATTTATGCACTCACCGTTTGTCAATCTGAACCCAAAAACATTAAAGATGCAATGACCTACGACAACTGGATCGAATCCATGCAAGAAGAGCTGAACCAGTTTAAACGTTTAGAAGTATGAGAATTGGTTGAAAGACCAACAGGGGTCTACGTCATTGGTCTCAAATGGATTTGGAAGAATAAGTTAGATGCTGAAGGTACGGTTATCCGAAACAATTCACGTCTGGTGACTAAGGGTTATAGACAGGAAGAGGTTATCGACTTTGAAGAATCATTTGCTCCGGTGGCTAGACTTGAGGCTGTACGGATTTTTCTGGCATTTGCGGCTCACATGAACATCACTGTCTATCAGATGGATGTCAAAACTGCTTTTCTGAATGGTCAATTGAAGGAAACAAGATATGTTAGTCGACCAAGGATTTATTGATCCGATTTCCCTAATCATGTCTAAAAATTAAAAAGGCTCTCTACGGTTTCAAACAAGCCCCCGGGCGTGGTATGATAAGTTGCCATCCTTTCTCATTGCTAATAATTTTATCAAAGTATCAAAGGATCGGTCGACCCAACACTATTTATTCAATATCATGGGGCACACATTTTAATTGTTCATATTTACGTGGATGATATCATTTTTGGATCTACCCACAAAAAGTACTCAAACGCTTTTTCAAAACTAATGAAAACAAATTTTGAAATGTCAATGATGGGTGAACTTACGTTCTTCTTAGGACTTAAAGTTCATCAATCACCCCGTGGTATTTTCTTAAGTCAGTCCAAATATGCTCTTGAAATATTGAATAAACATGGAATGCAAATTTGTGACACCTATGCAACACCAATGGCACACACCAACAAACTGGATGCTGATTTACATGGTAAATTGGTTAACCCTACCAAATACCGAAGTATTATTGGGTCCCTCATGTATCTAACACCCAGAGACTGATATAGTATTTGCGGTTTATCTTTGCTCCGTTATCGATCGCGACCTCTTGAAACACCTCTCGAGGCTAAAGAATCCTCCGTCGTCAAAGGAACCATTAACTTGGGGATGCGGTATCCAAGGATTACGGTTTTGAACTAATAGCTTTTTCAGATGCTGACCACGCAGGATGCTTAGATTCACGGAAAAGTACTTCAGGAGCTCTAAAATTCCTTGGTGATAAATTGGTGTCATGGCAATCGAAGAAACAAGATTGTACATCGTTTTCCTCAACTGAAGCTAAATATGTAGCTATGTCTGCGTGTTGTGCTCAAGTCATTTGGATGAGAACACAACTCAAAGACTATGGTTATGTATTCGACAAGATTCCGATGTACTGCGACAACAGAAGTGCTATTGCGATATCGTGTAACACCGTTCAACACTCTAAGTCAAAGCACATCGATCTTCGATATCATTTCATCAAAGAGCACGTGGAAAAGGGTACAGTTAAATTATACTTTGTAGGTGCAGAACACCAATTGGTGGATCTTCTCACTAAAGCTTTGCCTCCCGAAAGATTTACTTATTTGATTCAACATTGGTATGAGGTGTTTAACTCCGTAAGAACTGGGCGAACTTTTAAAACATTCTTGAAAAGTCAAACACCAAAACCTCTTTTGTAAATATTTTCGAGTTCATAAAATACAAAATATAAAATCGATAAAATCCAAAAATATTCTTCTATCTTAAAATCAAACATTGCAAGTACAAAACTTCCATCAACACAGTGTTCCATCAAACATTTCATCATTTTCCCGAACAAGTGTTGAGGGGGAGAAAGTAAATATTTTTCAGTTTCATAAAACCTTATACTTGCATGTTACCAAAAATATGTTGTTTCTTCTAATATGGTGGATATGTATCTTGTTATGTACTCTCCTCGGACTCAAATGTTTACAAATTTCACTATTTCTAAAAGTTGAGGGGGAGTATCGTTAAGTTTCTTTCCTTAAAATTGTTTTGTGTAACCAAAATAGGAGTTAAAAGGATCTTGGTTGGAACCTCTTTGAGGGTAAGGGGCCATATGTGTAAAGTTTGGAAAAAAATAATTTTAACAAAAACATTCACCTAACACATTCAATGCACCACTTCATGTGCATTTACTCCTAAACAACCACCAAGATCAAATGGCCCAAATCAAATCTTCAAATCCGTTCAAGCTTTTCATAATATGTAAGTTCTAAATTGTTTTGATCAAGATTCTAAACAAGGATTTCAAAAATCTTTCAAATCCAACGGTTAAAACTCTTTAAAAGCGATTTTGAAAATTGTTCACTCAAACGAATTGGGTGTTTATGCGAAAAAGTGTTTGGATTGAAATGAGTTATGTTAAAACCTTTCTTAGTGTCTATTAAACATGTTTCAATCGTTCAAAACCACCGAATCTTCAATTGCATGAATTTGAATTCTAGGGTTCTTGCGCTCATTTGGGGCTTTTCTATTACGTGATATTTTATGTTATTAGGTAGTCAAGAAAGTGTTAGAATAAGTTTATATGCATGTTTTGAACCTTTAAATTAGCCGAAACATCTAAATTGTAAAATTTAAGTTTTAGGGTTTTAGGTTCATCTCCTATGAATCTTCCGATTACGTGGTGGAAATGTGTTAAATCTTGTTCCATTGCACTCATATGACATCTAGGACACTCGAAAACATTCTCGTTTGATTTGTGTGGCTATATCTCTTACGCGTAGATTAAGGGTTTAGGGTTTAAGAAATTTTACGCCTAAGTCTTTACGTGTGTATCGATATGTTCTTGTGCTTGTTTTGTTATCTAAAGATGTTTGGAACAAAGCGTAATCAAGTTTTCATGTTTATATTTAATGGTTAATTATTTGTAATGTCGGAATCTTGGTGTTTCAAACCGTTACGCTTAAGGAATACTTTTATGCGTAAAGATTACACCTAAGAGAAATCTTCACGCGTAACTCTTACGCATAAGAGGTCTCTGTGGATTACGCGTATCTTGGAAAGATATTCAGTAAACAAGGCTTGCTACGCATAAGCTTTACTCTTCGAGTAAACTTTACGCGTAACATCTAGCTTATTCCTACGCGTAAGCCTAAAGCTTTTGAACTTGTCTTACGTGTAAGAAACTCTTACGCATAAGCTTGGTCTTACGCTTTAGCTTACTCCTACGCATAAGCTCCTTTCTTACGCATAAGGATCCTTGTTACACATAACCCACTGTTCACTACATTTTGGCCTGTTACGCATATGTTACTTATTAAATGTTACGCATAAGTTACAAATACCTGATGTTTCATATAAGCTTACAAAAGTTAATATGTTGTGTGTTAAGTGAAAAATTGGACTTTGAAATTTCAAAATTAACACGTTCACGTAACTTATCACATTAACTTCAAACAATTGGACAAATGTGACTTAGGACTTGTAACTAACATAAACATGTTACCATCAAACAAGTAATTAGATAATAAATCAAACTAAAACAAACACATTGTGTTTCCATATATCATCTCTTTGTCTAATGACTTTCGATCACAAAATGGTCGCAAATCAAGCAAACATCAATGCCCGGTGAGCTCTCGATTGCAAACACATTCCCGGTGGATACGACAAAACAAATTGGCAAGAACAATCTCTGAGTCGTCTTCAACATCTTCATATGCTCAGAATCATCTTGCAGAATTGTTGTGGTCATCCTTCTGCAACTTCCAATACATGCTCACAAAGTCATCCTCAATCCCTGACTTCTTTCTGATGATGAGTATGATTCAATGGAACAAGAAAGACAATTTTGTAAGACATTAAAGTAGAAAAGGATGGAATACCATGCTTCAACCTTTCCGGTTAATCAACCCGGTGGGGAAAGAGGGTCAAGCAGTAGTCCTCCACTTATGTAAGATCCATTGCAAACAACTCTTACCCCATCCGATCCGGTTAATCAACCCGATAAGGATCGGGGTGTCACTATCACTACAACTATTGAAATGAAGAAACCACAACAACAACTAAAACAACCGCAAGAAGAAAAGCATGGTGAAGATGAGGAAATTATGACAAAGGAGATTACAATCATGATAAGGATGAAAGAGTCACCGATTTGGCGGTGAAGAGGAAATGATGCGAAAAGAGGCGTAAGAAGTCGCTAGTGAAGAGGAAAAGTTAAAGAAGGAATCGAGACAAATACATAGTTGACAATCCAACACACAAACCTCAACGATCTTGAACCACCTCTTGACACTTCCACCAAACCCAAATCATCATCTCAATCATCTCCTCCATCATCAAAAAAACAACTAAGTCAACAAAAAATCATTAAGAAGCAACTCCATCCAATGATTAGACAAATGGTTAAGCGAGTTATCATCACAACACAACAAGCTACACAACCACCACCATCGATCAACCAAGGGATTCGAAACCACACCACCAATGGAAAAACCAAGAATCACTTTACATACACGGTGGTAAGGATCATGACATACACGAGCTCCAACCTGAACCTCAACCGAGATTCAGATCAAGTACATTATTGCACTCCTTGTTTTCATACGCTTCAAATAAAAGAGCGTGTTGAAGATCTCCAACTCGGGGTCGAATCTTACCAAAAACAACTCAATCTCACCGCACCACTTCTACACTTCAACGGAATCAATCAAGAACCTCAGTACAAAATCGTTCATAAACCAAAGTTTGGTTTTGTCCACCGAAGTGAAAATCATCATACTTGCTTCATGGCTTTCGATGAAATTCACAAGTTTTGTGACGCCACCTCAAGATGGTTCGAGATGGAGTGGCATATCGATTGAAGGACATTCGAGACGAAGAGATGGAATTCAAAGGATCGCAAGGATGTTCGTTGATTTATTACTAGGATTGATGAAAGGTTGATTCATCGGGATCGGATCGACGGTTGGAAGAGATATGTGAGAGGAAGACCAAACTTTCGATTCGACTTACCAACGTCCTCGTAAAGTAGGCGGTCGTTTGTAATCATTGGGTACTCTCTTAACTCTCTTTATTGTGATTTTGTTTGTTTGATATATTCATTATGGCTTGTGCACACATAACAGTGTACAACCCGTTCCTGTAATGAAAGGACCCTGTGGTATGCATCAGTGCCACAATCCTTATAAAAGGAGCGAAAGCTTCTTCCTTTTGAGTAAAATTTATCAAATCTTTCAATATTTTCAAAATTTTGCTCAAAAGAACAAGTATTCCCACTCGTGTTTTCAAAACCTCAAAAGTTAATATCACTTGTTCAGGGGGAGTATTTGCTAAATATCTTTGTTCAAACAATGTTCTTTGTGGAAATCTTCCCGCAAAACTCGAAATGGTCATATTCGATATCAAAATTTCATCAAAAATAACATTAATATGCCATTTTTTAGGGGGAGAAAAATTGTGTGATACAAATATGTTGGATTGTGATTGAATCTAAGTGTGCTAAGACTTAAACTCTTTAATTGAAAAGCTCTGAAATGTCATAAATCGAAAAGATATGTCTTCCAAGACATATCCGAGTAGATGGTACCTATTCGAGAAACTCTTGATAGACATGAACTTTGACGGGTTTGACAACCTTTCCAAGGTTTGTTCACATCTTCAAGGTAGATATTAGAGCTAGTTGTCACCTAAAAGGCGACAATGTAACTCTTTAACTATGCAACATAACTTGTCTCATGGGAATTGTCTATCTTGAGTCGATCGGTTCAAAGTGCGCTCTACCCTCACTTGTCTGATTTCCGTCAAAACTCATAAGCACATGTGGAGGGAGTATTCTGAAAATACAAAACTCGAAGTGTTACAAACATGTTTTCATTCATAAACATTTTGAGAGATTTTCATGCAAATGGTTTTATGGCAACATAGGATAGTCATGGAGTTATAAGGTGACTAAGTTTAGGAATAAACGTCCTATGATCCGCCAGAGCCGTAGGGATCTACCCAAGGACATCACCAATAGTTAGTATTTAGAAGTCCTTAGGTATGATTGAAAAAGGAGAAAATGAGAATCGGAGAAAGAAGGAGTTGAAGAATTAAAAAGAAAAGTTAAAGAAAAGGGTGAAAATAAATAGACCTCCAAATTATTCAACTTAGGGCAGACAGCGGGTTCAATTCATATGCTACTGATTGTCACTAGATGACACTGGTATTGAAGAACAAAAGTCTTCATCGACCCAGTGACGCACTGCACTAAACCTTCTTAGCCACTCAAGTCTCTCTCAAAAGAAGCTTGTTTCATTCTCACAGGGAACCCTACATAATCTATCAACTCTCTCTTAGAGATTGTTGGTATTGAAGAAGGAGACCCTCTCCCTAGTCTCCGCTTAGGAAAACCAAAGCGCACTATTGAGTCTAGAGCCACAAGATTCATCAAAAGATCTCTTAGGAACACTTAATCTTTCAACACTTGTCGTCCAACAATAAGGGCGCAAGTGATACATTCTAGAGTCCTTCGCAGATCTTAGCAATCTGCCAAGAACATTTATGAGGGACTCACACTTGTGATCCTCGGTGATTGAATGGAAACTCTGCGGGTCAACATCAAATGTACCGACAAAGATGTCACTCGGTAACTCCTTGTGGGTTATGCTTAGTGTTGTCTCAAGCGGTCTCTGATCATGAGGTGATGCTTGGTGTACCTCGGCTCACTCACTGAGCTGTAGATATACTTGATATATCGTGTTAGCCTACTTGAGGGCCTCGGTTCGAGAACGACCTTTGTAAGAATTAGAGATGTGTTTTCACACTATCATGTTAACACCCTCGAAGTTCGAACTTGTAAGTCTTGGAAATCCGCTAAGGAGATTCCTTTCAAGAATCGAATCCTTAATATGTGGGTCATTACTTGAACTTGTTCAATGTAATGCCAATCCGTCCCTCCACGGGATTCGGACGGTGATTCGCCCGACCAAGGTGAATGGAATCAAGACATTCATCGAGAAAACAATCGTAGTGGTCAATTCTTTTATGAAAAGTCCACAATGATCGATTGGTGATTATCACTAACCCATTCTATGAAGATACTGATGGATGCTCCTGGGAGAAAAGATCGTGCAGATTCTCCACATGCTCATACCGACAACAACATACATGAAGTTCTCTCAAAGGGCAACTCAAAAGTCAAAATGATTCTTCGTCAAAGCCAAAGAATCTACAAAGTTAAAGACTCGAGAACTACATCACATCTGAAATCCAAAGTCTAAAGACGTACGAGGATGTTGGAGAAAGACATGGAGACAACCTGAGCAACGAAGCTGAAAAATGGCAGATAACAACATAATATCACTACATCCATCAAAAGAACAAAGAACAAAGAATCCAACGACGTCAAAGCTGAAAACTTCAAAAGAAACAAGATCCCGAACAATGGGAGATTTTTGGAACCTAAAGCATCTCTACTCACAAGAAAGAAGAGTACTAGAAGACGTCGAGCAACCGCTATTACATTATAACTATCACTTAGGGAGAGATTGTTAGAAAGCGCTCCTAAACTATTTTATCAAGTGTTAGTCCTTTCTATGTAATAGGTTGCATTATTAAGGCTTTATGTTAGTAATTAAGGCAAGACTTATGTAGAAAGCCCATAAGCCTATGCAAAGGCCCAAAGGCCATGGAAGGGACTAGATGTGTTGCCTAGCTCCCTTCCCTATAAATACATTGTATCCTCTCCTTGGAGAGGTTGGTTGTTCACTTATCAATATTACGCATAACTCTTCTCTATTCATTCGTGTGATTTGTGTTCATCCGACCCTCTCTACCTCATTTCTATCATCTAGATACTTGTGCTCATTTAATGGTGACCTAACAAAGGAGTTGAAGAATTAAAAGAAAAGTTAAAGAAAAAGGGTGAAAAGAAATAGCCCTCCATATGATTCAACTTAGGCGTATACACGGGTTTAACTCATATGCTACTGGTTGTCACAAGTTGACACGGTATTGAAGACAAAGTCGTCATGGACCCAGATGACCCAATGCACTAAATCTTCTAAGCCACACAAGTTCTCTCAAAAGAACTTGTTTCATTCTCAGGGAACCCTACGTAATCTATCGGCGTTCTCTTAGAGATCGTTGGTATTGAAGAAGGAGACCCTCTCCCTAGTCTCCGCTTAGGAAAACCAAAGTGCACTAATCGAGTCTAGAGACACGAGATTCATTAAAAGATCTCTTAGGAACACTTAATTCTTCATCACTTGTTGTGCAACAAAAAGAACACAAGTGACATATTCTAGAGTCCTTCGCAGATCTTAGCAATCTGCCGAGAACATTTATGAGGGGTTCATATGTGATCCTCGGTGATTGAATGAAAACTCTGCTGGGTCTACATCTAACTACTACCGACAAGGTCACTTGTAACTCCTATGGGTTACGCTTAGTGTGTCTCAAGCGGTCTCGATCGTGAGGTGATGCTTGATGTACCTCGACTCACTGACTGTAGATATACTTGATATATCGTGTTAGCCTACTTGAGGGCCTCCAGGTTCGGGAATAGCCTTTGTAAAATTAGAGATGTGTTTTCACACTATCTTGTTAACACCTCGACATTCGAACTTGTAAGTCTTTGGAAATCCCGCTAAGGAGATTCCTTTCAAGAACCAAGTCACGAAGATTTGGGTAATTACTTGAACAATCAATGTAATGCCAACTGTCCCTCAACGGGATTAGGATGGTGATTCGCCCGACCAAGGTGAATGGAATCAAGACATTCATCAATAAAACAATCATAGTGTTCAATTCTTTAAGAAAAGTCCACAATGATCGATTGGTATCTTTCACTAACGTATTCATGCATGTACTGATGATTGTTCATTGGAGGAAAGACCGTACCATTCTCCACATGCTCATACCAACAACATCACACATGAAGTTCTCTCATACTCAAAGGCAACACAAAATTCAAAATGATTCTTCCTAAAAGTCAAAGAATCTTCAATGTTTAAAGATTCGAGAACTACATCACATTTGGAAATCAAAGTCAAAAGAAGTGGAGACACCTGACCAAAAAAGTTGACGAATGGTGGACAACAACATATGATTACCACATTCATAAAGATCAACGAACAAAGAAAACAACGACGTCAAGCTGATAATGTTAAAGATTTCAAAGCATCTCTACTCAAAAGAAAGAAGAATGCTGGAAAGACGTCAAGCAACCATATGACCAACACTTAGGGGGAGATTGTTGGGATCACTTGTAACTACTATTTCAAGTGTCGGTCATTTATATGTAATAGGTTTCTATTTAAGGCTTATATGTATGTAATTAATGTTAGGCTTATGTAGTCAGCCCATAGGCCTAAGCATAGGCCCAAACATTCAAGGAAGGGACTAGAATAGTTGCCCTAGTTCCCTTGCCTGTAAATACCTTGTAAACTCTCATTTGAGAGTGTTGGTTCCTTTCATAATAAACATAATCATTCCATATTACTTGTGTGTGAAAGAATCCATCCGTCTATCTCTATCTCACGTTCTAATCTACATCAAACATACTTGTGTTCATATTATGGTGACCTAACAATTCAATAAATGGGTTTTGGATTTGGGCGATGGGAATTTTCCATCTAAAAGCAAAGAAGGGGAAGGTGAGCTAACATGGATTGAGATTCCCGAGGATTTTATTATAAGATCAGGCAGCTGCCCTATCGAGCAGATTGTGCACGAAACCTTTCCTGATTTTACTACACGGAAAAGTGAGGATGCATATCCAAAATAAAGTGTAATACTCACTCCAAGAAATGATTATGCTATGCAATAAATGCCTATATGTTTAAGAAGTTGGGAGGTGCAATTAAGACATACAATAGTGCAGACGAAGTGTGTAAACCATCAACCGATATTCTAGACCAACAACACCTATATCCAGTCGAGTTCCTAAATTCCTTAATTTCCCAGGAATGCCACCTCATGAACTGTGCTTAAAACAAATTACCTGTGATGCTCTTAAGGAATGTTAACCCAGCACAGGGGTTATGTAATGGAACTCGACTTATCATCACTGATCTTGGTGAATTTGTTATTCGAGCAAAAATCCCGAATGGATAAAAAATATGGGAGACTGTCCTTATTCCTAGGATAACGTTGACATCCACGCAATCGCAATGGCCGTTCATAATGAAACGAAGAAAGTTCCCCATAAAACCGTGCTACGCGATGACCATTAACAAAAGTCAAGGGCGATCACTTTCTTATGTAGGTGTCTATTCGTTGAACTTGTTTTCGATCACGCCAACTTCACGTGGCAGCTTCTAGAGTGACAAGCCCCAATGGCATGAAGATCCTAATGAAGGAGGACGAAGACAAAGAATTCAAGAACCGAACCCGGAACTTTGTTTTTAAAGAGACGTTTACAAACTTATCTTAATCAGTCAATCTCTATTTCAAATAGTTCATATAAATAAACTCTTTATGCATAAGAAATTATGAATAACATATCTTTATTCATTGCCGTAAATATTTATCCATTTGCCAACCATCGTGCAACAACATACATAACTGGATAACTTTGATTATCATAGCCAACCGCAACTAAATCACCTACAGGATTATTACTATCTGGAATAATCTAACTTCAATTCAATATACATGTACAACTCTAAATCAAATAAAGTTACAGCTATTCCTTAAAATTTCACGTTCAACTCATAAACATTTCTATTGATGTTGGTCATTAAAGATTGTCAAAGATAGCATATTTTATAATTATTTTGCAAATTATATCATATAGAAAGTCACATTAGTTTTCAATTATTAAACCTTTAAATTATATACTGAAATAAGCGACCAATAAACATTAATGTCATCATAAGGGCCAAATGTGAAACTCAACAAATATTTAAATTGGTTTACTTCAAATATGAAAAAAAAAATGATATGGCGGTAAAATCAATAACAATAATAACACACCTTATTAATATATAATCAATTAAATTTATAAGTAATCGGAAGTTACAAACCTTTTGTAGCTTCTTTGAAAGCTTCTAAGGCTTGGTAAGGCTTTTAAAAGCCACACTCTAACCTCCACCTCCACTGCTCCAGTTGTTTGTTCACACTCACATATCTACTATCCATATCATAATCTCATGGCATATAGCAAAGATACGATCATCGAGTACTTTCACATGACGATAAGGCAAGCTACAAAACAGCTTAATGTTGGTTTAACTACTTTGAAATATAACTGTAGATACGTGGGTATTAGCGTTGGCCTATCGTAAGCTTAAGAGTCTAAAACATTAATCAACGATTTTCGGTTATAAATGAATTGAGACTAACCTTTTATTTTGAACTTTAAATAACATTTGTTTGTTACAAGCTGTATTGATTGCGATGTTCTTTGCATTATAAATTTGAGAATGGAGGTGCACAACCCTAAAGCGACAAGGAGAAATAATAAAAATCTTTGAAGGAAGAAAAAGGCGGTGGAAGATAACCCGGATTTACAACTTGCGAGAACCACCAAAATGTTGAGAGCATGTAATTTCAAATCTAAGTACCAAAAAGGAAAAACATGAATTTGGTATTGTCGTTATCAAACCAACGACAACAAATGTTATACCATTGCAGTGTTTATCTCTTACCAATAGCTCAGCATATGAAGACGTGGATGATGCTTATGAAAGTGACAGTAATAAGTAGGATTAGGTGATATTGGTATCGACATCTTACGACTTTAAGGAAAATGTTGAATACTAAATCTTTAATGTTTCCTATCTACAAGCGGATAAGCGGTTTTGTCATTTCAATAAATGTGTCTAAGCTTATTTCAGTATAAATACAAGTTTAAAATATGCCATTTAATCACTATTCAATCACAAATACCTCTAAAATGCTTATTCGTAATCACTTATTGACATCACAAAAAAAATATAAAAGGTTACAAGCCTAGCATTATAAGCAGATAAAGCTAGAAAGCTGCTAATGAACTCAGATAAACAACCAAATCCAATTACTCTATTAATGTTAATCTAAAAAGCAATCCAATCAATTTGGAACTTGAAGCACGGGTAAGCTTCTTTAAACAGTTTATATACTAAACAGTTGCTTCGCTAATATTACTTTCTAAGTTTTTAACCTTATCAAGATATGCAAAAGCCGATAAGCTTAACTTTTTCCAATCGTGCATCTATAAGTTACAGATGCTTTGGTTGATCTTAAGTTGAGATGCCCTACTCATGATCGAGAATCACCCAAAGCTTATTATGTTGAAGATCTTATTCACAACTTGCTAATTTCAATTGCAAAAAAATGTTATAAGCACAGTGGACTATAGTCCAAAACACTCTAAGATATGCTTATTTCTTATATTAAAAAATAATCCCAAACACTCTTTAAACATCTATAAGCAGACAATAAGAATCAAACAACCCCCCAATAATCCATTCGAACCACAAAAACATCATCAAGTAATCAACTTAAAACAAATCCACAAATTTTTAAACACACCCGTTAAATTAATAACGCTCAAATCCAAATCCCATGTACAAAATCCAATGAGCATACAAATAAAAAACCAATACCTGAATGACTTAATCAACGCCCAAATCAATGTTCGTAGTGATGATAAAACAATCAAGCAGTTAAAGATAGCGTTTAATTTGATTGTTTATTGTTTGATTTCATTTATGTTACTTCAAGCTGGAACCCTAAAATCGCTATAGAGACCTATTTCACCAATATGCGTTTTGTATGTGTGTTTTCTTCACGTGTGTCGAGATAAAATATGTCAACTGCTTATAAATAAATTATATTAAAACAAAAAACAAAAAACAAGATTGTGGCCTTAAAACAAAAATCTTATTAATTATATAAGTAGCTAATTACATCTTACATATCCATCTTAACATCAAGCAACAACCAAGCAAAACACATCCAAACCCAACCAAACTACCTACATGATTGACCAACACAGAAAACCCTGAACAACCATTCGCCTGTAGCCCTAATCGTACTTCTCCATGATTGTAATATGATCCCGCTTTTTGGTGATAATAGCACGCACTTCAACCAAAATAGCCGTAAGCGACTCTAGCAAACGGCGCTCCATCACTTGAACCTCATGCAGGCACTCATAGGTCTCATCATCATATTCTTCTTCATCAAAATTAAGAGACAAAACCTCACTCATTCTCTCGGTGCACTTATCAACCTTTCTGCAGCTCATTCCTTCGCTCCCAGGCCATGACCATCCCTTCACCTACAGTAACTTCTAGATTGAATAGGAACTTGAAGCGGTTGTGTAGCTTATCGAGACCCACACATCTTTCAATTCATTGATTAGAGGAGTTTGAGACATTTTTTAGTTGATGAGTTGATAGTAGTTAGGTAAGAAATGGTGTTTTGTTGATACAACTTAAATGAGACTCATGAAACTAAACCAATCACTAACACAATATAAATAACGCAAATATGAGTTAATCATTGCAAAAATTAACTCGAGTATTAATTCGTACTATTCGTTCGCCTTCCCATGCAGAGACATTAAATCTGTAATTAACATAAACTTTGCCAATACAACATAAAACCCTCCAACTTGAAAATGCCTCAAAATTACAATTAAACTTTGCAATATAAAAAAAACAACCCTCAAAGTTTTCCTATTATGATAAAACATACTATTTCCTTAAATATTCTTGATTAACAAATGTATTTTTAAAGTATCATCTCTATCTATGTATCTTTATCACAACAATTTAACCGACAATGACATCATATCAAATAAATGCTTAATCTACAAATAAAATACAATTTTATGTAATACTACGTCCACACAAGTCAATTGATGCTTTAATGCAACCAACCCCGATCAAACCATCGTTCTTACATGTCATGGTTTTTAACCATCTAATATCACGAATTAACCGAATACGAAATACTATCACGATAAAGCCTAAATATCATTTTCATTGTTTCACTGAAACTCAATTAAAAGTAATTAAATAACGTCACCAACAATCTTCATCCCCGATCACAAATACAAATTACAAACTTATTCAACAAAATAAAAATAAAATAAATAACTTAATACACTACATATAGCGATTATATAAAACTTATATTACAAACATTGGCGACCTTGATGAAAGGTATATAAACATCGCACAAACATTACGTACAAAACACGTAGATATTAAACCAAGAATACGATCGATTGCATCATGCGGGTTTATAGAGCCTCATATATATAATGATTATAATCATAGAATGTGTTGTTAAACAAAGAATATTTCATAATTAAATGTTAATTTTAATTGAGGTAAGCATGACCATAACCCTTCGGTTTGT
Organism: Chrysanthemum lavandulifolium; assembly: GCA_022545495.1. Classification (NCBI taxonomy): domain Eukaryota; kingdom Viridiplantae; phylum Streptophyta; class Magnoliopsida; order Asterales; family Asteraceae; genus Chrysanthemum; species Chrysanthemum lavandulifolium. The sequence goes on from CM040238.1 coordinate 208,909,585, forward strand.
AAAGCCCTAAATAATTATATATAGAAAAGTAACATGTGTAATTTATTAGACATATTTCTTCATGTAATCTAGCAAGAACTTTTTATAGTATCTTTTTTATATAAATTTATAAGATTATAACATAAGTGTATTCGGTTTAGTATTTTTTATTTGTTTGTACTCATACATCATTTGCATCTTTTATTTTCTTATGAACATGTAACTGTATCCTTTTAGCTAATCTAAAGGTGTAATAGACAATTTGGTATAATACATGTTTAAGCTAAACACGATTTACGATTAAAAATAATACAACAACAACAAACCCAAAATCCGCGGGAAGTAGGTATGGGAAACTAAAATGTGAGCAGATCCTACCCCCCCTGGGATAAATCCGGGGTAGAGGCTGCTGCCCAACGAGACCTCCGGCAAGTGCGGTGTGCGGGTGAGAGATAGGAGAAGAAGAAAGCATAAGACAAAAACTAACAAGCACAAGCATAAACGAAAACAAAAACAACGTGGCGGGGCACGGGGAGAGCACATGCAAAGGCACAAAAACATGAACAAACAAAAACAAAGGAACAAAGCCCTAAGAAAGCAAGCGGACCAAAAGGAGCAAGCATAGGCACACGAAAAAGGCACCAAAACCTAAAGGAAAGGCGAGCATAGAAACAAGGCACCAAAACAAAAGCAGGCAAGAAAAGCGAGGCAAACCTAAGAAAGACCAAGCTAAAGCAAAAGCAACGCACGGGCCTAGATCTACGGCAGAGCAAAAGGCGCCAACGACCTAAAACGCAGGGCAAAGCAGCCAAGAGACGCCTAAAAGCCTAACACACCAAAACCACCTAAACCCCTAAGGACCCTGGCCAAATCTAACATAAATCCTAATCCTATCTCTTCACACCTTCCTATCCGAGGTCATGTCCTCGACAAGAGAAGCTCAGACATATCAAGCTTAAGTCTATCTTCCCACAGAGATTGGGTGCGCCTTCTTCTCACTCCATCTACTACCGTAGCCTCGACACATTAGGAATTAGAAAATTTCATAGTGAAGAGTCGGTCACCCCAAATATTATCTAGCATAAGTTAGCTCGTAGACTTGTCGTTATTTACGTTATTATGTAGTTAATTAGTTAGTCAAGAGCGTAAAATAGTTTAGTGCAACACCGTGGAGGAAGGACGGGTCTTTACCCATCGTATCCCCGATCCACAGCCGATAGGAGGTCGTGTATTGTGTAAGTATAAATACCCTTCCATCCATGGAAGGGTGGTGCTCATTTTAATCTAATCTTTCATTTGTGTAAACCTCTAGCAAGAACACCCTCTCTCTCTACTTTCTCTCTCTAAAATGGCAAACATGTATTTTGATCTCCCAAGACCACCCGAATCATCAAACACATAAATATTCGATCCTACAATTGGTACCAGAGCCAAGGTTATTGTGTTGTGTTGATTTGTGTGGTTATTTTGATATGTCTTTGGCTGTTCTTTGCATCATCTTTATTGGTCCGAAAATTTTTTCATAAGTTTTTGGTTCTTGTTTGGTTGGAAAATGCTTCATTGATATGGTCTTTAAAAATTGGTTTTAATGTATCCTTTCTTGTTGGTAAAATAATGTCTCGTGATGGTTTATTGGTCTCTAATCTTTATTGTGTCAAACTTGTCCAATCGATTCTTGTGTATCCTTCTTTTAAAATGCCTTTGGTACCAAAAATATCAAGTGGTCAAAAGGTTGCCTTTTCGTGGTCAAATAGGTCAAAGGTTACACTTTTATGCAAGTTTTTTCGGTAAATATGAAGATGGTCGGAATGATGGTCGGAAAACATAAAAATCTTGCTAGCAACTTAGACACAAACTGCCCGATTCACCGGTTCATCAGAGCGACTTGGTTATCTCGTTGAATTTTTGAAAGTCAATAGCGAGTTATTTATTAAGCTAAGTAGCGACTTGGTATCGAAATGACCTAGCAACTTGCTTTTGAGCATAGCGAGTTGTGTGAACTTAAGACCTAGCGACTTATCTTGATAAGCTAGCGACTTGAATGATAAAGAAGATAATGACTTGTCTAATCCGCTTTGACTATTGAGTCTAGCGACTTGCTTTGAAAACAGCTAGCGACTTGTGTCTTAATCTGGATTTGCGACGTGACTTATGGGCTAGCGACTTGGACAGAAAATGATGAAGATGAATGAATGATGACCTCGACCACAAGAATATACCATATACCACAAAGACCACTAGAACTTATACCACCAACAAATACCACAATACCAAACGACTCGACCTCAATGCTAAACATCATCAGTCCATGTGTACTAGACCAAATTCAAAATGAAAAACCATCAACTACTAATCTCAGAATTAATTTTGTGCTACTTTATGACACATCAAGACTAACGTGTGTCTTTATGCACAATATCTCATCTTCATCGATCTAGGTTTGCTACAATATCCGAATAAAAATCGAAGATAGATCAAAACAAAAGGGTTTCGATCTACATCAAGATTCGGTCCAAAGATTATCATCGAAAGGCTCCAATCTCAGATTTGTTAAAATAAATTCGTGTCACTTAACCATCAAACTTTTAACATAGCATCATAGATCTAAAACCTTTTGCTAATATTCGAACATGAAGGAAAAGACTATAACAATTATGTTATATCTCTCCTTTGATTCGTTGTTAACTGAAAAAAGAGACACGTACATAATGATTAGACCTACCCGAGACCCTTCGTTAGATCTTGATGTCAACTCCATCCTTGAGCCATCCCCTGGCGTTAATTGTTGAACTCTAACCATCCCCATGGTGAGTTTGTTGCTTGGTTTTGATAATATTAGGAGGTTTTTTGGAGATGAGGCGGATGGAAGATCATTTAGGGTTTGATGTGAAACTCGATTTGATGGGAGCGTATTTGTTTGAGAGGTGAGATTAGGTTTGAGCAAAGTGAGAATATTTAGGGTTAAGTGAAGATTTATATCCGCTTTATAATTTTGAGTGGGACCAAATTTTATTTCAAACGGGCCGTATACTTTGGACAGATTGAGTTTTGGTGTGGCTTCAGACATTTGGGCTTCACAATCTTAGACATAAACGTGGGCCTTGTTGATGTAAATGTTAATAAGCTTGCTTGTGTGAATGATTGCTCGGGTTTTGGCTTTTACATATAATTGGTCAAGATGGCTAATGTTTAACATGGTTTGCGAACAACTATTATTGTCATGAGTCTAACTATTTTTCTAAGTTAATATGGTGGGCCGTTGTAGTGCAATTATGTGAGCCGAATCGTGAGATGAGTAGTGGGTCAAGTATGAATTATGGATTAGCGATTGTTGGCTCGTGACATGTAATGGGGTCTACAAGGAACATGATATCATCTTGATAGGCCATGTGATATTGTATTATTTGTATGAGCTTTGATTGGTTCCGACCTTTGTGACCATGAATTAGATTGGGTGGGATTTCATTTGGTTCACATGTTGTGTTAATTGATTCATGTCAATGGACCAGGCTTAATGGATTAATGGATCGGGGTTAATCTATGCAATTGAATCGGGTATGGTGTATTTGTGATTGAATGGATATTAATTCTTTATGAATTGAACCATGCTTAATGGATTTTGACGGATAATTATTGTTGACAATGAAATATGTGATAATGTGTTACACGATCATACGTGATAATGTGAGTTGTGATGATGAGATTTGTTGATGATATTTGATGATGCATTTGGTATAATACTGAGTTTTGATGTGTTATGCGGGTTGATACTTTGGTTTACACATTTTCACGATGAATATGATGTCACGGCTTGGTTTGATGGTTGAACAAAGTTGACTTGGGGTTGTTTGGACGGTATCTCTTATTTGGATTTGAAGTGAGATTTTCCGGGCTCGTTTACTTATTTCATCTTCTTTATTTCTACCCTTCCGTGAAGATGACTTGTTTGGGCATTTATAGAGTGTGATAAAGACTTGGCTATTTAGTTACGGTTGTGATTCTTTCTCGCTTAACCCCCACAACGTAGCTATCACTTCGGTGTCTCACTCAGTTGAGAATGTCAAGAGGTTTTGTACATTGGGTACACCGTTTCTTCTTCACAAGGATTTATACAAGTTTAAGTAACAAATCTGGGGAATTTTACTTCATGATCAAGTTTGACATATCGGGTTTACTTCACCAAATAGTCACAGCAACAGTCGACAGAATGCGTGAATGATGTGTTTACCAAAGTGTTTATTGGATGGTTTATGATAGTGTTGATATTGGGTAATGAACAGTTGACGAACCGCTGCATGTTCCCCTAAAACAGATATTCACCGAAACCAAAATTGTCATAACACATTCAAGCTGACGTTGTTTACGGTTTAGTCTTGATTTTGTAAAATCCGTGAAAGAAACTATTTCTCGGTTTAAATCATAGACTTGTAAAATCCGTGACAATGAAAACATCTGGTAAAAGTAAAGTGCATTTCGGATCTATCGTACGGTTTATTCTTGGTTTTGTAAAATCCCGCGAAGAAACTATTTCTCGGTTTAAACCATAGAGTTGTAAAATCCGTAATGATGGAACCATCTTGCGAAAGGAAAGTGTATTTCGAGATCTCTTTTGATGTCGGTGCTACGGTTTCTTTTTCAAAGAAGAGATAAAAGGGTGTACTTCATAAATTGGATGTGTGTTTGGATATTCGTCATGGCGAAGTGGTTATTATATGGTTTTATGGGTTATGTTCTTTTAACCATGGTCGGGATGAACCCATTATCAAAGTTCATTTAAATGTCAAAGAAGGCTAGAGTTGAGCAGTTCAGAAGATGTGACAACGGAGTTAATTCACTATTATTTATTTGAGGTTGAAGTGAATTATCACGGGCGAGTGTACTTAGTATCTGAAGGTATCGGGGATGGATGGATGAAGATTCTTCAAGATCCTTGTTCAAGCTTATTATTAAAAACGAAGACTTGGAAATCTAGTTATTGTTGGGTGTCTTTTACCTTTTCTTTTACCACTTGGGGGAATTGGGCTCTTACCACTACAAAATAACTATCACTTTAAGGAGTTACGTTGTAGTGCTCAGTGTCACATTTAATTGTGGATATTCAAGAGGTGATATACGTCTTATACTCGATGGTTGGTTGGTTGAAGAGTATAGAGTACTTAGAGATTCAAATGGGCATGAAGTCTCGGACCGCTCTTTGTTACACATGTGCAAGTTTAAGTCACGAGTTCGGGTTAGTCTACTTGAGGTCAAATTCATCATATTGGGTTTTCTCCATCACCGTCACGACAAAGAGCCTCTTGAATGATAATGGGATTGATTACATGTTTTGCTAAGAGAGTTGAAAAGAGAGAGATTATGATGTATGAACACAACGTTTCTAGTTCATGCCTCGTTCTCTTTAGAAAAGAAAAGTTCTAATGACGTTTGAACACGCTTTATGCCTCGCTCTAAAGAAAAGAAAGGTATCTTCCAAGAAGAGAAATCTTCTAATTATGACCATTCTCATCAACATGCTTCATGCTTTTTCCATGCGCTTGATCATAAAGTGAACCGGCTACCATTGATTGTTTTCTCATTCCACTTTCTCGATTATAATGAAGATGGCGACATCTCGTCTTGATTTTATGGGAGAAGTGTGAATAGAACATTCGGATGATTTTACTTATTTAGTCAAGAATGGCAACTCCGTATGCAATTCTTGAGGGAGAAGAAGTGTGAAATTAATGCATGGTTGATTATTATTTGAGAATTTAAATGGTCATACGGCTCTAAACTCATGTAAGAACCGAGCTTCTACTTATCGGGTCATCTTCACATGGTGTTTCTTCTTAAGAGCCGTTAGTTGACATCTTCACAAGCTAATATGAGTTTATTGACAAAGTGCTTCCGGTTAATGCTTCACGTGCACATCAACATGATGATTCCGAACAACCTCTCGTTCTTGTTTGATGTGATTGTTTGCTTGGTGTTACCATTTTGTGTGTTCGTTGCGGCACGATTCTTGATTTCCTTGATGAACATCTTTCTGTTCTTGTTTGATTGGGAGGGATTTTAGTTAAGGGATTTGCAAGATGTAAGTTGATTGGGATGCTTTTGGTGATGTTCTTGTTTTGGTGAGTTGAAGATGTTAACTTTCTATTCCCAACCGCACAATCTTGAAGAAGGTCGAGTCTACAATGGTTCTACATTTTCTGCTATATGTTAGAAGACTAAAGACGAGTTGCATTTGATTATCCAAAGACTTCTTCTTAATATGGGCATTTATCAAACAGTTGTCGGTTTAGGGAGAGCACTAATCGGGGAGTTTGAAATGTCGATTTAATCCCTAATTAGACTTGCTCACGTTATTCTTGACAAGTTGACTCTCACAAGACTTCTAATGCGTTCTTCTCAAAATATTTCTAGTATTTGGGCTTATAATATGTTGCCGATTCAAGTGTCAAAACCGGCAAGGGGAAGGAGACAAGCATCTAAACACAAAGCGAGTAAACTTGATGAACTTAATTCTTCTAAGTGATTGAAGATATCCGGGAAGACAAATGTTATTACCAGAGAAACTCAAGGTTTGACTCATGGCGAGTAAACTTGATGAACTTAACTCTTCAAAGTGATTGAAGATATCCCGGAAAACAAATGTCATGACCGCAGAGAAACTCAAGGTTTACTCATCAAGGCTTTTAGTGTTCTTATTCCAACTACATGGGGAAGAGATGTAAGAGTTAGTTTCGATGATAAAAAGGTACACAAGTGTGTGATGATTTTGATGTTATCACAATCATCGGGGAGAGATTGTGTACATTGGGGATGCTCAATTTTTTACTTGAGGCTTAATCGGTGATTCGTAGATATAATCACTTATTCCGTGTTGACATCCATGAGATTGTCACCCGCAGAGATAATCGATGATTCGCCTGCTTCTTCAATGTTATCGGTTATTCTCTCTTTGGGCATTGGTGCCTTGATTCTTGAGCTTCATACACTTTCTTCGAGGGAGAAAAGTATACATCGGGGTTATTCTTTGGCTATTGGACTTATTGGTGTACTTCTCGATACTTGATGGTATAAGTTTCTTTGTCTTCGGTATGTGTGTTCGGTTCGTGAGCTCTAGTCTAAGAGACTAACCGCATCAATTCAACTACTGGGAAGTGGTCTCGACACCTTTTGGAATGGATCGCTTGACACGTCGGTTGAAAAGGAAATTTGAGAAGATTGTTTTATGTGTGGGATGATACGATGTTGTTCTTCTTGTTGATGATATAACCTCGAACTAAGAATCACGGTGATTATTCTTGAAAGGAGCGGTGATTTATGATAATGGTGTGCTTCTATGTGCACCGGCTAAGGCAAGCTTGAAATAGAGCTTGAATCGCTCATCTATAGGATTTTTGGTTTGGGGAAGTCGCAAAGTCTCACTTTCGCTTGGTTCAATTTCTTTCTTCAATGCAAGAGCCTCGAAAGCTTTGGTGGTGAAAGTTTTAGGGATGATGACTTCTATCTTCTACAACGGGGCTGCTTGATATCCTTATCTCGGTACTCGTATCATCATCTTCTTAAACTATATCATCTACTCTATCCTTGTAAATATTTATTCGAAAAACAAAATACAAAAATATAAAACCAACAAAACAAAATACAAAAATATAAAACCAACAAAAAGAAAATAGAAAAATATAAAACCTTCAAAACCATAAAAATCGAAAAATTTCAAAATACCAAAATATGTTTTTCTCAAGACATGTCTTCAGTATCGATAACATCTATGGTCTTAGAAATGTCATTCAATAATGGCACGGACCATAGATGAAGTTCGAGCGGAGGTGTAAATATTCTTTTCTAAACATATCTCAAAATATGGCTTACAGCTTATTTGGCTTGCGCTATCAGTAACCCGTGCTTAAACTATGGCTTGCTATTATTTCGATAGCAACCCGTTCTTCAAGAAAGGAAAGTGCTACGCTAAACTAATTTTCAAATATTTCGTGCACTTATCCTAAAACAATTTGAGGAAAGTATGTCAAGGATCATTGCTCCTACACAAATGTTTTCCGTCTAAAATTCTTTAGAAAATATTTGTTGTTTTCAAAAATTGGTGGAAAATGAGTTGCTTGAAAATCAATCGATTCGAGTTTTTATAAAATTGAAAACTCAATCAATGACTCGATCTTTTAAACTTTTTAGAAAATGAGTCATTGATTGAGGGGGATAATGTTTTCAAATCTATTTCATCTAACGGGCTTTCTTAATTATCCTACGTGCTTAATTAAAAATGATAATTGCCTATGTTGAAGGACTAGGTTTCTAGGATATGATTGTTAGGTTTAGATGATTAGAGCTTGATGTACACATTATTCCCATACATTTATATGATCTGATTGATATGTTACATTGACTTTTATTAGTCGATTGCTGTTTGGGTGATGTCGACCACCATATATCTGTATGTGTGTTCACTAACGTATGCAGGTATATTGGTTATAAGAATGTTCCCGATCCGGATCCCACAGTTAATATGATTGGATGCGAAAGGAAAGGGTAACTATATCTTGGGTTGACAAATGAAGAAACGGAGCTTAATTGGACTTCTATGGAGAGTTGGCATAAATGCAACGTAAGAGGTCTCATCGCATCGCCAGATGGTTTTCTTCTAAGTGATTGAAGAAACGGAGCTTAATTGGACCTCGGTTGGCATTCAAAATGCAACGTAAGAAGAAGTCTCACCGCATATCGCATTTGGTTTTCTTCAAACCCTACAAAGAACAACAACGAAGCTTCTCAACCACCTAACATATCTTTGTGCGGGATAATCGTGATGATACCATTTTTCTAAAACTTTGAAAATATTGTTTTTGAAAATGGAAAATATTGTTTTGAAAATATATTGGACTAAATTTTGAAAATCACCGGACTTCATTTTATCAAAACTTAAGTCACTCAATCATCGACTCTTGTCATGGTTTGAGGGGAGAGTGATTTTGAATAAATTATTTTCATACAATATATCTTCAAAAAGTCCGTTTTGTACAACAAAAGTGGTGATCTAAAGATTTAATGTTATGTCATGGTATGATTTTTCTTGAGAATCAAGGTCTTTCAAAATGAAATTTTTTCTCGTCTTGTTTGATTGTGAAATTGTTTTGTTTTACTTAAAGATCTCTTAAAAACTATCATACCCGACACTAACAATCTTTAATGTCTTAAAATGGTCCGTTCATCATCTTTCAAAATTGAATCTTGCCACATCTTTCCCCAAATTTTTCTAAATGATATAATCGGTTGGGATCACAAATCTCAAATGGTTTGATATTTCGATCGGGTAGAGATCGTGATTTAAATCTCAAACTGTTTTAAATGGAATTGGTTTTAGTCCTTTAAAGGCACTCCTGCCTCCATGTGCCAAACGATTTCAAAACACATAATGCACATGTTGAGGAGGAGGATTTATCCAAAAAAACGGATGAGTATTTAAACAAGGCCACATTTTCTCCCATGTTTTCTAAACCTAATTAAATCACTTGGGATCCAAAATCTCAAAGGGTTTGATATTTTGATCGGGGAGAATTTGTGATTTAATAATGAAATTTGATAAAAGGTGATCGTTTTGATTCAATTGTGCAATTTCTCTCTCATATGTGCTAAACGCTTTGAATCTCGAAGCATATATTGAGGGGAGCATTTTAAAAGAAAATAAACTATCGAGGTACAAAAGCTTTTATGTTTTAACATAATGTACCTTGATTGAGTTTTCAAATGGTTTTCTTAATGGATTTTGTGATTGTGGATGTGCTTCAAAAGAACTCTTGCCTCTATGTGATAAAATGATTTCAAATATCTTATGCACATATTGAGGGGAGAATTTTACCATGAAAATCAAATGGCTTTTTGTATGAAAATTGTGATCAAAGAAAATATTTCAAAGTCCTCTTGCCTCCTTGTGCTAAACAATTTCTAAATCATATGCACATGTTGAGGGGAGGTTTTCTAAATGATCAAAACTATTAGGGTACAAAATGCTTTGATCTCGAATCACAAGTACCTTGATTGTTTTTCCAAATGATTTTTCAATTGGTTTCATGAAGGAATGAACAATACCAAAAGACCGACCAATTTACTTTATGCATGGAGTTATAAGGATGGTTAGGTTAGGTATTCGTTCCCACGATCCGCCGAACGGAGGGATCTACCGAGGACAATCCACTAGATAGTGTAGAGTCCTTAGGTATATTGAAAAAGGAGAAAAGTGAGGAATGGGAAGAGTGCGGATCGAGGCGAGCTAGTCTTGGAATAAACCCAACAAGGTTCTAGTTATGAAGTCTCGGTAAGCATCAAGGGTTGAAGAATGAAAAGAAATGAATGTGAAAAGGGTGAAAAGAAATAGCCTCCATCAATTCAACCTTAGGGCGTAAACGGGTTCATTACTTATGCTCTTGGTTGTTACTAAGGTAACATCGGTATTGAAGACAAGGCGTCATGGACCCGAAGGACGCACTTGCACTAAACTTCCCAAACTACTCAAGTTCCTCTTAAAATGGCTTGTTTCATTCTCACGGGAACCGACATAATCTATCGACTTTCTCTTGAGATTGTTGATAATGAAGAAGAGACCTCTCCTAGTCTCCGACACAGAACCAAATGTGCACGATTGAGTCTAGAGCCAAGAGATCATCCACAATATCTCGTTAGGACACTAAATTCTTGAAGACTTGCTTTTCATACAATGTGGAAAGTAAGTATATATTAAGAGTCCCACGCATTATCCTTGTGGTTTTGCGAACATCCGAGTGGTATGTAAAAGTATTCACGATGAAGATGGAAATCCTTCTAGAGCCAACATCAAACAAGCTCTTGGTGGGTGACATGTGAGATCTTCTCGTAAGATCAAGCTTGTGACAACCGGATAGAAACAATGGGGAGATTCACTCGTGAATCAACCTTGGTCCAGAATGGAATTGACGAATACTTTTGGAAAAACCGTTCGATGTGCAAATCTTCTTTTCTAGCACGTCGAATGTGTACTTATGTTTTCAAAAATTCAAAAGTATCTCGATTGAAAATACTTTTAGAAAACCGGTCGATGTCGAATCTCTTCTTTTCACTAGCACGTCGATTGTGTACTCATTCTCTAATACAAAAGTATTTTGTTTGAAAATTGATCTTTCTCATAAAACCTTCGTCGTATTGCAAAACTCTTTCTTCAAGCAATGCGATTGTTTTTCAAATCATTTTCATCAATCGGTGAATCTCAATTCTTGGTTCACTCACTCCGTGTTGTCTTCTTTGAGACGTTCGGTTTGAGAACAAACTAGAACAAATGCGAAACCCGTCAAGGAGATTCTTAGGAATCCTACCGATCACAGCGAGATTTGTATCGATCAACGGGGCACCGTGGGCGTGTACCTCAATTCAACGAAGTGGTCAAAGACACTTTCGTGTGTTTATTGCTAATCGTTGTTTGCGGTACATTTGACGGTTGCGGTGATCGTAATTGAGGAGTCAATCCAAAGCCGCATGCTCACAAAGATCCATACTTAATTTGAAGAAATCATGACCGTGCATATCTACATAACCCGGCTCGATATTTCATACTATGCTTATGCTTACTGCCGCAAATATCATGAACCGGTAAGGCTTCCGCTACTCGATGGAAAGATGTCATGATTCCAAAGTGTGAGCATGTCGGTCCAAAAGTCACAACTTCACATGATGGCAACACAATAAAGGGTGATCCGAGATTTAATGTGGTGATGATCTCAAAGAAAGCTCGAAGATCATCAAAGATGTGGATCGATTAAAGGCCTCCACTAAAAGTACAAATCGGTGCGGACTTTGAAGAATCACTACTAAAGCACAAAGATTGTTGAAATGAAGAATTGAAGTCTCTGAGCTCAAGATCAAAGACATGAATAGAATGCTAGGATTCAAATGTAAAACATGGGGTGACCTCCTTAGGGAGATTGTTAGAATTAGAAAATTCCATAGTGAAGAGTCGGTCACCCCAAATATTATCTAGCATAAGTTAGCTCGTAGACTTGTCGTTATTTACGTTATTATGTAGTTAATTAGTTAGTCAATGGCGTAAAATAGTTTAGTGCAACACCGTGGAGGAAGGACGGGTCTTTACCCACCGTATCCACGATCCACGGCCGATAGGAGGTCGTGTATTGTGTAGTATAAATACCCTTCCATCCATGGAAGGGTGGTGCTCATTTTAATCTAATCTTTCATTTGTGTAAACCTCTAGCAAGAACACCTCTCTCTATACTTTCTCTCTAAAATGGCAAACATGTATTTTGATCTCCCAAGACCACCCGAATCATCAAACACATAAATATTCGATCCTACCGACCCTTCTATGTATTTTGATGGCAACCACCTCAACCTACCTTCTCTCATCTTGAGATAATATTTCCGACTCAAGTTTTCTCACGAAAACTCCGTTCGGGATCATGTCAAGCAAGGTTTTACACAAGTCCATCTTAGCATTCTCGGTTCCGCCACCTCTACCCGTTAGCATGGGCCTTGGGGTGGGCCAACACTCGGATCCGTCTGACATAGCCGGTCTAATCGCCACTCTATAAATTTCCCTTTAGCTTTAATGGGACGTTCTGTCACAAATGACTCCCGACGCAGCCTCCATTTCCGTGACCGGCTCGATCCGGTGGGTTCGTCCTCATCTATCCTCCCGATTTGTGAATCATCGAGCCTAGATATCTAAATGACTCCTTGGGTGGCGGATCAGTCACCGTCTGAATATCCTCGGTGGCTGGCTCGCTTCTCCCAAAAGCATCTCGGTATTCGGTCTTATTTTGTTCACCGAAGGCGTTGTCTTCGAGCCTCCTCTGGCGCTCGAGTCGATGTTTAACCCTTGGTGATTCGCCACCAATACAATGTCGTCGGAAAGACCATGCTCCACGGGATGCCTTGAATCCTCGAGATAAGTCATCCGGATCGAGGCAAAGAGGTAGGGACTTAAGCGGATCCACAGGTGGAGCCCAACTCTCACTGGGAAAAACTACGAGATCCCGGTTGGACCGTACACGGTCTTGGCCCCTCGTACATATCCTTAATGACTCTCACATACCTCCTTGGGGTTCCCTTATCAAAAAGAGTTCTCCAAATCAACTCTCGTGGGATACTATCGTATGCCTTTTCAAGGTCTAGGAAAGCCATATGCAGGTCCTTTTGTCTCTCTCTACTTCTCCATGAGGCTCCTGAGAAGGTGAATAGCCTCAATTGAAGACCTTCCTGGCATAAAGCCAAATTGGTTCTCAGACACCCTCATCTCCCTTCTCGACCTCCTCTCAATAACTCTCTCCCGGCTTCATGGTGTGGCTAAGGAGCTTGATGCCCCTATGGTTGCTACACACACATCCCCTTGTTCTTGAAGATGGGGATGACTTATTGAGTCTCCATTCCTCACGGCATCTTGGCGGGAGAAGATCTTGTTGAAGGGCAGGTCCCATTCTACCCCTCACGGCCCGGCATCTCCACGCTTCTATGGGGATTTGGTCAAGCCCTACCGCTTTGTTTCTTCCCATCTTGAAGTGCAACCTTCACTACGGTTGGTGATCCTCGAATAGTAGCATCCGGGTCTTATATTAGTGTTCTCTTCTTCCCACTACCTTGATTGCTTCCTCCGTTGAAAAGTGAGGAGAAATACTCTCCCATCTTTTCCTAATATCTTCTTCGACCACAATGGTTCGTCCGCCATCATCTTTGATATATTTGACGTTTCCTAGATCCCTCATCCTTCTCTCTCGGGCTTTAGCAATCCTGAAAATATCATTTGCCCCCTCTTTGGAGTCCGGTTTCTTGTACAAATCTTAAATGCGCCTTGTCCTTCTTTGAGACCTTTGCCTTTTTCGCTTCTCTTTTAGCTACCTTATACCTCTCCTCCATGGTTGTAATGTCGGCTTGGTGGCGCTCTCGACAGAAGAAGTTCTCTGAATCTGGATTGTTTCATTGCAACTTTGGCTTGCACCTCCTCGCTAAACCACCAAGATTCCACATTGGGTGGTTGGGTCTGGTGTCCCCCCTAGCCACACAGGTGACTCTTTAGCCGCGTCTTTAATGGCGTCGGCCAAAGCGATCCTGGCGGTCGCATCTCTGGCGGTCGAGTCCGCCGCCCGAGTTGAAAGTCCTCATAGACTTTAGATTACGAAAGACTCTGCCCCCACCATCTGATTCTTCCATAGGATCCTCGCGACCGGTCACGCTCTCTAGATTGTTGCCTCACGAAAACAAATCCAAGACTAACAATTTGTGTTGGGATGAGCATGTCTCGCCGTGGAAAACCTGCAGTCCTACATGCTCTTAGGTTTCCTCTTGCACCAACGGATAGTCAATCGAGTGTTGTGACCCCACTGAAAGGTGATCAAGTGCACATCTTTCTTCTTGAAGAAAGAGTTCACTCTTGCCAAGTCGTGTGCCAAGGCAAACTCTAAAATAGATCGACCTTCATCATTCCTAACTCCAGGCCAAAACCACCATGGACCCCAGCGTAGCCATCCGAGGTTGCTCTACGTGGCCATTCAAGTCACCTCCTATAAACAAGCGTTGGTCCGGGGCACTCCCAACAAGCTCGCCGGGGAGTCCCAAAGGTCTTCTTCTGCGCTTCGCTCAGACCACTTTGAGGTGCATATCGCTAATCGTTAATGGTTTCCCTTGATGACCAGCGTAACCGCCATGATCCTATCGCTCTCGGATCACTTGCGCTACATTATCCTTTAGGCCATTGCCAAAATAATACCAACCGTTTCTCATTGTCTTGGAGCCCGGTACCAAAGCTTGAAGCCGTTACCATCCTCGGTGGAGCCCTTCCATCTAGTCTCCACGAAGCCGCGCAATGTCCACTTATGTCTCCTCGGCACATCCATGACTCGAAAAGCTTCTGGGTCGAGGACCCGCATTCCAAGTACCCACCCTAATCCTACGAGAAGGCCTTGACTCTAGCGGCCCCTACCCCCTAAACCCTCGAGCCCCTACTAAATCGTCTACCCAGCTCACCCCGCCTACCCGCCTCCCATCTACCCCACCTCCCCGTCTACCCCGCCTGCCCCATCAACCCCGCCTACCCCTCACCCCATCTAACACGCCTACCCCATCTCCCCATCTAACCCGCCACCCCATCAACCTCGCCTACCCGCCTCCCCGTCTACCACGCCACCCGCCTCACTACCCCAAATCGGCCAAGACATGACCTCGGAGGCATCGCTAACCAGCGTCTATCCTACCTCAAACAAGCGGCGACAGGCTCAGAAAACAACTCTACCCTACAACAAGGAGGCCCCGAAAAACAAAGACAAAAGGCGCGCACAACGAGAGAACACGCCAACCCTAAACCCCAAGCGGCAAGGCAAAGAAATAAGAGTAAAATTAATTAGAGTAAATAAGAGTAAAGAGGCGAAGAAAAACAAACACTCCGTTCTTCTGCGGAATAAAATCCGGTCGGCGATGGCAACAGCGGGCGGCGGCAGCGGTTAACGATGATGAGTGCGGGAGGTAAGTCCCACGGGTCCCCAAACAACCTGCAAAAGAAATGAACAATGGTTGTGTCAAGCTCTCGATAATTTTAACAATGCTTGTAACAAAGACACGTTCTCATAGCCTCGACACTCCGCCTCCCATATGATGAAAACCTTGGCAAAGTGTTATTTCGGTGTCATCGAGAAAGATCTTATTTCAAAGTATTCGTTAAGTCCAGGTAAGTGGCTATCCTCACCGCACCGGGCTCCACATGCACAAGACTTCATTCACCATACCTATTGATGGGTTAGGCCAAAGGATGAACCATCGCCAGATTCGGTCGATCTTGTGTTATAGGCTTACCATACCCATGTTTTCGAAGGTAGCCTTTGTCCGAGCCGCAAGCATCGTATGGACCAATGGGAGACCATGCGGTTCATTGTTCGGTGAAGTGGGGTGAAATTAGACATAACACAGTGCGTGATATTCTTGTCGACATATGTTCCAAGGTTGGGATTATGGTGAAAAGGAGGCCCCGATGGGGTTTCTTTGAAGGAGGAAAGAATTACGTTCGTGAGACTTGTTATTATTTAACCGGTTCCAAGGCAAGGATCGTGTTTGGATGTGGGATCTCTCCTTTTCTTGGTATTGATGCTAATTTGTGGGCTCAGGGGTAGCTTTACATGTGGTGAAAAGAAGAAAAGAAATCGTGTCGAATATGAAGAAAATGGCTACAAGTTCTTCCGTTTGCTTTTCTACATTTGAGGGCTCGACGGAAGCTTTGGACACTTTTCACGCATCAAGGCATTGCCATTTAGCCTCGAATAATGTCGAGTGGGGCTTTCATCTTTCATGGTAATTGTTTTGTATTGAGAAAGGGTGGGAGCCAACTAGTGTCCGAACCCATGAATTTCTTGTAATTTCATTATGTTTAATGAGTGATGTTTTTAAAAAAAAAATATATATATAGTAATAATAATAATAATGGCTACACAACAAAGCAAAAATTGACAACTAAGATTTCCGGACAATTATCCTTTATTTTATTGTTTTTTCTTGAACTCTGGGGGATTTTTGTCTAGTCTTGAAGCTCCTCCAATGCTCTTACTACTTCATTAGCAGTCGGTCTTTGCTTAGGTTCTCCTGAGAGGCATTTCATTGCAAGCTTAAGAGCTCTCATTGTTAGATCCGGAGAGTACTGCCCATCTATATCCGGGTCTATGATTAGCTGGATCCTTTGCTTTCTACTCAGGTTACGCTTAACGGACTCCACTAGTATCTGCTCACTTAGCGGAAGGTTCTTGTCAATGCACTGCCTCCATGTCAAGATCTCCAAAAGAACCACGCCAAAAGTGTATATGTTGCTTGCCGTTGTTAAGTCTCCTTAAGAAAAGGCACCATTTATAAACGTTTAGGAGAAGTTTATACGTTAAGGCAACGTTGGGAGGGGAGTGTGCATACACATAGGGTAATTACCTGTGGCAAAATATTCAGGAGCAGCATACCCACTGGTACTCCTAACTTGTGAAGAGACATGACTTTCCGCATCTAAAAGGCCACTCTTCGCCAACCACGTCATGCAAAGCTTTGCATTCCAATTCTGGGAATAAAAAGAAGTCAGAATTGTAGATGAACCATACACAAGTGCGAATGTAGTACTTAATAAAAATTGAAAAGTTATTAATTAAGGCATACAGAATCGAGCAAGATCTTGTCGGAATTAAGTTCACGATATATTATATTTACTTCTGGGCTATGAAGGTAAGCAAGCCCCTTCGCAAAACCAACAGCGATCTTAAGGCGTAGGCTCCAAGGGAGACGACCTTCATAGTATCTAGTTCTAGTTCCTGTTATGAAGATCTTATCAGGGGACAAAGTAAACATTATCCTCAATAACAAAATTCAAGACAGTGATAAAACCAAGGTAAGAACTCACTTCGAAGCAGAAGGCGGCCAAGGCATCCTTTATCCATGTACTCGCATACTATTAATCTGTAGTGGTCTTCCTCTATGCAGTAACCAATTATCTTAACAAGATTTGGATGATTGAGGAGTCCTAAAACTTTGATATCAGCCTGCAAGAGTATTAAACGATAAATCAACTTGCCAGTAGTACAATTGTCAAATATTGAACATACCAAAGAGTGAACATGACTACAATATAATTGCAATATATAATATATTTTAGAGGTAAACAAGGAATGGTTGCCCCTCGCATTGTGCGGGGTGCCTCATGACTGATGCATGTTTTGTAAAAGATTATAATATGAAGTATTTTGTTTTTTAAGCAAACGAGTAAACAAGTAAATAGCTTATAATTAAGTATAAGGATTGACTTTTATATTCTTATTTTTAAATTTGATTAACACGTGCTTTCTAAATCAATAAGATCATACACCATACTTACCAACCACTCGTTGTGACCTTGGTGGCTTTCATTTAGTCCCTTTACACCAATAGTAATGCCAGTACCAGGCTTGCAAGGTGCATATTGCTCGTCTATCCACCCCTTGAAAATATAACCATATCGAGAATCAATATCTCCGTCCATAGCTGGAAGATGAAAATTCCTGGTAGCCATTTTAAGGTCAACACGATTGAAGGGTTTCAAATCTACTGGATGGATTCTTGTGGTCTGATTGCTAGTACTCAAAGGGCTTTGTAGTATAGAGGCGGATATAACATTACCTGTTAAGCATCATAGGAGAGTACCTTGATTATATACAGTATCATATATTGTTACATGCATATATAGAGAATACGACTTCGTAAATGCTGAGTGTTTGGAAGTTGGGACTTTTTCGCATTTAATTTTGATGATATACTGAAATAGTAGCAATTTTAACTATTTAAGAATTAAACTAATCTCAACTTTAATTTTCAACGCCGAATTATATACACCCGGATAATATGTCTGTATGCTTCATTGGGATTAAAACAGGTAAAAGGATGAGGTTTCCCTGTTGAGGTTATCTAGGAAGGGCGAGTCTTTAACTTATATGCACGCACAACCTAACCTTAGGATCCTCGTGACCATTTCCAACCCTATCCCTTCCCTGACCACCCCCATTTGTATTCCTAGTGGGGTTTGAACCTTAGACCTCTTGTAAGGAGGTTAGGTGACTTACCACTAGGCCATTTTGTGATGGTTTATGCAGTGGCATTATCGTAACTAAAAAGATAATTTGAAACCCGAATAGTCAAATCACTTACCTTCAATTTCAGTGCTTAGTTTACCCTGACTATATGATGTTAACACAGATATCAAATTGCTGGTCTTCAACTGGCCCGCAAATAACAAATGTACTTTATTAGAGAATTTCCCTCGAGTTCCAGAAGAAAATCTCTCTTGTAATGAAAGTATGGCCTCAAGCCTGGCTACGATCTCAGCCATGGTAGGTCGCTGATTCGGAATATCATGTAGGCAGCGGCATGCAATATCTGCAAACTTTTTCAAACATTTGCCAGAGATTTGCCCAGTTAGTCTAGAATCAATAATACGATTGAGTTTTCCTTCATTGATACGGTCTTGAACCCATGGTGCTAAACCCCATTGATCTTCATCAAGACTTTCATCAACTGCAGGCCTCCCACACATCACTTCAAGCAAAACAACCCCAAAAGCGTAAACATCTGACTTTCTTGTAAGTCTGCCTGAATAGAAATAGCATGGATCCATATATCCAAACGTTCCTTTCACCCCGGTGCTAACATACGTATGTGTTTGGTTCGTTGGGGTTACTTTGGCAAGCCCAAAGTCTGATATCTTTGCTGCAAAATTCTCATCCAACAAAATGTTGGAGCTTTTTACATCTCGGTGTACAATTCCATGTTGAGTGCCTGTACCCGTGTGAAGGTAGTCAATTCCACGTGCGGCTCCTATGCAGATCTTTAGTCGTCTCAGCCAAGATAGAGGACTACCAGATTTATGAATATGGTCTTCTAGACTCCCCTGGGACATATATTCGTAAACGAGCGCCATTTCTGATCCCTCATTGCAATATCCAATCAATGATACTAGATTACAGTGTCGTAGCTTTGAAAGCATCTCAACTTCAGCCCTGAACTCTGGGGCACCTTGACTAGACGTGGAATTTGATCGCTTTATGGCAACAACCATACTTGACCTGTCCTTGAAGTAACCTTTATAAACTTTACCAAATCCACCACGGCCAACAACAAAAGCTTCGTTGAAGTCTTTTGTTGCGGATCGGATCTCATCAAGTGAGAAATGGTTGCATATTTGATCCATCATGTGTGATGACTTTGGTTGTTCTTGGTTTCTGGCCTCAAAATTTTAAAAAGAAAAGAAAAACAAAAAAGGCTTCATGGTATTGCCTCCAAGGAGCAAGATACAGGAAGCTGCAAATAACTGATTGGTGTTGACTTTGACCAAGTCTTTTTTCTTAATGTGTTTGCCAATATTGCTCATATTTTCACCAATGTTTTATTTTTATTGACCTTTTTCAACATTTTTATTTTACCAATGTGGTTGTTAATCATCTACGAGCATGCTTTTAATCCTCTTCATCATAAGCTAAAATAACATTTTGTTGAAATATTTGTGTAAGTATGCGTTGCTACTTTAATGTTTTGGTTTATTTGTTCCCTTTCAAATTACAAACAATCAATATCGTCCATTTTCGTTTTATTTGTTAAAGATACTAGCATGGTACCCGTGCGTGCAATGCTACACTGACGGCAGAAAAAATACATAACTCAAGAATAACTAACGCCAATATATAGTAAAGTAAGAAAGAAAAAAAGTGATGATTGCTGTCGGTGGTAATAGCTGATTGCAACTATAAATGGGAGACTCTCTTGTCGTTTATTTGTTAGTAATAGTTCATTAAAACGCTTTTGCGATCCAAATACAGGCAGGACAATTCAGTTTCATCTACTGAAAAGAAAGCGCAACCTTCACTTGTGGCATAAATACTTCATCCAATATACAGGCATAAGTTGTCGAACAAATAAATCACTACATTTCATTTCACTAATTCGACGAACTATAAAGAGCAAAACAAGCTTACATTTGTCAACATATCTTATATTAAAGATAAATAAAAAATTATCTGAAAATAGCATATACAAACAACATAACCATAAATTGAGCAGCAAAAACACAGCCACCATAAAACCAACTACAAATTACTTAAAATAAACACAAACCAATCATCAAAATACAATCTTTAAACATAAAAATGAATACACTCACTGTGAATTAACCAGCTGCTACATTGACATTAATGAAGGGACCAAAATTTATAACTTATGGAAATTTGGGCGTTGTTGGGTTTTGGGGTCGCCGGAGAAAAGGGTAATTCCGGTGGGATTGTAGCCGGAAAGTGTGACTGCCGGTGAAAGACCAAGACCGGAGATAAATCTTTTTTTTTTCTTCTTCAGGTTTTGGTGTTTGATTGATGGATACCTAATCTGTTTTTGGGATATCTATACTACTATATAAATTTAAGTTGTGGGTCCACAAAAAATTAAGATAAGGCTCCACGTCGTTTAGTTGCGTATGTCACTTCTCTAACAAAAAAATAACAAAAAGGATGAGTACTATGGCTAAAATAAGAAACTGATAATGGGGTGTGTATATCCACTTCTTAACTAATGTCAGCTTTATTTTAAATTTAAATATCTTTTAATTCGTTTAATTTTTTATAATCTAATTTCATTTAAAATTTTGTCTTTCTTTAATTAACATCCATTTTATATATTTTATGAGTTTTTAGTTTTACATTTTAGTAGGTGTATTTTATTTTTATTAAATTTTTATAACTTTAACTTTATTTCAATCAATCTGAACTTTATTTATCAAAATCGTTTATTTTTGGGAAAGTGTTTGCACGGTAAAGAGATTGTGAAGGTCTTTTATATCACGGAAATAATGATGTCGCGAGAAGATACTGAAAAGCAAACAAACACATCTACTAACACATATACATTTGGAGTGTTGTGAAATGAATTATTTAGCGAGTAGGAATTCTTGGGAGAGTTGGGTTAGCAATTCATATCTATATTTATATATAACTATATTTATCATGCATGGAGTAATGCGCAGATCCAACTAGTGTTATAAAATGGTCCTTTTAGTATTTGTGAACTTGCAAAATAGGCGAGTCTTGTCCGGTCACGCGTTTCGGTTTTAGATGGGTCATTTAGGAGCATGCTTCTAAACGGGTCTTTGGTTGGGTTGACCCACTGGTTTTCACCATTTTTTTTTTTCTTGATTGAACACTAAAAAAAAGAAAAGAAAAGAGGCTTGAGTGAAAAAATAAAAATAATAATAAAAAATAATAATAATAAATAAAAAAATTGCTCTCTTGAACCCGACCAATATCCGTTAGTTAATTGTTTTAAATGTATCAAGTTTTCAAGAAAAATAAAATTGTACAAATCTAAAGTATAGATGAAGATCCAACAAAACTTATCATCTTTTAAATAATTACCCGATTATGTAATCCATAACTATAATTTTACATGATCTTTTTAACTATATAATTAATGGGTTTTGCTAATCTTAACTTTATGAGTTGTAGTTATGCATTATCATTTTTGTAAAAATAGCACTTAGTGAACTCATTATTTTCATATTTTATGCATATTTAATGATTATAATCATATAACAACTTGTTAAACAAGTAATGATTGATGTTAACTAATTATTAATTTTCAATTAAGCTAAGATTAACTTTGACCCATAAGGTCGTGGTAACATGTGTAATCTATTAGATCTTGAAGAATGCATGCGTAATCGACGGCGGTGCCGTCATAATTTTATGGCGAACAAATTTTTTTTTTATATATCGTTTTTAACGATAACTTTCTGAATGAATGCATAATTTTAATTAAAATAACGATAATCAATAACAATGCAAATTATTTCATATCCAAATAAAGTTGTCATTTTATCTTTATAATCGGATAAGCAAATCTTATTTATTTCTCTGTAGGTAATCGAACAACAAGATGAGAGTAGATTTATCGAATTTTGTATGTGTCTTTTATCATTGCTTTCGGAAAAAAAGAAAAAAGAGAGAGTGTGTTTCGTATTAGTTTTTTGTGTTTGAGGTCGAACATATATACCATTGACGTTTGGTTTATTCTGATCGACACAATGGATATATAAATATTTGGTGTATTAATGGACTGTATAAATATTTCACTGGTGAATAACATTAACTAATGCCTTATTAATTTCCTATTAAAGAAATGTTTTTGGTATTAAAATTTTAAAACTTCTTTATTTAGAAAGTCCTAAACACTTTATAAAGTAGTATAGATAAAGATATCTCTTTCATGTAATCAAAAAAAAAAGTACCCTTTTGATAAGTATTTTTTACAGTATTTATTTGTACTCATAAAAAGTTCAGCATTTTGCATCTTTTATTTTCTAATGAATATGTAACTGTATCCTTTTAGCTAATCTAAAGGTGTAAATGTGTAATAGACAATTTGGTATAATACATGTTTAACCTAAGCACAATTGACCTGATTTAAATGTTTGATTTAATAGGGAAAAAAAAAGAAAAAATAAAAAAGGCTACACAACAAAGCAAAAAATGACAAGATACATTTTTGGACAATTATCCTTTATTTTATTGTTTTTTTCTTGAACTCTTGTGGATTTTTGTCTGGTTTTGAAGCTTCTCCAATGCTATTACTACGTCATTAGCAGTTGGTCTTTGATTAGGTTCTCCCGAGAGGCATTTCATTGCAAGCTTAACAGCTCTCATTGCTAGATCCGGAGAGTACTGCCCAACTATATTCGAGTCTATGGTTAGCTGGATCATTTGCTTTCTACTCAGGTTACGCTTAACGGACTCCACTAGTATCTGATCACTTAATGGAAGGTTCTTGTCAATGCACTGCCTCCACGTCAAAAATTCCAAAAGAACCACACCAAAAGTGTATATGTTGCTTGCCGTTGTTAAGTCTCCTTAAGAAAATGAACCATTTATAAACGTTTAGCTAGATCAATGAAAGTTTAATGCAACTGATTTATGCATAAAAAGGGGGAGATATATAGCGTTGTCTGAAGAATTTTCATCATAGAATTAATCGGATAGATTGATTTCTGTTATAACATCCATTGTACATGTTGGGAGGGGAAGGTTGCCATGAGAGGAGAAGTTTATACGTTAAGGGCAACGTTGGGAGGGGAGTGCGCATACACATCGATAATTTACCTGTGTCCAAATATTCAGGAGCAGCATACCCACTGGTACTCCAAACGTGTGAAGAGACATGACTTTCCGCATCTAAAAGGCCACTCTTCGCCAAACACGTCATACAAAGCTTTGCATTCCAGTTCTGGGAATAAAAAGAAGTCAGAATTGTAAATGAACCATACAAAAGTGTTAGCATGTACTTGATGAAAATGATAAGGCATCAATTTAGGCGTACAGAATCGAGAAAGATATTGGTGGAATTAAGTTCGCGATATATCACATTTACTTCTGGGCTATGAAGGTAAGCAAGCCCCTTCGCAAAACCAGCAGCGATTTTAAGTCGTACGCTCCAAGAGAGGATCAATGTATCTTCCTGTTATGAAGATCATATCAGTGGGGAAGAAAGTAAATAAAGCCAACTAAATAAAACTCGATAACAATATTGAAGAGAGTGATTATGGCAAGAACTAACTTCCAAGACAGGCTCCAAGGCTTCCTTTAACCATGTACTCGCATACTAGTAATCTACTGTGGTCATCCTCTAGGCAGTAACCAATTATCTTTACAAGATTTGGATGATTGAGGAGTCCTAAAACTTTAATATCAGCCTGCAACAGTCTTAAACATAAACCAACTTGCTAATAGTACGAGATAGTACGTACCAAAGAGTGAACATGATCACTACAGTATGTAAGAACATTATACCATACTTACCAACCACTCTTTGTGACCTTGAAGGCTTCGTTTAGTCTCTTTACGAATAGGGATGCCAATACCAAACTTGCGGTGCATATTGCTCATCATCCATCCCTTGTAAAGTGTACTAGATCCATCATAACTTCCATAAGCTCTTGAAGGACGAAAATTCCTAGTAGCCACTTTAAGTTCAAGAAAACTAAAGGCTTTCAAATCAACTGGATGTATTCTTGTGATGCGTGTACCAAGACTCAAAGGGCTTTGTATACAGGCGGATATAACCTTACATTTAGCATCAAAGGAGGGTACCTTGATTATCATTGTTACAGTGAGAATATATGACTTCGTAAAAGGTGAATGTTTGTAAGTTGGGCTGAAATTTCCACATTATTTACGATGGTATTGAATAGTTGCAATTTTAACTATTTAAGAATTAAAGTAGCTTAAACTTTAATACTCAACCCCGATTCATGTACACCCGAACAGTTTGTTTGTATGTAGTGGCACTATCAAAACTAAAAATATTTTGAAACCCGAATGGCAGAATCACTAACCTTCAATTTCATTGCTTGGTTCACCTTCACCATCTAATGTGAGAGCGGATATTAAAGTGTTGGCCTTGACTTGCCCTGAATAGAAAATATACTTTATTAACAAGTTTCCTTCCGTTTCGGAAGAATCCGGTCTCTTGTAGTGAAAGAATGGCCTCGAGCACAGCTACGATCTCGGCCGTATTAGGTCGCCGATTTTGATTATTATGTAGGCGTGACATGCAATATCTGCAGACTTTTCAAACATTTGGTGAGATTTGCCCTATTAGTCTTGGATCAATAATCAGATTGAGTTTTCCTTTATTAATTTGGTATTGAGCCCATGGGGCTAAACCGCACCGCTCATCATCAAGATTTTCATCAACTGCAGACCTACCACATCACTTCAAGCAAAACAACCCCAGCGTAAACATCGACTTTCTTGTAAGTTTGCACGAATAGAAATAGCATGGATCCATATATCCAAGCGTTCCTTTCACCGGTGCTAACATACGTATGTGTTTGGTTTGTTGGGGTTACTTTGGCAAGCCCAAAGTCGATATCTTTCTTTAAAATTCTCATCCAACAAAATGTTGGAGCTTTTACGTCGGTATACAATTCCATGTTGAGTGCACGCGCGTGTGAAGGTAGTCAAGTCCACGTCGACTCCTATGAAAATCTTGAGTCGTTTCGGCCAAGATGAGGACTTCGACTTTATGAATATGGTCTTCTAGGGTCCCCAGGGCATATATTCGTAAACAAGAGCCATTACGTGCCTTCATTGCAATATCCAATCAACGATACTAGATTACGGTGTCGTAGCTTTGAAAGCATCTCAATCTCACCGAACTCGGGCGCCTTGGTGGACGTGGAATTTAATCGCTTTATGGCAACAACCATACTTGATGTGTCCTTGAAGCAACCTTTATAAACTTTACCGAATCCACTGACTGCCAACAACAAAAGCTTACTGAAGTCGTTAGTTGCGGATCGGATCTCATCAAGTGAGAAATGGATGCATATTTGATCCATCATGTGTGATGAGCTTGGTTGTTTTGTGGCCTCAAAACTTTAAATAGATAAGAAAAATAAAAAATGCTTCATGGTATTGCCTTCAAGGAGCAAGATAGACGTGTTGACTTTTAACTATATTTTCATTGACCTTTTTATTGACCTTTTTTCACCAATGTGTTTATTGACCTTCTTTCAACATCTTTGATTGACCAATGTGGTTGTTTACGTACACTTCTTTGTTTTGGTTTATTTTAACGGTGTCCACTTTCAAATTACAATCGATCAAAATTGTATCCACTTTCATTACATTAGTTAATAATATAATGATTGCATTTTTGAAACTGCATACATTTTCAAAGAATAGATTCTTGTTGACGGAGAAACCTTGACCACAATAAGCCTTTTTGGAACCCTTCCTCAAGGACTGGCTCAACAAAATTAGCACCTACTCGGTGACCCTTATTCGAGAAAACAAATTTGGTGCAGAATGTATGCAGATCAATTCTCATTTGTAATTCTTGTAGTCGCTCCAATACTTTTACCACCTCATTAGCGACCGACTGCGATTGGCTTCTTCCGGAGGCATTTCATCCATAGCTTAGCGACTCTTGTTGCTACACTTGATGAGTCTTGCCCATCCATTTGTGGGTCTATGATTTGTAGGATCCTTTCCATGTCCATCAAGTAAGGCTTAACAAACTCAACCGGTGTTTGCTCATTGGGTGGAAGCTTCTTGTCAATACTGGCGCCGCCCATCATCAGTTCTAACATAACCACCCGAAAGTGTATATGTCACTTGCTACGTTTAAGCCACCTGCAAAAGATGCAACACTTGAAAAGGGTTAGACATGGTTGATGCAATTGATACACATCACAATGGGTATAATGGATTATAATGCTAAATACAATAGTTACGGATCACAGTCCCAAAAAAATTTTGGACATAGGGAATAACAGTTCAATAGTTCATCTGCGGCTTAGCTTTCCTCAATGGTTCATGATAAAGCTTTAGTTATCGATTGTCACTCGTAATGTGCCTTTATGGACAAATTATTGCGGATCGAAACTAATTCTTAAGGACCGAGAGGCCGCATCAATTGTTGGATGAAATATTTCCTTCCTCGTCGAAACTAAACCAATACCGGAGGGACTCAAACTCGCTATCTATATATAGATCATATCAAGGTAGTCCCAACGACATGGGTCGAGAACCTAAGTTATATTGCACGTTTAGCTTACGTGGTAATATACTCGGTATGACATATCCATTGCTACCAGTTCTAGAGACACGACTATTCCCATCTACTGGCCCGTCCTTCGCCAACCATAAAATACAAAGTTTTGCGTTGAAATCCTGCTAATATATTACAAATTAAATGTGGAAAGTACTATATATCTAACCATGCTTAATTATTGGGCTAGAATATCAAATGGAAATATACTGATTCGAAACATACGGAATCAAGCAAGATACTAGAGGACTTGAAATTATGATATGCCACTTTTGCAACTGGGCTGTGAATGTAAGCAAGCGCCTTTGCAGTATCAAGAGCAACCTTAATTCGTTGGCTCCAAGAGAGAGGTCGAATATAGGAACTCTCTGTTACAAAGATTTACTCAGTTGAATAAGTAGTCTCAAAAACATTAGAAAGCTAGATTTTAGTCTAAAACTTAAGAGAGTAAAAGTTCAATTTGGAAGTAAATTAGCAAGAGCTCACCTTTAAACAGATGCTTTCCTAGGTTACCTCCGGACATGAACTCACATACTAACATCCTGTAGTCATCCTCTAGGCAATAGCCAATTAACTTTACAATATTCGGATGCTTTAGGAGCCCTAAATAATTCATTTCAGCCTGTGACGATGTTAAAAGATATAATGAACCAAATTAATCATATATAGCGCAACACTACCTACAACAAACATTTTCTCCACGCTAATGGAAATGACAAAATTCACCACACAAGATTGATCATGAGTTTAAGAAAACTAATAATCTTGTATAAAGAGGTATAAAAAGTTACCTGACCATTCTTGGTGATCACGAAGATTGTCGTTTAATATCTTTACACGATAGGAATGCGGTCTGGACTGGCGGTGCATATTGTTCATCAATCCACCCCTTGTGAAGTGAGCTATAGATATGGTCTCCCACCACTTCTGGAGGACGAAAATTCCGTGTAGCGCCTAATTTGAAAAAAGCGAAGGACTTCAAAATTACTGTCTGTAAACTATTGGATTGATCCCTTAGGCTCTGAGGACTTTGTGGTACTGAGGCACATAAAGACATCAAAACTATGTTATGTCTTGATTACAAATGTTATGGACCGAACTTTAGACAACATGAATTGCACAAGTGTTTGTTAGTGTTATGTTGTATCGGGGAACTCTGAAATTTGACATTGGGATTGTAACAGAATAACTTTAGGAATTAAATTTTTATATTCATTTTAGAACCCCAAATCATATACACCCTAATACTTTTTTAGGTTTTGCTATTGAATAATTTCAAGGTACCTGATTTATCACTCGGTTCACCTTCACTACCCAGATTGCCGGCATCTGACTCAACTTTGACAGAAAAAAATGACAGTACCTTGTTAACCAATTTATTTTCTGTCATAGAAGAATACTGTTTCTCTTGTAATAAAAGTATGGCCTCGAGCGTGGTAACAATCTCGACCATTGTTGGTCTCTTATTTGATTGATTTTGTAGCGGCATGCAATTCGTGCAAACTCTTCGACAATTGCTTGAAGTTTGCCCCAGAGTCTCAAATCTATAATATGATTAAGTTTTCCTTGTTATCGATCTTGAGCCCAATGTGCTAAACTCCATTGATCTTCATGAAGACTTGTATCCACTGCGGGCCTTCCACATATCACTTCAGTAGAAGAACCCCAAAGAGTATACATCGATTTTCGTGTCAATTTCCACAGAGCAAAATAACATGGATCCATATACCCAAACGTTCCTTTGACCAAAGTGTTAACATATGTACATGTTTGGTTAGTCGGTGATTTTGGCCACCCAAAGTCGAAAATCTTTCTTTGCAAAGTTCTTATCCAACAAAATGTTGGAGCTCTTTACATCACGGTGTATAATTCCATGTTGAGTGCCGTGCACGTATGGAGTAGTCAAATCCCGTCTGCCCCTATGCATATTTTGAGGCGTTGCAACCAAGATAAATTTATACCACCTTTGTGAAGATGATCTTCAAGGGTCCCATGGGGCATATATTCATAAACTAGGGCCATCTCTTCTCCCTCTTTGCAATATCCAATCAAAGACACAAGATTACAATGTCTAATCTTTGAAAGCATCTCCACTTCCGCTCGGAACTCTGAGGCTCCTTGATCAGACAAGGAATGCAACCGCTTGATTGCAACAACAGTAACTGACTCATGATTGGCGTAATTACCTTTATACACCATACCAAATCCACCACTACCGATAACCAAAGCTTCATTGAAGTTTTGGGTTACTGATCGGATCTCCTCGAGTGAGAAGCATTTGCATATCGTGTCTGGGAACAGGAATGATGATTCTGTTTCTTTAACAGTTGCAAGTATCATTACTTTGAACTGTTTCTTGTTGCCGGGCCTCGATATGGTTAATGGACACACTGGGTGGAGTAATATCACCAACTACGGGTTGACTTGACTTAATTTCATACTATTCGTTACACAATCACAGACTTTAGTGGGTGGAGCTACTTGCTTATAAATAATGACATATATATAAATTACTGGGTTATCATTGATAAAGTCATACATATTTTTCCTCCAATTACAGTTAAGGACCTTAGTTAATTAATCATCATAATAATTTAAGAAATAACATGGATGGTTCGTTGTTAATATAAAAGTATAAACACATAGAAATTATTACATGCCTAATATGCTTTGAAATTGTCTTGCTCATGTCGGCATGGTTATGTGAGAAGTCCACATTGCAAGGTTTTCTTGGAGAAATCTCAATCAAGTATCAAGGCTTTCAAAAGATTCAACATTTAGGCCTCTTGGATTAGTTTTGTAGGTTTTTTTTTTTTTTTTTTTTTTTTTTAATGGAATGTTTGGTCATTTATATTATATCTAGCATCTTGCTAATTGCTTTTTATTTTATTTTTTTGCTTGTTAATATTAGCTGTTGAATGAAATTACTTAACTCTCTCTCACACACACTACTAATGATACTTAGGGGTGCTTGATTTCGACTTAATTGACTTAATATGAAAAAAACTTAATTAATTAAGTCATATAAAAACTATTTGTTTATAACTTAATAGAGAAAGATGACTGAAAATATTAAGTAATAAAACTAAAGTTGTATGTATTAAGTCATCTTTTAATTATACATGACTTAATAAAAAAATTTAACAAACAAGCCCTTAGTTATTGTTTGAAAAGAAAGTATAGGAATTTTCTCATTAAAAGACAAAAACCCTTAAAGCATCAGACTTTGACATTCAAACTAAATTTACTTTAATTCTAGTTGTAAAGCTCTAAATTAGAGGTGGCAATCACAACCCATTTAGAGAAAAATGGGTTGCTATAGGTCAAAAATAACAACTTATGGGTTGGATTGGGTTACCCCATTTGCAAAGAACAGGTCAAATGGGTCAACATATGGACTTATGTGAATCAACAAATGTTGATCCATTCAACCATTTTTTTTAACATACAAGGACTAGTGCTAGAGTTTTGCTATGGTTAACTTGAATACTTTATGAACAAGTAAAATACAAAGGAATATAAGCAGTTCCATTATTCTTAATCTTTTCTCTTTTCGGCACCACTTGTCTCCTCATTTCCTACTCTTCATATGGTCTTTCTTGTTCTTCTTCAAAAAAATTATCATGCTGCTCACCAAATGCTTCTTGTTCCATTCTTCTTCTTTCAATGTATGTGTCTTGGTTATACTTATACTCATTTTTCGTCCTAAATATACAGATGCAAGTTGCAACCCCCTTGATAAAAAATCTCTGCTGTCGTTAGTCACCCACTTTCCCAGTCTAAATTGGTCAGTTGCCATTGATTGTTGCTCATGGGTTGGTATTTCATGTGATAAAGAGAGTCGGGTCGTGGAGTTATCCATACCCAACAGAGGCCTTAGTGGAGCATTTCCTTCTTCACTTCAAAATCTCGGATCTCTCTCTTCTCAACCCGTCCTACAATTTCCTTTACGGTCCTCTCTCCAATGAATTTTCTTCTTTTCAACACCTCGAGATCATTGACTTGAGCTACAATAGATTTTTTGGGAACTTACCTAACGCCTTGCCTGCTAGCCTCCAGTCGATCAATTTCTCTAGCAACCGATTTGACGGGACAATACAAACTACCTTTCTCAACTCCCCTCTAACCTTGATCGAGCTCAATATTAGCAATAACAGCTTCACAGGCTCCATTCCTCCATCTATATGCACCAGTTCACCTTCTTTAGTCACCCTTGATTTTTCTTTCAACGACTTTTCTCAAGATATCCCACCTAGGTTTGGTAATTGTTCTAACCTCCGCATTTTGAGTTTGGGTTTTAACAGTCTCACAGGAAGGATCCCCATTGATATTGATGGTGCTCGATCACTGCAACAGTTATCCTTACCTGGAAACTATCTTACGGGGGAGATTGGTGAAAGCATTACCAACCTCACGACCCTCACTAGTCTTGCCTTGTTTGGTAATTTATTTTATGGTTCTATCCCTGTCAATATCGGGAAGCTGTCATTCTTGGAGAGATTAGAACTTCACAGTAATTTTCTGAATGGGACCATTCCCCTATCATTGATTAATTCTACAAAGCTTCAACTGCTAAACTTGAGGGATAACTCTCTAGTGGGAATGCTTACAGATTTTGATTTCTCCAATTTGATCAACTAAGTGTAGTTGACCTTGGTGAAAATCAATTCAGCGGTCTTCCTAAAACACTTTTCAATTGCAAATCATCGACCATGATTAAATGCGTCGAGAATAACCTAGAAGGCGAATTCTTGGTACCGACGAATTGACTTACCATCTCTCTCGTTCCTCTCAATTTCAACCAATAACCTCAAGAATATCACAAGTATTTAATATTACGAGCAATTATCTGAAACTCACACTACGATCCTCGCTAGGAACTTCTTCAATGAAACCCTTCGAGATGAAGGAAGTTTTGGGTTTCTTGATCTTGAAGTTTTGGGGCTAGGAGGTTGCAAATTGTTTGGTAAAATTCCAGCTTGGTGGAGATCGCTTACAAATCTTCAGCTAATCGACCTCTCTCAAAACTATATCAGTGGCACAATTCCAGGGTGGCTACAGACACTTCCAAAGCTTTTTTATCTTGATTTATCTAATAATACTCTTACTGGAGGCTTCCCCATAGAGCTTACTAGACTTCCAGCCCTTGCATCAAAACAAGTCTTGGATCATGACTTGGAACTTCCGGTATTTGCAGTACAAAAGGATTCAGATTTGCAGTACAATCAAATGGTCTCACAGCCACCAGCATTGTACCTAGCTAGCAATCACTGACGGTGACATCCACATTGAGATAGGTGTCTGCGGTTGATTCACATTCTTGATCTCGGCCAAAACAAGTTCTCTGGAAGCATTCCAAATGCGATATCGAATCTTAAAGAGTTGGAAATGTTGGACCTCTCTCATAATCATCTATCCGGTCGGATCCTGCATCCCTTAAAAGCTTGTTTTTCATGTCTTATTTCAACATCGCATACAACAATTTACAAGGCGGATACCAACAGGGGGCCAATTTGACACCTTCTTAAACCAGAGCTATGAAGGCAATCCAGCGTTGTGTGGTCCCCCTTTGCATAACCCCTGTAGCAATCAATCGCCCACAACAGATTCCTCTTTAGGACATAAGAAAGGCCCAAACAAGAAAATGATCATTGGACTTATCCTTGCTATTTGTTTTGGACTTGGTATTACTCTCACATGTCTAGCATTTTGGATATTGTCTATAAGAAGGAATCTACCTAGAGGTAATGCAGAAATCCATCATATGGACATGATATCTTTCAATGCTACATCAGCTGTAGAGGTTCCTAAGGATACTGGGGGAGTCATCTTGTTCCCGAACAATGCAAGAGACATCAAGAACCTCACCATAAATGATCTCTATAGAGCAACCGATAATTTTAGTGAAGCAAACATCATTGGCTGTGGGGGTCTTGGCATGGTCTATAGAGCAACATTGGAAAACAGAACAAAACTTGCTGTTAAGAAGCTTTCAGGAGATATGGGACTCATTGCAAAAGAGTTTAAAGCTGAAGTGGAGGCATTATCGACAACACAACACAAGAATTTGGTCTCTTTACGTGGTTCTTTGTGTGAGCGATCGGTGTCGACTCTTGATATATTCGTATATGAAAATGGAAGCTTAGAGTCACGGCTGCATGAGAAGGCGGAGACATCCACACTCGATTAATGAACCAGGTTGAAGATCGCTCGGGGAGCAAGTTGTGGGCTAGCTTATTTGCACCGGTATGTATCGTGCATCGATATAAAGTCCGACAACATTCTTCTCGATGGCAATTTGAAGCATATATAGCGATTTTGGATTCTCTAGAATGATTCAACCATATAATACACATGTCACCACCGAGTTGGTGGGAACCTTGGGCTATATTCCACCGAATCTGATCAAGCATGGATAGCCACCTTTAGAGGGACATATATAGTTTTGGGGTTGTCATGCTTGAGCTACTTTCAGGAAGGAGGCCCATGGAGATATTCAGGCCAAAGGAGTCTAGAGAATTGGTTGTGTGGGTGCAGCAACTGAGAATAGCAAGGAAACACAATGAAGTATTTGATCCAGTCCTAACAGGCAAGGGCTTTGAAGTAGAGATGGTGCAGGTCCTTGATGTCGCCTGCAAGTGTGTGAATGAGAATCCCCTAAAGAGGCCCAAAATTAACGAAGTGGTTGATTGGCTTCATACTGTTGGGTCAAACCATCCGAACCCAATATAGAAGAGAGTTATCAACGTACCTGTAACGTAGTTTTCTACTTTTTTTTATTTTTTATTTTGTGCATCAATGTATAAAGAGACACATCTCATCGTCATATATTTGAAACTTTTTCAGTTATGGCTAGCAAATAGATACTCGAACCATCCTATTCATACTCATAAGTTAAGTGCGCAACCATTGGCAACAACAAGAAAAATGGTAATTTCCGCGTTAAAATGGAACAAGACTAGGCGAGCAAGGTTGCTAGTATGGTAAACTATGGGATTTTAAAGTTGCATATCTTTTATAGAAGATGTTTGTTGATGGCAGACCTAACGTTAATCATAGTTATAATCTATCTCTATCTTATTAACAACAAGTAACAAGACTTACGAAAAGTAAATAGCGACTTAAGTAACTCATAGGTGATAGGACATGTTTGGCTAAGCTTATTTATCATAAGCCGATTTGGGCTTATTTTTTATAAGCTCGATTTTGTGGCTTATTTTGGGACTTGTCGGCTTTTATAAGTTTATCATATCATAATAAACTTATATAAGCCGACAAGTCCCAAAATAAGCCACAAAATCGGAGCTTATAAAAAATAAGCCCAAATCGGCTTATGATAAATAAGCTTAGCCAAACAGGCCCTAAGAGAAAAAGCTTACCAATTTGTAGCGTGTGACTAATAGGCGCTGTCAGCTTGAATTATAATCCTACCGACTAAAATGAGTCCCAAAAAACGGCATTTCTGCCTTTTAGTCTAGCCTGTGGGTACGTAGAACGAAACATCGAATCAACAGATGGAAAATTGTCATCTTTCGACACTTTAAACAAGTCTAATCACACATACAAAAAAATAAAAATAAAAAATAAAAAACATATATATCCAATAAGCAAAATCACACCCATCATAAAACCCACATCAATTGCTTAAAATTATAACAAACTCATCATCAAAACAGAATCTTTAACATATAAAACCCATGAAAAGATAGTAAAATGAACACAATCATTGTGAATTAACCGAGGGTAAAATCGCTACATTGACATTAATGAAGGGACCAAAATGTAAAATTTATGGAAATTTGGGTCGCCTGAGAAAAGGGTAATTCCGGTGGGATTGTAGCCGGAAAGTGTGACTGCCGGTGAAAGACCAAGACCGGAGATAAATCTTCAGGTTTTGGTGTTTGATTGATGGATACCTAATACGACATAGTTTCATCTGTTTTTGGAATATGTTATAAAATGGTCCTTTTAGTATTTGTGACCTTGCAAAATGGGCCTGTCTGGTCCGGGTCTAGGCTGGTCTCGGTTTCAGATAGGTCACTTAAGAGCACGGGTCTAAACGGGTCTTTGGTTGGGTTGACCCGCTGGTTTCACCATTTTTTTTCTTGATTGAACACTAAAAAAAAGAAAAGAAAAGAGGGTTGAGTGAAAAAATAATAATAATAAATAAATAAATTGCTCTATTGAACCGGACCAATATCCGTTAGTTAATTGTTTTAAATGTATCAAGTTTTCAAGAAAAATAAAATTGTACAAATCTAAAGTATAGATGAAGATCCAACAAAACTTATCATCTTTTAAATAATTACCCGATTATTTAATCCATAACTATAATTTTACATGATCTTTTTAACTATATAATTAATGGGTTTTGCTAATATTAACTTTATGAGTTGTAGTTATGCATTATCATTTTTGTAAAAATAGCACTTAGTGAACTCATTATTTTCATATTTTATGCATATTTAATGATTATAATCATATAACAAGTTGTTAAACAAGTAATGATTGATGTTAACTAATTATTAATTTTCAATTAAGGTAAGATTAACTTTGACCCATAAGGTCGTGGTAACATGTGTAATCTATTAGATACTAGAAGGGTACCTGCGTAATGCGACGGCGGGTACCCGATGCATAATTTTATGGCGAACAAATTTTTTTATTTATACGTTTTTTCTAACAGTAACTTTACGAATGAATGACAATTTTTAATTAAAATAACGATAATCAATAACAATGCAAATTATTTCATATCCAAATAAAAGTTGTCATTTTATTGCTATAATCGGAGAAGCAAATCTTATTTATTTCTACTGTAGGTAATCGAACAACAAGATGAGAGTAGATTTATCGAATTTTGTACGTGTCTTTTTATCGCTGCTCGGAAAAAAAAGAAAAAAAGAGAGAGAGTGTGTTTCGTATTAGTTTTTTTGTGTTTTGAGGTTGGCTTATATACCATTGACGTTTGGGTTGTTACAAGTCGACACTTAATGGACCATATAAATATTTGTTGTATTAATGGTTTGTAAGGTGATGATGAATATAATAAACATATAAATATTAAATAAACGCAATGAATCATCACCAACAACGGATCCATATTGCCATATGATCAATCAAATAAAACAAAGATAAGGATTATACCTTTGTAGCGTGATTCCGGTAACGAGACACCAACGACCACCACGAATGGAATCAAGAAACCAAAAGACCAATTAGGTTGGCCTTTCCCAATGTGTGAAACACACTACACGTCTAACAATCACCCTTTGATGCTAGTCTTAACCTTTGATCCAATCCTTGCACAAGACTACTCTTAGAATCATCAAGGAGAGAAAAACCAAAACACAAAACCTTTTGTGTGTGTGTTTGGACGTACACCATTAGGAGGGGATAGAGATTTGAAGTCCTAGATGTAACCTCTAATCAATCATCAATTATGATCAATTATCATCAATTAGCATTAATGCTAATTGATGTCAAAACATAAGTTACACTTTAATCCTTCAAAGTCCTAATTCTCCACTTTACTCCCTTATGTAACAAAGGTTATACATAATGTAAATACGATAAATACATTATGATAATGGTGTCTAAGTGTATATGTGTGTGACCCCATAGGATCACATATGACTAGCCATATAATTATTTATTATGACACGAGCATACTCCAACAGCTCCCACTTGCGACGTCATAATAGACAAGTAATTATACAAGCAATGGTTAGCGTCTAGCAACACGCCAATGCCCCTAGTGATATGTGAGGAGAGTTTCTCAAACATTTCATTAAATGGTTTATATGTCATATATCCCTTTGTTTCAGATACCATGTTGAATATTAGACATGGATCAAAAGTCATTCTAATTGTTCAACTATTATGTTCTCGATCTTGATATTGAACAAGATTACCAAGTGAATTAAGATTCATCTTAATCTCATTTGGGTACGGCCATACAAACATCTGTTCAAATCATCGAGGGGCCCAATAGTATCTAACTCCACACCATGTAGAGGAACAAATCCTATTTTGACTGCACGTGTCATTCATGTGCTTCAAATCATTCCTGATAGTGGCCTTTATAACTACCTTGTTCAGGATAGCGTTTAACCATATCAAGGGATAAAACTCCACACATGCAAGACCTGCTTGCATCTCAAGTCTAAGGATAATAGACATAACCATTTTCGAGATTCACTATATGACGCCGATCCATGCAGTGAATACTCGTAGGTTGGGTCAGTCCAATGCTCATCACCATGAACAACATGTGAGTTTGGCAAAAAGGTCACCAACACACTCACAATTGTCTTAATTTGATGGTACTCCGTCATCACAACCGACAATGGACAAGTTTTGAATGAAGAAAATCATTCATGGATTTAAACATGCAAATATAGAATACGATTGATATAAATGAAAACGATAATAACCATTAAATCAATTCATTATAAAATATAAACTGCTTAGCATTCCATTATCCAAATACTATAAACAGATATGCATAAGACTACATATAGATCGGAAACCGGTGTTCCCATCATGATCAAATTATGTTGTTCAAGACAATAAGTAGTCATCTGAGTAAACCTTGAGAATACTTGTTTCAATATCCATGAAAGGTATGATGATTGTGCATTCAAGTACAATACGAGTATTGCAGCAATGCATTCCATAGGGTGTTTGACACTAGCAAAACACCTACTATAGACATTCATCTAAACAGTTTCTCAAACTGTAAAGTATTCTTATTCTTTTATGGTATAATACATTAATGCTCTCAGTCGAGCACATCTAGTCAACAATGTCATCATTCATGATGATATGCTACCATGACTAGGTTTGAGCATCATTTCAGTTAAATAAGCATCAATGTATGCAAACAGAACAGAGATCCTCAAATATCCGTAAATGTTGAACATATATTTGGTCCTTTAAAGGTCCATTAGAATATTCGTTTAACAATTATCTAATGACATTCACTTAGATATTTGTTGTTATCAATCATCTTGCATTCATGCAAATGATATAATTAGTCCAGTGTACAATATGATATACATAATGAATCCTTTAGTTAAACTTAAGGTTTCTATTCATGCTTTCAATCTCATCAGGTAAGATTGATTATTGAGACTCCTCTCAATAATGTTTCATATTGTATCAGACTTAATAACCGCTTATGTTTATTCAAACAAACATATGTAACAAGGTTGCATGTTTTATGTTCTAAAACTCTCAAGAGAAACTTCATTCCAAACAAAGGAAAAAATTCTAGCTTAGATGGAATAATGTTTCTGTCGTTATCAACATATGAGATTTAAGAAAATAAATACTGATGCTCCCACTTGCTCTTAGTGTACTTAGTCTTGATCTTATTTTAATCAAAATCAAATTAATGATTTTATGGTAAACTAAAGATCTTAGCTCGGAGATGCATTATCTAATCCACACTTGGATTCTTGTATCTTGTAGACATAATAAAGATTATATATATTCACAAACCCTTTTGAATACACATCGTCCTCGCAAATGTATTCAATAAAAAAAGAGTTTTGAAATCCTATTGTCACATTTCATGAAGATAAGTACGACAATTCACCATCTTTATACATTTAATATTTACATGTAGGTAGATTTAATCATAGTCAATTTCTTGAGTATGAGTAACCCATTTCACTACTCGTGAATTAAATGTGTGTACAAGTTTGTCCTTTTGAGTCTTCTCATTGAGAAACTCATTTTTAACCTCACAGTCTAACTGATTGGTAAGTGATCAATCAAGCTTCATGAGTGATTGTCTTCCACGGACTGCATCTTATCATTCATAGTTTTGAGCCATTCATCAGATTCAAAATCTGATAATGCAGCTCTTAGTTAGCAGGTTCACAATGACCCTCTAACTTATATCCCTTAGCATTGATATAAGACTATATCATTCAGGTGCAAGAAGTTTCCTTCCGGATTTATGAATGAGAGATATCATACTATGGTTTAACATAAGCATGTTCAACCTTAGTGTGACATCAGCAAGTATACCTAGAAGGTTGTGTATATATTAGTTCTTGAACAACTTCAAGATCTAAAGGTGCTCCCATTTGCTTTGTACATAGAGACTAATCTCTAGATACACATCATCTTGAGAAACAATAAATTGTTTTCAATTGGGACATCCAAAATACATTAGTAGTTCTTGACTCCGGTTTGTTAATTACTTACTCTAAGGTATTTAACAAATTAAGAACTTCAATCAAGACATAATGGAATTCATCCCATTCCATAACACAATGGCGTCTTAAATACCTTCCAGATTGGAACCATATTGAGTGTACCCATGGCACATTCAATTTTCTAACCTTAATTCTTTGGAGGTAAGAGAGTTTAAGTCATCAAAGATCAAACAATATCATTAGAGTTTGATTTTCCATGATGGACATACCATAATAATGTGGTATTCCATGAGGATTGATGTTGTGAGACTATCCCACAACTCATTAGATGAACTTATACTCTTTGGCTTACGTATCTGCCAACCAAGTCAAACCAGATGGTATCAATAGTGTTTTCAGCCTATTGCATACTTAATTTATAAGTTGTTGACCAAGTCAATGACTTCATGTGCATGTTTTGACTAGCAAACATAAACATTTAATATTTTACTATACGTCATACGTCATTAACAATTTAATGACTTCATGTACATGTATTTAACAAGAATACATAACAAGTTAACGTCTTACTTTACGTTATAAGTCTTTCAACAATTAACAGACTTGATGTTTTAAGTCTTTACAAGAGACCTAAACATATTCAAGTAAAGCAATTTAGAGTGCCGAATCTTGGCCTCAATAGTAATTTCAAGTTAATTTCATACTTCAAGATTATGACTTTACAATAATACATAATCATATTTACTGAACAATTCGGTGAATATGTTGAAGTAGCTTTTCATATTATCTTGACATTTGTTCTAATTAGGGCAACATACATTTTATGTGTAGAAGTCCTAGTAGAATATTAGTTTTCTTACCTTGCAGTCAAGAAAAACTATTAGTCATATTGTTATATGTTGTATCTTGCACACAATGAAGATTTCTCCCACTTGTGCATGGCACAACATCATGCGTAATATGACAGTGTCACAGATATACAAAATGAAAATATAGATATGTAAAACTTTATTGTTTTAATAATGAATCATGCATAATAATTTATTGATAACATTTCGTGAAGCAACATCGAGGACGCGACAAGTTATCTAATAAAATTCATGCAATGGTTCTTATATAAACTATGATGCTTCACGTGTGGAAAGTAATGTATTATTTCAAGACAATCAAGAAATAATATGGGCAACCTTCAAGGTAATAAAGATTACGGCTCCCATGGATTAGACAACATTACATGTGTTTCGTCACCGATATTAAAGTCACATAGCTCCCATTGGATTATACAACAT
Source organism: Chrysanthemum lavandulifolium (assembly GCA_022545495.1). Classification (NCBI taxonomy): domain Eukaryota; kingdom Viridiplantae; phylum Streptophyta; class Magnoliopsida; order Asterales; family Asteraceae; genus Chrysanthemum; species Chrysanthemum lavandulifolium. The sequence continues at coordinate 208,950,137 of CM040238.1, forward strand.
CATAAATGTTATGTCACCAAGTGGACCGAGTGTCAATTGGATACTTTCTTTCTTTCTTTGAATATCTACACATTATAGCTAATGTGAGTCACTTGGACTAGTAAACATGTACTTAGATATTCAATGAAGTGCATCAAGTTCTAACATATAGATGACGGGCTAGCCATCATTGATATTTTAACTTGAAAATAGGCATGCAATTCCTCCATAAGGTCTATTTTACCACAAGGGTGTGTAGTACCTTATTAGGTTTATTGGGTTAAGATAATTGCTAGGTAATCATGCTAGTAATTGTCTTTACCATTTTTGATTTATTGATATTTCCATCTTCTAATTAAAACTCATATTATTTTGGTAGCTATAGAAAACGTGTTCTCTAGTTATCCAAATATCTCATCTTACTTCAATGTTTGAGCCGAAACTAGGGTTATAAAACAAACTTGAAAGAATAAGATGTGCAACCATATAACCGTTTTGACTTTTGCAAGACATTACGATTTCTTGAGTAGGTGTGCTTTGAGTTTGATTAGAATTAGGACAATTCAAATATTCCTATTATTGTATTTCCTCATAAAGAAAACAAATAGGAACAAGTCTCTTTCTCACAAGGAAAGAAGTACTTAGTTTGTCTTTATAACAAGAAAAGAACAAACTTTTGTTTACGGATGTGATGCATTATATCATTAATATGAATTTACAAAGTTCAATTTTAGTATTTTCGACAATTATCCTTTTACAAATTAATTACCCCATGTATAAAACAATTAATTTACGAAAAAGGCTAAGATCCACATTGTGCTTCTACTATCACATCGGTTGATCTCGCTAGCAATAGTAGATTCAATTGGTGGCGACGATCACCAATTGCATTACATGTGCAACTCTTAGATCCTTATGGGACTCATGGCACTAGTGACTAAGCGGCTAGTGTCAAGTAGGCATGTTTAGTCCCATCCTTGCCTCGGGTCAAGGTCTCACCGCTTAACTCGATTAAGTCATCCAATTTGAGAACGCAAAATATATCTAGGTCCCACGCATAGACAATAATCACCTTGGGTTACAATTCAACCTAGGTCCCACGCATAGGCAAAAAGTAATTGCAAGTGTTCTCAAGCGATTGGACGGCATGACTTAAATTTGTGACGGTAAAATATTTTGATGTGAATCAAAAAGGTGTACGAAAAAGCATGCATTCATTCTTCGTAGCACAAGTTAAAAACTCTTCTTAACTTAAGTCTAATCATTGTTATAATTTATGTGAGTCAAGTTGTCCATTTTCAAGTCTAATATACAACCTATGTGGATTATAATAGAGATTGGACAATACATAAATCGAATAACATACATAACAAGTTAAGTGTTATTATTAAAACAATGATTTTAAGTTAAATCCATATTTAAACTTAGTTAAACTAAATCATAAGATTTAGTTTGAAAATGGTTTGTGTTGCGTTTAAAGTTTTAGAAAACTATTTGCAAGTTATATACATTCACAACATACATAATAAGCAAACAACCAACACACAACCACAATATGCAAAGCCTCAACCGATGAAAGAACCTATGCTTGGTCTCGTGAGCCATCACGAGAACCAAGAGTCATCTAGGGACATAAACCACAACCACACGGAGGACTCCCACTTGCTCCAAGACCTAGCAAGGACAAGTAGAAGCCCATAATGCACATGAAAAGTGAATCTGCCAGCCCAGAATTTCTGCATTCGGAGGCCCAAATGGCCTAGAAGGAGTCATCCCCGAGCTTAGCACCAAACTACAAAGTTGTGGGCCCATGAGTTGTCTACCTGCAAAAAAAATTTGGTTAAAAAATACGCCACCAATCATCGGGAAACGCCTTTTTACTGCAGCTTGTACGAGCAGCCATTTTGCGTCTTTATGTCTTTTATGCTTCGCCATTCCATTCCAAGCATCGGTTACAATATATAGAATGTAAAATACAACTAATCTACTATCTATCTATTGTAACATGCCCAAACAATGGCAAAACCAAATTAAAATTCATACATAAAAGCGAAACAATGGCAAACCCCAAATAACAAGAAATTAACGACAATCACAATCATTCATAGCACAAGTGGTCTAGGTTTTCATCGGCTTTGCATATACACATAATAATACCATAAAATTATGAACATAACACGGTGTTGGCTAATCCCATGAGCAAACATGCATGTATTTGTCATGGGAACAATTTAAATAGCATGAAATAAAAGATTTAGCCAACGAATCGAAGAAATAATCAACAAGAATTAAAACCCCGATTGGTACGCGAGTAAAAAGGATTTAGGTTCTCAAACCTACTGAAATTAGACCATCTAAAAATCATTTTACCACAGAAAATTAAGCCTTAGGGGCTGTTTTCAAATCGTTTCAAGAATCGATTAAAACAACGCGATTAAAGCCATTTTTAGCGTACCGAACACATTGTTTAATAACAAATGCGAAACCAATGGCCATAGGACCAAAAATCACAGATGTTTATATTACTATTAACATTCTTAATCTATGAAAAAAGGAGCCCTCGGGCTGTTTTGAAAGTGGTTGCAAAAATCACTTAAAAACACGCGTTTTTGACCATTTTTTCGCATACCCGATAATCATATGGCACATATGATGGCTCGTGATACCACTATAGGTGATGATGAATATAATAAACATATAAATATTAAATAAACGCAGCGGAATCATCACCAACAACGGATCCATATTGCCATATGATCAATCAAATAAAACAAAGATAAGGATTATACCTTTGTAGCGTGATTCCGGTAACGAGACACCAACGACCACCACGAATGGAATCAAGAAACCAAAAGACCAATTAGGTTGGCCTTTCCCAATGTGTGAAACACACTACACGTCTAACAATCACCCTTTGATGCTAGTCTTAACCTTTGATCCAATCCTTGCACAAGACTACTCTTAGAATCATCAAGGAGAGAAAAACCAAAACACAAAACCTTTTGTGTGTGTGTATTTGGACGTACACCATTAGGAGGGGGGATAGAGATTTGAAGTCCTAGATGTAACCTCTAATCAATCATCAATTATGATCAATTATCATCAATTAGCATTAATGCTAATTGATGTCAAAACATAAGTTACACTTTAATCCCTTCAAAGTCCTAATTCTCCACTTTACTCCCTTATGTAACAAAGGTTATACATAATGTAAATACGATAAATACATTATGATAATGGTGTCTAAGTGTATATGTGTGTGACCCCATAGGATCACATATGACTAGCCATATAATTATTTATTATGACACGAGCATACTCGTCTTGAACATCCTCTAGGCGGTAACCAATTATCTTTACAAGATTTGGATGATTGAGGAGTCCTAAAACTTTAATATCAGCCTGCAACAGTCTTAAACATAAACCAACTTGCTAATAGTACGAGATAGTACGTACCAAAGAGTGAACATGATCACTACAGTATGTAAGAACATTATACCATACTTACCAACCACTCTTTGTGACCTTGAAGGCTTTCGTTTAGTCTCTTTACAGCAATAGGGATGCCAATACCAAACTTGCCAGGTGCATATTGCTCATCTGTCCATCCCTTGTAAAGTGTACTAGATCCATCATAACTTCCATAAGCTACTGAAGGACGAAAATTCCTAGTAGCCACTTTAAGTTCAAGAAAACTAAAGGCTTTCAAATCAACTGGATGTATTCTTGTGGTCTGTGTACCAGTACTCGAAGGGCTTTGTAGCATAGAGGCAGATATAACCTTACCTGTTTAGCATCAAAGGAGAGTACCTTGATTATCATTGTTACAGTGAGAATATATGACTTCGTAAGAGGTGAGTGTCTGGGAGTTGGGCTGAACTTTCCACATTATTTAAGAATTAATGTAGCTTAAACTTTAATACTCAACCTCGAGTTATGTACACCCGAACAATTTGTTTGTATGTAGTGGCACTATCAAGACTCAAAATATTTTGAAACCCAAATGGCAGAATCACGTACCTTCAATTTCATTGCTTGGTTCATCTTCACAATCTAATGTGCGAGCAGAAGTCAAAGTGCTGGCCTTCGGCCTGCCTGCAAATAGCAAATATACTTTATTAACAAATTTCCCTTCCGTTTCAGATGAATCCAGTCTCTCTTGTAATGAAAGGATGGCCTCAAGCCTAGCTATGATCTCAGCCATAGTAGGTCGCTGATTTGGAATATTATGTAGGCAGCGGCATGCAATATCTGCAAACGTTTTCAAACATTTGCTAGAGATTTGGCCTATGAGTCTAGAATCAATAATACGATTGAGCTTTCCTTCACGGATACGGTCTTGAGCCCATGGTGCTAAACCCCAATTATCTTCATCAAGACTTTCATCAACTGCGGACCTCCACACATCACTTCAAGCAAAACAACCCCAGCGTAAACATCGACTTTCTTGTAAGTTTGCACGAATAGAAATAGCATGGATCCATATATCCAAACGTTCCTTTCACCCGGTGCTAACATACGTATGTGTTTGGTTTGTTGGGGTTACTTTGGCAAGCCAAAGTCGATATCTTTCTTTGCAAAATTCTCATCCAACAAAATGTTGGAGCTTTTACGTCGATGTACAATTCCATGTTGAGTGCACATGCACGTGTGAAGGTAGTCAAGTCCACGTGCAGCTCCTATGCAAATCTTGAGTCGTTTCAGCCAAGATAGAGGACTTCCAGCTTTATGAATATGGTCTTCTAGGGTCCCCTGGGGCATATATTCGTAAACAAGAGCCATTCGTGCCTTCATTGCAATATCCAATCAACGATACTAGATTACGTGTCGTAGCTTTGAAAGCATCTCAATCTCACCGAACTACGGGCGCCTTGGTGGGGCGTGGAATTTAATCGCTTTATGGCAACAACCATACTTGATGTGTCCTTGAAGCAACCTTTATAAACTTTACCGAATCCACCACGGCCAACAACAAAAGCTTGGTTGAAGTCGTTAGTTGCGGATCGGATCTCATCAAGTGAGAAATGGTTGCATATTTGATCCATCATGTGTGATGAGCTTGGTTGTTTTGTGGCCTCAAAACTTTAAATAGATAAGAAAAATAAAAAATGCTTCATGGTATTGCCTTCAAGGAGCAAGATACAGGTGTTGACTTTAACTATATTTTTATTTGACCTTTTTATTGACCTTTTTTCACCAATGTGTTTATTGACCTTCTTTCAACATCTTTGAATGACCAATGTGGTTGTTTACGTACACTTTACTGTTTTGGTTTATTTTAACAGTGTCCACTTTCAAATTACAACCGATCAAAACTGTATCCACTTTCATTACATTAGTTAATAATATTTCAAAGAAAAGATTACTGTTGACGGAGAAACCTTGACCCCGTGCGCCCTTTTGGAACCCTTCCTCAAGGACCTGGCTCAACAAAATTAGCACCTACTCCAGTGACCCTTGGTCAGAAAACAAATTTGGTGCACGGAATGTGTACAGATCAATTCTCATTTTATAATTCTTGTAGCTGCTCCAATACTTTTACCACCTCATTAGCAGCCGGCCTGCGATTGGGTTCTTCCAGGAGGCATTTCATCGCAAGATTAGCAGCTCTTGTTGCTACACTTGATGAGTATTGCCCATCCATTTGTGGGTCTATGATTTGTAGGATCCTTTCCATGTCCATCAAGTAAGGCTTAACAAACTCAACCAGTGTTTGCTCATTGGGTGGAAGCTTCTTGTCAATACAACGCCGTCTTGTCAACAGTTCTAACATAACCACCCCGAAAGTGTATATGTCACTTGCTACGTTTAAGCCACCTGCAGAAGATGCAACACTTGAAAAGGGTTAGACAGGGTTGATGCAATTGATACACATCACAATGGGTATAATGGATTATAATGCTAAATACAATAGTTACGGATCACAGTCCCAAAAAAATTTTGGACATAGGGAATAACAGTTCAATAGTTCATCTTGCGACTTAGCTTTCCTCAATGGTTCATGATAAAGCTTTAGTTGTACAGTTGTCACTCGTAATGTGCCTTTATGGACAAATTATTGCGGATCTGAAACTAATTCTTAAGGACCGGAGACGCCGCATCAATTGATGGATGAAATATTTCCCTTCCCCTGTCGAAACTAAACCAATACCTGGAGGGACTCAAACTCTACTATCTATATATAGATCATGTCAAGGTAGCTAGTCCCAACGACATGGGTCAGAGAACCTAAGTTATATTGCACGTTTAGCTTACCTGTGGTAATATACTCGGGCGCAGCATATCCATTGCTACCAACAATTCTAGAGACACGACTATTCCCATCTACTGGCCCGTCCTTCGCCAACCATAAAATACAAAGTTTTGCGTTGAAATCCTGCTAATATATTACAAATTAAATGCGGAAAGTACTATATATCTAACCATGCTTAATTATTGGGCTAGAATATCAAATGGAAATATACTGATTCGAAACATACGGAATCAAGCAAGATACTAGAGGACTTGAAATTATGATATGCCACTTTTGCAACTGGGCTGTGAATGTAAGCAAGCGCCTTTGCAGTATCAAGAGCAACCTTAATTCGTTGGCTCCAAGAGAGAGGTCGAATGTAAGAACTCTCTGTTACAAAGATTTACTCAGTTGAATAAGTAGTCTCAAAAACATTAGAAAGCTAGATTTTAGTCTAAAACTTAAGAGAGTAAAAGTTCAATTTGGAAGTAAATTAACAAGAGCTCACCTTTAAACAGATGCTTTCCTAGGTTACCTCCGGACATGAACTCACATACTAACATCCTGTAGTCATCCTCTAGGCAATAGCCAATTAACTTTACAATATTCGGATGCTTTAGGAGCCCTAAATAATTCATTTCGACTGTGTGATGTTAAAAGATATAATGAACCAAATTAATCATATATAGCGCAACACTACCTACAACAAACATTTTCTCCAAGCTAATGGAAATGACAAAATTCACCACACAAGATTGATCATGAGTTTAAGAAAACTAATAATACTGTATAAAGAGGGTATAAAAAAGTTACTTACCAACCATTCTTGGTGATCCTGAAGATTGTCGTTTAATATCTTTACAGCGATAGGAATGCCAGTGCCGGGCCTGGCAGGTGCATATTGTTCATCAATCCACCCCTTGTGAAGTGAGCTATAGATATGGTCTCCCACCACTGCTGGAGGACGAAAATTCCGTGTAGCAGTTCTAATTTCAGAAAAACTGAAGGACTTCAAAATTACTGACTGTAAACTATTGGATTGATCCCTTATGCTCTGAGGACTTTGTGGTACTGAGGCACATAAAGACATCAAAACTATGTTATGTCTTGATTACAAATGTTATGAACCGAACTTTAGACAACATGAATTGCACAAGTGTTTGTTAGTGTTATGTTGTATCGGGGAACTCTGAAATTTGACATTGGGATTGTAACAGAATAACTTTAGGAATTAAATTTTTATATTCATTTTAGAACCCCAAATCATATACACCCTAATACTTTTTTAGGTTTTGCTATTGAATAATTTCAAGGTACCTGATTTGTCACTCGGTTCACCTTCACTACCCAGATTGCCGGCATCTGACTCAACTTTGACAGAAAAAAATGACAGTACCTTGTTAACCAATTTATTTTCTGTCATAGAAGAATACTGTTTCTCTTGTAATAAAAGTATGGCCTTCCAATTCGTGCAAACTCAGCCATTGTTGGTCTCTTATATGATTGATTTTGTAAGCAGCGGCATGCAATTCGTGCAAACTCTTTCTGACAATTGCTTGAAGTTTGCCCCACGAGTCTCAAATCTATAATATGATTAAGTTTTCCTTGCTTAATACGATCTTGAGCCCAATGTGCTAAACTCCATTGATCTTCATGAAGACTTGTATCCACTGCAGGCCTTCCACATATCACTTCAAGTAGAAGAACCCCAAAAGAGTATACATCAGATTTTCGTGTCAATTTCCCTGTAGCAAAATAACATGGATCCATATACCCAAACGTTCCTTTGACCAAAGTGTTAACATATGTACATGTTTGGTTAGTCGGGCTGATTTTGGCCAGCCCAAAGTCAGAAATCTTTGCTGCAAAGTTCTTATCCAACAAAATGTTGGAGCTCTTTACATCACGGTGTATAATTCCATGTTGAGTGCCCGTGCCTGTATGGAGGTAGTCAAATCCCCGTGCTGCCCCTATGCATATTTTGAGACGTTGCAACCAAGATAAATTTATACCACCTTTGTGAAGATGATCTTCAAGGGTCCCATGGGGCATATATTCATAAACTATGGCCATCTCTTCTCCCTCTTTGCAATATCCAATCAAAGACACAAGATTACAATGTCTAATCTTTGAAAGCATCTCCACTTCCGCACGGAACTCTGAGGCTCCTTGATCAGACAAGGAATGCAACCGCTTGATTGCAACAACAGTGGCTGACCCATGATTGGTGTAATTACCTTTATACACCATACCAAATCCACCACGACCGATAACCAAAGCTTCATTGAAGTTTTGGGTTGCTGATCGGATCTCCTCGAGTGAGAAGCATTTGCATATCGTGTCTGGGACCAGGAATGATGATTCTGTTTCTTTAACAGTTGCAAGTATCATTACTTTTAGCTGTTTCTTGTTACCAGGCCTAGATATGGTTAATGGACACGCTGGGTGGAGTAACATCACCAACTACGGGTTGACTTGACTTAATCTCATATTATTCGTTACACAATCACAAACTTTAGTGGGTGGAGCTACTTGCTTATAAATAATGACATATATAATTATATAAATTACTGGGTTGTCATTGATAAAGTCATACATATTTTTCCTCCAATTACAGTTAAGGACCTTAGCTAATTAAGCATCATAATAATTTAAGAAATAACATGGATGGTTCGTTGTTAATATAAAAGTATAAACACAGAGAAATTATTACATGCCTAATATGCTTTGAAATTTTCTTGCTCATGTCGGCATGGTTATGTGGAGAAGTCCATTGCAAGGTTTTCTTGGAGAAATCTCAATCAAGTATCAAGGCTTTCAAAAAGATTCAACATTTAGGCCTCTTGGATTGGTTTTGTAGATTCTTATTTTTTTTTTCTTTTTATGGAATGTTTGGAATGATCATACAACTGCTTGTATAAGTCCAATCATTTAGGTCTATTATATCCAGCATCTTGCTAATTGCTTTTTATTTTTTTTGCTTGTTAATATTAGCTGTTGAATGAAAAAATTATTTAACTTTCTCTCTCACACACACACACTACTAAATTTACTTTAATTCTAGTTGTAAAGCTCTAAATGTTGATCCATTCAACCAATTTTTTTTACAAGGAGTGCTAGAGTTTTGGTATGGTTAACTCGAATACTTTATGAACAAGTAAAATACAAAAGGAATATAAACAGTTCCATTATTCTTGATCTTTTTCTCTTTTCACCATCACCACTTGTCTCCTCATTTCCTACTCTTCATATGGTCTTTCTTGTTCTTCTTCAGAAAAATAATCATGCTGCTCACCAAATGCCTCTTGTTCCATTCTTCTTCTTTCAATCTATGTGTCTTGGTTATACTTATACTCCTTTTTCGTCCTAAATATACAGATGCAAGTTGCAACCCCCTTGATAAAAAATCTCTGTTGCCGTTAGTCACCCACTTTCCCAGTCTAAATTGGTCAGTTGGCATTGATTGTTGCTCATGGGTTGGTATCTCATGTGATAAAGAGACTCGGGTCGTGGAGTTATCCATACCCAACAGAGGCCTTAGTGGAGCATTTCCTTCTTCACTTCAAAATCTCACATCGCTCTCTCTACTCAACCTGTCCTACAATTTCCTTTCTGGTCCTCTCTCAAATGAATTTTTCTCCTTTTTCAACAGCCTCGAGATCATTGACTTGAGCTACAATAGATTTTTTGGGAACTTACCTAACACCTTGCCTGCTAGCCTCCAGTCGATCAATTTCTCTAGCAACCATTTTGACGGCCCCTCTAACCTTGATCGAGCTCAATATTAGCAATAACAGCTTCACAGGCTCCATTCCTCCATCTATATGCACCAGTTCACCTTCTTTAGTCACCCTTGATTTTTCTTTCAACGACTTTTCTCAAGATATCCCACCTGGGTTTGGTAATTGTTCTAACCTCCGCGTTTTGAGTTTGGGGTTTAACAGTCTCACAGGAAGGATCCCCATTGATATTGATGGTGCTCAATCACTGCAACAGTTATCCTTACCTGGAAACTATCTTACGGGGGAGATTGGTGAAAGCATTACCAACCTCACGACCCTCACTAGTCTTGCCCTGTTTGGTAATTTATTTTCTGGTTCTATCCCAGTCAATATCGGGAAGCTGTCATTCTTGGAGAGATTAGAACTTCACAGTAATTTTCTGAATGGTACCATTCCCCTATCATTGATTAATTCTACAAAGCTTCAACTGCTAAACTTGAGGGATAACTCTCTAGTGGGAATGCTTACAGATTTTGATTTCTCCAATTTCAGTCAACTAAGTGTAGTTGACCTTGGTGAAAATCAATTCAACGGGGTGCTGCCTAAAACACTTTTCAATTGCAAATCACTGACCGCAATTCGTCTATCAAGGAATAACCTAGAAGGCGAATTCTTGACTGACGCAGTTGACTTACCATCTCTCACGTTCCTCTCAATTTCAACCAATAACCTCAAGAATATCACGAAAGTATTTAATATTCTGAGCAATTATACGAAACTCACGACTCTGATCCTCGCCAGGAACTTCTTCAATGAAACCCTTCCAGATGGAGGAAGTTTTGGGTTTCTTGATCTTAAAGTTTTGGGGCTAGAAGGTTGCAAATTGTTTGGCAAAATTCCAGCTTGGTGGAGATCGCTCACAAATCTTCAGCTAATCGACCTCTCTCAAAACTATATCAGTGGCACAATTCCAGGGTGGCTACAGACACTTCCGAAGCTTTTTTATCTTGATTTATCTAATAATACTCTTACTGGAGGCTTCCCCATAGAGCTTACTAGACTTCCAGCCCTTGCATCAAAACAAGTCTTGGATCATGACTTGGAACTTCCGGTATTGCGGTACAAAGGATTCACATTGCGAGACAATCAAATGGTCTCACCGCCACCACATTGTACCTAGCTAGCAATCACTGAGCGGTGACATCCTGTTGAGATAGGTGTCTGCAGTTGATTCACATTCTTGATCTCGGCCAAAACAAGTTCTCTGGAAGCATTCCAAGTGCGATGTCGAATCTTAAAGAGTTGGAAATGTTGGACCTCTCTCATAATCATCTATCCGGTCAGATCCCTGCATCCCTTAAAAGCTTGTTTTTCATGTCTTATTTCAACATCGCATACAACAATTTACAAGGTCGCATACCAACCGGGGGCCAATTTGACACCTTCTTAAACCAGAGCTATGAAGGCAATCCAGCGTTGTGTGGTCCCCCTTTGCATAACCCCTGTAGCAATCAATCGCAAACAACAGATTCCTCTTTAGGACATAAGAAAGGCCCAAACAAGAAAATGATCATTGGACTTATCCTTGCTATTTGTTTTGGACTTGGTATTACTCTCACATGTCTAGCAATTTGGATATTGTCTATAAGAAGGAATCTACCTAGAGGTAATGCAGAAATCCATCATATGGACATGGTATCTTTCAATGCTACGTCAGCTGTAGAGGTTCCTAAGGATACTGGGGGAGTCATCTTGTTCCCGAACAATGCAAGAGACATCAAGAACCTCACCATAAATGATCTCTATAGAGCAACCGATAATTTCAGTGAAGCAAACATCATTGGTTGTGGTGGCCTTGGCATGGTCTATAAAGCAACTTTGGCAAACAGAACAAAACTTGCTGTTAAGAAGCTTTCAGGAGATATGGGACTCATTGCAAAAGAGTTTAAAGCTGAAGTGGAGGCATTATCGACAACACAACACAAGAATTTGGTCTCTTTACGAGGTTTCTTGTGTGAGCGATCGGTGTCGACTTCGATATATTCGTATATGAAAATGGAGCTTAAGTCTTGGTGCATGAGAAGGCGACAGACATCCGCACTCGATTGGCCAACCAGGTTGAAGATCGCTCAGGGAGCAAGTTGTGGGCTAGCTTATTTGCACCAGGTATGTATCGTGCATCGTGATATAAAGTCCAGCAACATTCTTCTCGATGACGAATTTGAAGCATATATAGCAGATTTTGGATTCTCTAGAATGATTCAACCATATAATACACATGTCACCACTGAGTTGGTGGGAACCTTGGGCTATATTCCACCAGAATACAGTCAAGCATGGATAGCCACCTTTAGAGGGGACATATATAGTTTTGGGGTTGTCATGCTTGAGCTACTTTCAGGAAGGAGGCCCATGGAGATATTCAGGCCAAAGGAGTCTAGAGAATTGGTTGTGTGGGTGCGAAGAATCGAGAATAGCGAGGAAACACAATGAAGTATTTGATCCAGTCCTAACGAGCAAGGGCTTTGAAGTAGAGATGGTCTTTGGTCCTTGATGTCGCTCGCAAGTGTGTGAATGAGAATCCCCTAAAGAGGCCCAAAATTAACGAAGTGGTTGATTGGCTTCATCTTGTTGGGTCAAACCATCCGAACCCAATATAGAAGAGAGTTATCAATGTACTTGTACTACGTTTTTTTCTACTTTTTTTTTGTCCTGTTTTTATTTTATGGTTCCATATGCAAACGTTATTTTCACATGAAATTTGTGCATCAATGTATAAAGAGACACATCTCATCGTCATATATTTGAAACTTTTTCAGTTATGGCTAGTAAATAGATACTCGAACCATCCTATTCATACTCATAAGTTAAGTGCGCAACCATTAGCAGCAGCATTAAAAATGGTAATTAAGGTTGATGGCAGACCTAACATTAATCATAGTTATAATCTATCTCTATCTTATTAACAAGAAGTAACACGACTTACGAAAAGTAAATAGCGACCTAAGTAACTCATAAGTGATTAAGAGAAAAAGATTACCAATTTGTAGCGTGTGACTAATAGCCGCTGTCAGCTTGAATTATGATCGTACCGACTAAAATAGGTCCCAAAAAACAACGGCATTTCTACCTTTCTTTGGATTTCATTATGGATAACTGAGAAGTAGTCTAACCTGTGGGCACCTAGAACGAAACAACGAACCAAATAAAAAATAATAATAATAAATAAATAAATAAACATATATTCAATAAGCAAAATCACACCCATTATAAAACCCACATCAATTAACAAACTTTATTGCCGGAAAGTGTGACTGCCGGTGAAAGACCGGAGATAAATGTGTTTTTTTCTTCTTCTTCAGGTTTTGGTGTTTGATTGATGAATACATTACCAAATACGACATAGTTTCATTGTGTTTTTGGGTTGAGCTATAAATGGTCCTTTTAGTATTTGTGAACTTTCAAAATGAGCGAGTTTGGTCCGATTACGGGTCTAGACGGGTCTTGGTTTTAAATGGGTCACTAAGGAGCACGGGTCTAAACGGGTCTTTAGTTGGGTTGACTCGTCAGTTTTCACCATTTTCTTCTTGAGTGAACAATAAAAAAAAATGAAAAGAGGTTTTCGTATGAAAAAAAGAATGACATGTTAACCCTGTCTACATCCATTAGTTAACTATTTTGAATGAAGGTTATATCAAGTATCTAATCGTAACAATTTAAGTTCAAGAAAAATTAAATTGTACAAACCTAAAATATAGATAGTGATCCAACAAAACTTATCATTTTTTAGTTATTTTCCTAATAATTTAACCCATAGTTAACTAGTGATTCTTACTTAACTTGTCACGTCTAATTTTACTTTATCTTTCTAACTATATAATTATAAATAAAAAAGTAACATGTATAATTTATTAGACATATCTCTTCATGTAAGCTCAACAAGAATTTTTTTAAGGGCTTTGCTAACATGTGACCACTGGACACATAATATGTGTTCGGTGGGTATATATATTAGCAAAACCTATTTTTTATATATAAAAGACAAACGCATTGTGACAAATCGCATTTTTTAGGTCATTATTTACCTTTTTACTCAAAACTGTTACCCTAGAAACTTACTTATTTACCTTTATAATAAAATATCAGTTTCTAGGTCAATATTTGACCAAAAACACAAAACATTCACTTTTGACAATTACGTGTTCACTTAAACCTAAAACCGGGAGATGAACCCGCGTAACGTGAAAAACGACTTTTAACGCGTACCGGCACCGGACTGAGCATGGTCTACATTCAATTAACACATTTACGACTCGAATAGAGTTATTTTATGTGCCATTATATTTAATTTCACAAGTCTTACATTAAACGCACATAATTTGCATTTTAGCTCACGCATATACATTTTTGCATCAACCGACCAAGTAACTAACCAATACACTCACCACTACTCTATACTACATAAAAATTCAAATTTCCTTTCTTTTGATATGCCAAAAACCGGACACCCCTTAGTCATATCAAAACCATGGTCTACTAAAGTACAAGCTACTTCAAAACCACCTAAATATTCAACCAATAAGTTAAGCAATGTGTGGAAAACTAGAAGGTGAGTTGAATAGTTTTATCGTTTAAAAACTTAATTGTTTCGAAAACTTATTATGATATCAATCAATATAGATAAATGATATGTTAGTGAAGAATAAATACTATGTAAGCAAATAAATAATATGTAAGTAAGGAAATAAACAATCAAACCACGACAAAATTATTTATAGTGGTTCGGTCTACAAATAGATAAATAATATGTATGTGTAGAAGTTGCCTCCATAACTTTGTATAGCGGATGGACCAAACAAGTCCATATGGAAAAGCTCTAGACACCTAGATGTGGAAACCATGTTTTTAGCCTTATGGCTACTATGAACTTGTTTTCCTATTTTGCAAGCATCACAAAAGTGTTGGTCATATTTAAATTTGGGTAAGTTTCTAACTAGCTCTTTTGAGGATAACGATTGAATGAGTCTCATATTAGCGGGACCTAGACGTTTATGCCAAAGGGTAGAGTTATCATCTAGGGTTGTTAGGAAAAGTTTGTCTTTAGATGTTATATCTATTTTCATGACGTATATGTTATTTTCCTAACTCCTTTTGCTATGGTGATACCATCTTTTAGTATTTTACTACCATTTTCTTCAAATAGTACTTTATACTTTTTATCACATAGTTGGCTAATACTAAGTAGATTAAAACCTAGTCTATCAACATGAGCAACATTTTCAATAGTTAGAGAGTCATGAGCAATCGTACATTTGCCAATGATTTTGCTTTTGAGATTGCTACCAAAAGTAACATTACCTCCGTCATACTCTTGGTATGTTGAGAAGAGGCTTTTGTTTCCCGTCATGTGTCTTGAGCATCAGCTATCTTTTATCCATTCATCAGGCTCCAAGCCGACTTTTAAGCATACCTATGAATATCTCATGGGTCCGTTTGGGTTAAACATACCATTTACTTGGTTCATGTATGGAAATGATGGATCAGGGTTCCATGGTATGTAATTAAGAGTTTGATATGGTCTATGGTAGTTTTGATTCCAACCGGTATGTTGATAGTTGGGTTGTATATTGTAGTTGCTTTTGGGAAAGGGGCGTTTTGGCAATAAGTGTTTTAGGCCTTTGTTGAGTGTTTTTAGATCTAAATTCATTTTTAGCAAGTCCAACTCCTATTGTAACAGCATGTTTTTGTTTAACAACATCTTTAGATTTCTTAGTTACTTTGACAAACTCACTACGGTCCGTTTTGCAAACTTGTTGTCCTACTGCAGACACCACGGAACCAAATTTTACAACAGACGGACCCAAATTTTTGGTTCCGTCTGGTCCATGCTGTACTGTTGCAGTTGGGACAGTTTGTTTGTCTTTTCCGGCCGTTTTGGTTTGACTATTTGGAGTTATTACTTCATTAAAACCTAATCCACTTGTATTTTCTGGTACTTTTTGAATTCTTACTATTTCTCGGCACAAGAAACGTTTTTGTTAAATTTCTTAAATTTAGAGTTATGTTCAATGAAAACCTCATGTGTGAGTTTTAGCTTTTCTATTTCAAGACCAAGCTCTTGACATGATTTACAACCATCGTCATTAGCCTTGCCTTTTTATAATCGTTTTGCCCTTTCTTTTAACTCATAAACTTCGTTTCTAAAATTCCTTTTAGTTTTAAAACTTGTTTTTAGTTATTATTTTAAGCTAAGCTCACATAATTGATTATATTGTTTTGCAAAGTGCCATCATCAATAGAGGAGTAAGATGAGTCGGAATGTACCTCGTTTGATTCATGTGCCATGAGGCGATCTCTTCCTTACTTGGTTCTTCGTCATCATCACTTTCACCCAAGCCACCTTAAAAGCTCGTTGAGTTTTGTTTTAGGTGGCTTGGGAAATCTCCTATTAGATAACTTGTATCACCGCATCTAAAACACTTCCTTTCACTTTTCCCTTTTGTCATCTCGGTCTTTCGGGAATGATTTCTTTTCATCTCGGGTTGCCTTACAAACTTTCCTTTTCTTCTAAAGAACTTTTGAAATCTCTTACGGCCATGGCATACTCCTCGTCTTCACTATACAAGCAAGATTTTTCATCATCACTAGATCCCGTTCTTGCCTTTAGAGCAACGGTTTGACTTTCTCTCTTTTCCTTTGATGATTTACGAATCTTTTCCATCACCATTTCATGTACTTTGAGGTTTCCAATTAGATCGTCAAGTGACATTATTGAGATATATTTTGATTCCTCAATAGCGATTACTTTTGCTCTCCACTTGGATGGAGTGCTCTAAGAAATTTCCGAAAAGTTCTTGCTACGAAAAGATTCATCAAGTGCTTTAAAAAGTAACAATAGTATTAAAATGAGCAAATCCACAATCAATGGTTTCATCTTGTGGATAACAAATTATTCATATTATTGAACAAGAAGATCAATTTTGTTATCCTTGACTTGTAATTCCTTGATGTGTAATTATTAAAGATTCCCAAATATCTTTGGCGGTTTCACACATAAAAATTCTTTGATATTCTTTTCTAGGCAAAGCATTATAAAACATCATTTTAACTTCATTATATGTAGCTATTACTTTTTTTTGTTCATCATTTGAAATATCTTTTGTTGTAGGATTAAAATCACCTTTAATGATAACAAACCAAAGATCTATATCTTTTGATTTCACATATGTTTCAAAACGGTTTTTCCAATAGAAAAATCAATTGGTTTCAAAAAGTGGTGGTCTTTGCATAGATTGCTCTTCTTTAAAGTTTTTGGAATCCATGGATCGTTTCAAGTTTACAAAATACATTATATTTTAGAAAATCTTGAGCAACGAGGCTCGATACCAATTGTGAAAAACTAGAATGGGGTTGAATAATTTTACCGTTTAAAGACTTAATTGTTTCAAAAACTTATTGTGATATCAATCAATATAGATAAATGATATGTTAGTGAAGAATAAATAATATGTAAGCAAATAGATAATATGTAAATAAGGAAAGAAACAATCAAAACAAGACAAAGTTGTTTATAGTTGTTCGGTCTACAAGGACTCTTTTGTTGGTGTGTATTCGTCCCAATAGCGGGGTTAGACAATCAATAGCGGTAGCAATACCACTAGTTGGTTACGGATATCACTTGGAATCGTGTGATCACTTTCCAAAGTAAACTATTCGACCCTAATGCACGGGTATCACGAATATCTACTTGGGATAAGACCAAATGCGTTAGAGAATTAGGCACAATTCTATAACCCTTTCGCTATAAGTGTTTAGTGTTTTACGTGTGTCTTTCATGCATAATCGGATATCTATTTATAGGACATTACTCTCAACCGTTCAAATGGAATTATGAGGATTAATCGGCCCATTAATCACCTCATAACTATCCCCATTATAGCCGTTAGTGGTTACATGACCAATTAAGCGTGGTCATAATGCGGTTATAGCGCCATTTAGCGATGCTTTCAATAAGCGGTACTTTCCACTAGCGGTACTTTCCACTTGAAGTGGAAATACAACCTATCGATGGAAATCGCGATTATCGATACTTTCATAGTACTAGTAGTGGATACACTACTTGATGGAAACTCTTGCCTATCGAGAGAACACTTGCTTATCGGAGGAAACCACAAGCGGTACTTTCCACAAGCGATACTTTCCTCAGCGGTACTTTCCTCAGCGGTACTTTCACCAAGCAAGTACTTTCACCAAGACTACCAATACAAACCACTATAAGAGTCGGGGTGTTCATGGACCTTATGGGTGTACACTCCGTGCCTCTAACCCATTACAAGGTGTGAACTAATCCCACAAGTGCACTAAATTTTCCAACAATCCTCCCAATTTAGTTCACTTCCTTTGCATGAAAAATAAACATCAAGCAAAACATGTGCATAAGCGAAAATGTCACGAGTTGAATTTCCATCTTAGTAAATTACACGTTCAAATATTCGAGAATCGGGGTGTTCTAAGAATTGAACCCTTGACCCATTTGAATACACGAAGATAAAATACACACAAGTTTTCAAACACTTAACAGACTCGACACTATACAAGCCATGTGTCCATATCCAAATTCATAAATGTTGTAAAAGCTAAAGTCCAAAGCTTCACAGCGGCAAAACTCCAACATTTACATAGGTGGTTCCTCTTTAGTCATGCTCACCCAAGCACTTTTTCAAAGAAAATTAACCATTAAAGTAAAGACTTCATCCTCCTTTCGTGAGTTCGAGCACAACCTTGGGATGTAAATAAAACATGTGCTCCAGTCCACCGAATGTTCGACTTTCCACATTGAACTCGACTCCCAAGTTTCCTTAGGAGGAGTTGGGTGTCCTAGCATTCGATGACTAAGTTGGACTTAAACCCATCCCTTTACAAGACTTTATAACCAAGTCTCTAGCCGGACCATTCGTCAGTGATTAGCTAAGTTACATTGAGATCTCACAAACTCTATAGATGCCACCCCATTCATGATAAGCTCACGAATCATGCTATGTCCGACACCTAAGTGTCTAGACTTACCATTGTACATCGGCTATCGGCCTTAGCCAATGTAGCTGCACTATCACACCGATAGAAATAGGTGCTATAGGTTTAGGCCACAATGGAATCTCGAAGCAAGTTTTTCAACCATTCGACTTCTTTACCGTAGTTGCTAAAGCCACAAATTGATTCCATTGTTGAACTAGTGATGCAAGTTTGCTTGGATGCCCAAGAAATTGCACCTCCACCAAGTAGGAATACCCCCTTTGGTAGACGAATTGTCTTGATGTTCTTGATCAACTTGCATCGATGTAACCTTCCAACAACGATGGGTAACGATATATGAGAGACTATAATCCATAGTTCTCTTGAAATACTTGATGCCCTTTGAGCGCTTGCGATGATGAGCACTAGGATTACTAGTATACTGCTCAATTTTCCCACCGCAAAACCAATATCGGGTCTTGTACAAGTCATGGCATACATCGACGACCAATTACCTAGAATACTCAAGTTGAGATCTGACCTTGCCATGATTAGGCATCGACTTCTCACAGTATCCATAGGAGTACTCACTGGAGTACAATCAAAGTAATTGAATTTCCTCGGTACCTTCTCAATATAATGAGGCGAGATATAGAAATTCTATTACTTTCATGTTTAATCCTTATACCAAGGATAACATCGGCCTCCCCATGTCTTTCATGGAGAACCTTGATGACAAAAATTCCTTTGTCGTCAACTGATTTTAGTCGGTGCCAAGATCAACATGTCATCAACATATAGACAAATGATGACTCTCTACAGATTCATCAAATTTGCTATATACACATTTGTCGACTTGGTTAAGAACATAACCACTAGACAAAACCACTTCATCAAACTTTTGATGCCATTGCTTAGGTGCTGCTTAAGTCCATAAAGAGACTTAATCGGTTTACACCTTGTTTTCATTGCGAGCAAGATGAAGCCACGAGGTTGGTTCATATAAACCTCCTCTTCAATTCACCATTCAAGAAAGCATTTTCACATCCATATGATGAATAACAGTTGTGAATAGATGCCATAGCAATCAGCAGTCTTATAGTAACGTCTGAGCCAGCGGGGCATAAGTATCAAAATAGTCTATTCGACTTTTGTTTAAAGCCCTTAATGACTAGTCTAGCCTTGAACTTTTCAATAGTTCCATCTACCTTCATTTTCTTTTGAAAATCCATTTGCAACCCGAGGTTTGCAACGGAAATGAGATCAACCAACACCAGTGTTGTTGCCCATGATGGAATCCATCTCATCATTGATTGCTTCTTTCGAAAGCAATATCACGGGACTTCATTGCTTCTTCAAATGTTTTGGGGTCATCTTCAACAATGAAGCAATAAGAGTATTGATGCGAGACCTCATCCCTAGTACCTTCAACTAAGTATAGTTGAAACTCGAGGTCCAAATGACTTTGGAGTCCTCGACCCTTTTGCTCTTCCCGAGCACGGGTTCGAGTTCTTTGAACCACAACCTCATCGGGACCACCGATGGTTCACCATCGAGGACCTCGATACACCAGTGTCATGAGTTCCATTAGGAATCCTCGACTTGGTCTAGGGCGATGAGAATCTATTCTCATCAAAGTGCGCATCCTTGATTCAATAATGGAGTTAATTGAACCATATTCATTAGGTTCAATAACATAGAACCTAAAAGCTTTGGAATGCTCGGCATATCCAACAAAGATGCGATCAAGCCTCTTTCACCCAAAGTCTTTTGCTTTGGATAAGGAGTCTTACAACTGACCTACAACCCCAAACCTTGAGATAATTCGGGTTGGGTTTCTTTTTATTCGAGTTCATAAGGGTAACCTTGTTCCTTTTGTTGGGAACCCTATTTAATAAATAGCAAGTTTGTTAACATAGCTTCACCCCGAACCTTGACTCGATCTGAAAAGGACAACATAGAATTAACCATCTCTTTCGGCACCTGTTTTCCTTTCGAAATACCATTTCTTTGAGGAATATAAGGGCGATCGTTTCATGGATTATTCCAACAGACCGAAATCTTGAGTATCCATGTACTCACCTCTCTATCGATCCTTAATCTTTTGATCAAAGACCCAGTTGTAATTCAACTTGATTTTAAACACTTTGAATTTATCTAATGCTTCATCCTTGGTATGTAATAAATAGACATAACAAAATCTAGAAGCATCATCAATAAATGTCACAAAGTACTTATTATTCCCCAAAGAAGGAGTGGCATGCAAATCACACAGTCACTGTGAATAAGCTCAAGATCTTAGTCTCACGACTAACACCACGAAAGGGTTTCTTGGTTATCTTGGTCAACATGCAAGTTTTACACTTTTCGATGTCCATGTCAAAAGAGGATTAAACCATCCCTAGACATATCTTGCATTCTTTTATAGTGAACATGACCAAGTCTAGCATGCCACGGGTAGAATCGATCGATCATATGTGGTTACAAAAGGCGAAATAACAACATCGGTGGTAACATTAAGCCTAAACATTTGATTACATAAATAACCAAAACCAATAAAACACCACATTTAGAAAGAACAAATTTATCGATTCAATAACTTGTTTATATCCATGATTATTCAAAACACTACTTGAAACCAAGTTCTTCACGATATCGGGGACATGAATAACATTAAACAAAGTTACAATCTTTCGAACTAAACCTAAGATCTACACAACCACGACCATGAACCAAGGTTTGTTGACTCATTTCCCATGTGAAGAATAGAACCATCATTCGATGACTCATAAGTCTTGAACCGACTTCTATCTTTACACACATGAGCTGTTGCACGAGTCAACCCACCACGCAACATCATCATCCTGCGCATAAAAGATTCGAGATACATATGTAACATAATAAATCGAAAAGACTTATTAAACATATTCGACCTTTCGGTGAGTTGGTGAACCACCACTCCTGAACCATTAGTGCTCGATCCATTGGCTTTACCACCAATTTTAACACCCTTGCGGTCCCTTTTAATGTGACCGGTCTTGCCACATTTCCAACAAGTAGGTGTTGCCTTCTTGTTAGGATCTCGCTCTTGTGTTGTCATGATATTTGCGTTTGCCTTTGTTGTCATTGTACCGGTAGAGTTGTTATGCTCTACCATATTGACAACAGATGGTCGGTGACATTGCTACTCTTTGGCTTGTCATTATCACGCACTTTGAGAGATTCCTCAATGTGCGGATGATTATAACTCAACAAGTTAACTCCTCCTTCATATGTTTCAAGGTATGCTTGAAATCTTTCCATGAAGGAGGAGTTTGTCAATGACACAAGAGACTTTGATAGCCTCATCCATGTTCATTTGGTGTTGTGTAAACCTTCCAATTATTCAAGAAGTTCATTGTATTGTTCCATAACCGGTCTTGAATCGGTCATTTTGTAATTTGTGAAATTACTAACAAGGAACTTCTTACTTGATGCATCCTTAGCCATATATTTGGCATCCAAGGAATCCAGTTCTTTGGAAGATTCAAAGTTCGATAAATATCAAACAAAGAATCGGACATACCATTGAGAATAAGACCTCTGCATATGTAGTCATCATTCTCCCACTTGCTCCTCCTCTGATTTGATCCACGTAGCATCATCACCATCATCGAAATTGGGTAGTCGGCACATAGACCACACTCATGCTTGTGACAAAGTGCATCTTCTTACGCCACCTCCTAAAGTCCACCCTTCAAACTTGTCCACTTAGCAAAGTTTAAAGCCATGTGTTTCATTGCGGCAATTGCCATTGATTATCACTAAATAGTTTACTTTGATTGTTGGTGTATATTCGTCCCAATAGCGAGGGTTAGACAATCAATGACGGTAGCAATACCACTAGGTGGTTCTGGATATCACTTGGAATCGTGTGATCACTTTCCAAAGTAAACTATTAGACCTAATGCTGGGTATCATGAATATCTACTTGGGATAAGACCAAATGCGGTTAGAAATTAGGCACAATTCTATAACCCTTTAACTATAAGTGTTTAGTGTTTTACGTGTGTCTTTCATGCATAATCCGATATCCTATTTATAGGACATTACTCTCAACCGTTCAAATGGAATTATGAGGATTAATCGGCCCATTAATCACCTCATAACTATCCCATTATAGCGTTAGTAGTTACATGACCAATTAAGCGTGGTCATAATGCGATTATAGCGCCATTTAGCGATACTTTCAATAAGCGATTTTCCACTAGCGGTACTTTCCACTTGAAGTGGAAATACAACCTATCGATGGAAATACTAATTATCGATACTTTCATAGTACTAGTAGTGGATACACTACTTGATTGGCTCTTGCCTATCGGAGGAAACATTGCTTGTCGGAGGAAACCACAAGCGTTACTTTCCACAAGGTACTTTCCTCAGCGATACTTTCCTCAGCGGTACTTTCACCAGCGGTACTTTCACCAACTACCAATACAAACCACTATAAGAGTCGGGTGTTCATGGACCTTATGGGTGTACCTCCGTACCTCTAACCCATTACAAGGTGTGAACTAATCCCACAAGTGCACTAAATTTTCCAACATCTTTTTCCTTGTCCTACTCCACCCCCGAGTCTCCAACTCGAGAGTTATCTTCACTGATCAACAAGCTCCTTTAACATGCGGAGAAAACCTTTACACATCGCTTACACAATATTTCCGACACAAAGCTAGATGTTGAGTTCTTTTACAAGGGTACATCC
The DNA here is from genome assembly GCA_022545495.1 of Chrysanthemum lavandulifolium. Classification (NCBI taxonomy): domain Eukaryota; kingdom Viridiplantae; phylum Streptophyta; class Magnoliopsida; order Asterales; family Asteraceae; genus Chrysanthemum; species Chrysanthemum lavandulifolium. The sequence goes on from CM040238.1 coordinate 208,973,826, forward strand.
ACTCCTAACACACTATGTATTTTGAGGACTAAAATTCTAACCACTCACACTCAGAGGTTTAAGATAGTTTGGTACAACAATGATGTATGAACAATAATGACTCACACAACAACAAAACAAACAAGCCTTCCAAGTATTTTTTAAAGCTTGATTATGCCTTGATCTTCTTTGCTACAAAATATGATCACTAAAATGAAATGAAACTGAGTTAGATGTAATAGAATGAGAGAATGTATGTGTTTTATGCTAATAAGGGATGGGAAAACAACTTGGGTTGGCTTGCTATTTATAGGCCAAGTGATCAGCAAGATCACGGACCGGACGGAACCAAAAAAAGGGGTCCGCCCTTTGTAAATTTTGGTTCCGCCAGTCTGACTTGATCATTGTATAGATCATAAAAAATCTTTCAAAGATCATCCAAATCTCTCCAATATTCTATAAAATCTTTTAAAGATTTCTAATGTGATGCAAGCCATGATGTAATAAGTAGTTTTTCATTTTTAGAATTAATATGTTATATAAGTAAATTCTTATGTAATGTTATGTTTAAGAAACTAAACATACTTGATCTAAAAATGTTGATGCACATTATAGTTTAGAAGGATATCAATGTTAATTGATATGTAGCTAATCAAAATGTGATAAGATGTAAATTCTTAAGTTATGAAGACTTTATTTAAGAAAATCTTGTATTAATGTCTATTAATCTTGACAAGCTTTATACTTTACAAAATGAAATTCACTTTTGTCGTTAACAAAACAAGGTAAAGATCATAAAATATAAATTACGCTTTAGGACGATATTTGTATTAACATAAGGTACCCCCCCCCCACCACCACCACAACAACCCACCCCACCTCATCATCTTTGGCGCCACATATACCTCCCCCCCTTCCATTTGAACCTTTCCCAAATGTGGTGATACATATTAGTACTAACTAGGCTTGGATTTGGCAATACATACACTTCAATTTCTATTTAAACAAGGTCAAATGAACACATTTTCACTTCACAAACACAAACTACAAAATTTCTTTCTCCCTTTCTCTTGTTGTCGTCGATCTCACACCAAACACACACACAATTCATTTGTTTGCTTGGTTCTTGAAAGATTTGGGTACTAGAAGCTAGCTTAAGTCATTTGGATTATCATTCTTGGGTATTTAATCAAGATTTGGGTTGTTCTTGCACTAATCTACGTATTCTCACTAAATCTTGTAAGTAATCTTTTCACAAAATACTTTGTACTTTCTTAATGTTTAAACCATGTAGATTTCAAAAGTAATAGTCAATTTTAATGATTTGCAAGTAAAAGTTTAAAAACCAAGTGTATCACCATGTTGTGTTTGTTATTTGGTGCTTAATTTCATGTACCAAGTTAGTTTACGTATGATTCTGGTTTAATTATTGTTAGTCGTTATGTTCATGTTATAGATTGGTGGATGAGGAAAACTAGGTTAGTTTGGAGTTGATTTGGGTTAAGAAAGTGATAATAATTGGTGGAAGAGAACTAGGGCTAGATTGGTGTTGTGATTTGTGGATAAACATGTAGCTTAAACGTCGTAACGTACATTTTTGGACCTAGCTGTCCCAAAACAGAAAAATTGGCAAAAATGGGTTTATGTTTTTCAACCATAGGTTAGAAAATAGAAAATAGACTTAATAACGAAACGTGATCTCTTGAGCAGGTAACGGACTTAAAGCGAGAAAGTTATGTTATTTTTAAGTTCGACAAAATATAGTTTTACAAGACTATTAGCCAAAATATATTTTGAGCTAACCATTGGGTATATTCTTGAGTTAATAGGCTGGGTACAATGTTGAACTAACAGGTGTGAAAATACTTAAACTTCTGATTGGGTAAAATCTTGAACTTACAAGCGGGTATAACCTTGATTTAACAAACTCGTTTCGATAACATGAGCTTAGGGCAACAATATTAATTTTCTTTATTTAAATACAACTATTATTAAAATCTTGTGATCCACATTTGCTTTCAAATACTTAAACCTATGAGTTTACCAGCGTTATGTTGACCTTTTAGCACGTATTTTCTCGGGTCCTTAGGCGCGTTGCATGATTTGCGTTTGGAGCATCATCACCAAAGTCACATTTTCGCGGTCTCGTCATTTTGAAGATTATTATACTACTTTTAAAATATTTGGTTCTTGAAACATTTTCTTGTAAAACCTTATCAATGAGATAAACCGCGTATTTCAAAACGACTCATATAGGTCTTTCGATATAATTGTAACTTTGTACCAGGACGTCATGCCTCCGGTTATCATTCCGTTGCAGCCCATTTTGGGGGTGTGACACACATTTAATGAACATTAGTTATAGCTAAAAATAATCTTAATTATATGCATGACTTAGGAGCCGTTAGGTTTGGGTATATAGGAATCAATCAATCACATTTATATCTATATAAGAAGTTTGGTTAGATATCAACAATGATAGATCGATAGTAGTATGGATGGGTGACTTTTGATCATTCATTTGGTCCATGTACTTTTTATATTTATTACTAACTTTTAACACTTTACAAGTTATATTTTTGTATTTTAATGATCTATTCTATTTTTTTAACTATTGAATGAACCCATTTATAAATGATACGTTTACCTTAGACTTTATACCAAACAATAACAATGGCAATGATACTTTTGATATGATACATCTTTGTAATCAATATCATATCTATAGTGATTCCGAGTTGCATACCAAACGCACCCTTAATCAACTTGAACATTTTATATGTATTTTAGCATGTGCCCGGTTAGGGGTGTTAGTCCAGTTAACTCGGTCAAGTTCGGGTCAATTTGGATTGAAGCTAAAAAAAAATATACTTGAACCAGATCTCATATTTGAAACTCGGGTTAGTCGGGTTCACGTCAATTCGGGTCGGGTAAATTCGGATTCGGGTCAACCCAAATATAAGTAAAATGATTAAAAAAAGTACTTACTTCAATATGTTTACATTATAAAAGTGTTAGTCGATTCGGGTTGGTCGGGTTTGGGTCAATTTGGGTTGAGGCTAAAAAATCATATTTGAATCCGACCCTATTTAGAACTCGGGTTAGTCAGGTTGACCCGAGTTGACCCGAATAAAATTATTGACCCAAGTAACCTAATCCGAGTAGGCTTGATTTGATTATGGTTCGGATTGTTAGGAATTAGAAAATTCCATAGTGAAGAGTAGGTCACCCCTAATATTATCTAGCATAAGTTAGCTCGTAGACATATCTTTATTTACGTTATTTAGTAGTTTACTAGTTAGTTTGTAGCGTAGAATAGTATAGTGCAACACCGTGGAGGAAGGACGGGTCTTTACCCACTGTATCCCTGATCCACAGGCCGATAGGAGGTCGTTATGTTTGTAAGTATAAATACCCCTTCCATCCATGGAAGGGGTGTTGCTTCATTCAATCTAATATTCTACAATTTGTGTAAACCTCTAGCAAGAACACCCTCTCTCTCTACTAACTCTCTAACTATGGCAAACATGTATTTTGATCATCCAAGACCACCCGAATCATCAACACAATAAATATTACGATCCTACAATTGGTATCAAGAGCCATGGTTGTTGTGTTTTGATGTTTTCTTGTGGTTCTGATTCGTGGGTAAACTGTTTTTTTGTAAACTGTTGGGATGATGATTTTTTTGTGGTTATGATTTTATGGGTAGTACTAGTTGTTTACATGTTGTGGTCGGAATATGTTTTATGGGTAAACAGTTCTTTTAAATGTTTTGGTATTATCTTTTGGTCCATCAATGTCTACAAAACACATCTCTTGTCATGTCCGTGTCAAGTCGGTATATATGTTATGCTTTTGTACCAAAAGTGTAGTCTATAGTTGGTCATTTGGTCGGTTTTTAACAATCAAAATGGGTCAAAAAGCATATTTTCGCATTTTACGGGTTTATCATGAACATGGTCGAATATGGTTGGAAAACTCATCGGAAAATGTCAAATTTCATGGTAGCGACTTATCACTATTTGTCCAGATTCATTGAATCTTGCTAGCGACTTGTATTTACAAGTCGTGGCGATTGACCATCATATAGCGACTTGGATATTCGTTGACTTTTTGAAAGTCAACAATGACTTATGTCAAAACTCAAGTAGCGACTTATGTTCATATGTAGCGAGTTGTGAGTAGAAAAACAAGTAGCGACTTGTGTCAAACCGATTTAACGACTTACCATTATTGAATGGTCAAGCGAGTTGCAACTTGACTCATCTATTCTAGCGACTTGACTATTTAGTCAATTGTCGTAGCGACTTGACTCTTAAGTTAGCGACTTAGACAGAAAGGAAGAATAAGAATGACCAAGACCACTATACCATTTACCAAACTTCATCAGCCACATCAGTTCATGACCCAAAGAGTAAATGCAATGAATCAAATTACTTTCATCTCATCGAAATTTATCAATACTACTTCACCAACAAATATCAATCTATCCTAATCCTATCCTCCAACTCATCTACCCTTCATCAAGACTCGAACACATGATAAAAGAATCTCGGTTATTCGTGTTTCAAAGGAAAACATCAAGACCACGTGGGTCTTTCACACGATATCACATCTTCATAGACTCAAATCAACTCACTCAATGTTTCAACATAATATGACTATAATGAAAAGTTTGTGGATTTCGGTTTTGTGAAACTACTACTTAGATCTTTTAAGATCTTGTGAGTTTCTGATAAGAATACACATCATAGATCTATGATTGTTTTAATGTCCGAATAAAGAAGAAAAAATCAAAACATAACTGTTTCATCTTTCTTTAGTTTCGTTAATTCAACAAACAAGATAAAGAATCACAAGATCTCAAATAATCTTTTTGAAATATAATTGATTCGTTTTACAACTGAACCACAACAGGTTACTCATCATCGATCTTGTATAGAACCATACCCATCTTGGTAATATTCGAACATCATAAGAAAAGGAAACAACAATATCAAATATGTTGTTACCTTCCCTCTTGTTCGTTGGTTCAAAGAAACACGTGCATATCAATAGAAACCTACCTTATGATCTGTGATTTTATCTCGTAGTCAAATCCCTAACCATCCACGTGGCTTTGTTAACGAGTCTACACCATCCTATGGCTAAGACTATTCGTCCGTCAAGCCATCCACGTGGCTTGGATGAACCCACTTTGAAGTCAAGAGAGATAAATCTTGGATTATTTTTTCGGTTATGTGAAATAGAATGTGGGGGCGGACGGTGATAATAGTTAGGGTTGTGGAGAGATTTTAGGTTTGTTTAAAATGAAGCAAGTGTGAGATATTGTGTGTTATATACCCCGAAATTTAGGGCAAGCATCAAGGGCTGTTTGGACCGGGTAATACTTTCCTTAATATGGGCTTCAGTTGAATATGTCAAAGGTATTGGTCAAGTTTTGATAAAAGGGTATAAACGGACAGGGTATCGCTTATCTCAATTGGACAAACTCTTGTGATAATTTGGGTGTATTTTCGTTGGATGTATATGGAACGAGTACATTTAAATGGGCTGAAATGTTCTTGATTGACTGAATTGACATCCAATCTTCTTGCGATAATTTCAAATTCACCAATTATTTATAGTATAGGAGTAGTATTTCTCTCACGGGATATTTGTTCACGGCTTGTGTTATTGAATGAGTTCGAGGTCCTTAACCGATATTAATTTAACGGTTCATACGGTGTTATCTGGATAATTGGACTTGTATGATTAGATCGATTTGTATATACCGGGCCTTGATTTTTTCAAGTAACCAATTTTAGGTCGTATACATGATTGGGACAAATGGGATTCTCAAGAATTGGATTTAACGTGAGATTTTTGATGATGAGTTCGAGGCGTCGTGGCATAATTTGATGATGTGATTTGGTGTGATAATGAGATTCGATGGGTTATAAGGTTTGGCACTTTGGTGTATACTTTTCACAAAGAATATTATATCTCGGTTTGAAGTATTTATTAGAAATATTGACTTAGGGGTTGTTTGGACGGTATTTCTTATTTGGATTTGAAGTGAGGTCTTCCGGGTGTTTACTTATTTTCATCTTCTTTCTTTCTACCTTTCCGCAAAGATGACTTGTTTGGGCATTTATTGAGGGTGATAAAGACTTGGCTATTTAATTACGGTTGTGATTCTTTCTCACTTAACCCACAACGTAACTATCACTTCGGTGTCTCACTCGATTGAGAATGTCAAGAGGTTTTGTACATTGGGTACACGTTTCTTGTTCACAAGGATTAGTACAAGTTTAAGTAACAAATGGGGAGTTTTACTTCATGATCAAGTTTGGCATATCATGTTTACTTCTCCATGTGGTCACTACAATAGCCGAGCAGTTGCGTGAATGATGTGTTTACCAAAGTATTGATTGGATGGTTGATGATGTTGATGATGTTGGATATTGATCCGTTGATGAACCGCGCATGTTCCCTAAAATGGATACTCACGAAACCAATATTGCCATAACACATTCAAGCGACATTGTTTACGGTTTTGTCTTGATTTTGTAAAATCCGAAAGAACCTATTTCTCGGTTTAAATCATAGACTTGTAAAATCCGTGACAATGGAAACATCCCGATAATTGTAAAGTGCATTTCGGAACTATCATACGGTTTATTCTTGGTTTTGTAAAATCCCACGAAGAAACTATTTCTCGGTTTAAACTATAGAATTGTAAAATCCCGTGATAATAGAACCATCTTGGAGAAAGGAAAGCGTATCTCGAGGTCTTGATGATGGTGTTACGGTTTACTTTGAAGAAGGGATAAAGGGTGTACTTCATAAATTGGATGTGTGTTTGGATATTCGTTATGGCGGTATGGTTATTACATGGTTTTACGGGTTATGTGCATTTAACCATGGTCGGGATGAAAACCATTATCAAAGTTCATTTAAATGTCAAAGAAGGCTAGATTTGAGCGATTCGAGAAGATGTGACATCGGCGTTAATTCATATTATTTATTTGAGGTTGAAGTGAAATATCACGGCGAGTGTACTTAGTATTTGAAGGTATCGGGGATGGTTGGATGAAGATTCTTCATGATCCTTGTTCGAGCTTATTATCAAAAACGAAGACTTGGAAATCTAGTTATTGTTGGGTGACTTTTACCTCTTCTTTTACCACTTGGGGAATTGGGCTCTTATCACCTCAAAATAACTATCACTTAAAGGAGTTACGTTGTAGTGCTCGATGTCACATTCAATTGTGGATTTTCAAGAGGTAATGTCGTCTTATACTTGATGGTTGGTTGGTTGAAGAGTATAGAGTACATAGAGATACTTAGAGATGCTAATGGAAATCGACACCGCTCTTTGTTACATATGTGCAAGTTTAAGTCACGAGTTCGGGTTAGTTTACTTGAGGTCAAATTCATCATATTGGGTTTCTCCATCATTTGTCACGACAAAGAGCCTCTTGAATGATAATGGGGATGATTACATGTTTTGCTAAGAGAGTGAAAAGAGAGATTATGACGTATGAACACAGGCAGTTCATGCCTCACAACAGTTCATGCCTCGTACTCAAAGAAAAGAAAAGTGTACGTTTGGTCGCTTTATCTTTGAAAGAAGAGAAATCTTCTTATGACGTATGAACACAACAGTTCATGCCTCGTACTCTAAAGAAAAGAAATGTATGCGTTTATCGCATTATCTTACAAGAAGAGAAATCTTCTTATTATGACCATTCTCATCAACATGCTTCATACTTTTCCATGCGCTTGGTCATCAAGTGAACCGGGCTACCATGATTGTTTTCTCATTCCACTTGCTCGATTATAATGAAGATGGCGACATCATGTCTTGATTTTGCGGAGAGAAGTGTGAATAGAACATTCGGATGATTTTCACTTATTTAGTCAAGAATGGCATCTCCGTATGCAATTCTTGAGGGGAGAAGAAGTGTGAATTTTTTGCATTGTTGATTGATATTTGAGAATATAAATGGTCATACGGCTCTAAACTCATGTAAGAACCGAGCCTCTTCTTATCGGGTCATCTTCACATGGAGTTTTCTCTCTAAGAGCCGTTGGTTGACATCTTCACTCGGATATGAGTTTATCGACAAAGTGCTTCCGGTTAATGCTACACGTATACATCAACATGATGATTCGAACAATCTCTGTTCTTGTTTGATGTGATTGGTAGTTTGGTGTTACCATCTTGTGTGTTCGTTATGGCTTGATTGCTAATTTCCTTGATGAACATCTTTACGTTCTTGTTTGATTGGGAGGATTTTAGTTAAGGGATTTGCAAGATGTAAGTTGATTGGGATGCTTTTTAGTGATGTTCTTGTTTTTGGTGAGTTGAAGATGTTAACTATCTATTCCCCAACCGGACAATCTTGAAGAAGGTCGAGTCTACGATCTATTCTACATTTTACGCTACATGTTAGAAGACTAAAGGCGAGTTGCATTTGATTATCAAAAGACTTCTTCTTAATCTGGGCATTTATCAAAGCAGTTGTCGGTTTAGGGAGAGCACTAATTGGGAGAGAGTTATAAGTCGATTCAATCCCAATTAGACTTGCTCATATTCTTTAGCAAATGACTCCTCGAGGCGTTGTTATTGACTATTTCTCGTATTGGACATTTGACACAAGTTGATTACTTGAGTTAATCATTTATCACTTATTTGAGATTGAAGTTGACTTTCACAAAGGCGTGTTCTTATTTGATAACTTGCTCGGGCTTAAGAATTTGAGTTGAAGACTTGGTTTATCTAGTTACCGCAATCGAGGCGGATGGTTGAAGACCGTTAACTATCACTATTAGGAGTTACTTTGTTTTACTCGATGTCACACGCATATGACGGTGTGGATAATCGCAAGAGGTGTTAATGTCTCATACTTTGTTTGGGTAGTGAGTACTTAGAGATTTGCTTGAAGCATAAATTCTCTACACCGTTCTTCCATCATTAGGTGCAAGCTTAAGATACAAATGTGGGAAGTTGACTTGGTTTCAAGTAGGGTATATCGGGTTTTCTTCTTGATGGTCACTTCAAATTGTCTACATAAGGGTTGATAAAATAGTCGAGAGAGTCTTGACAAGTTGATTCTCACAAGAGTTCAAGTGTTCTTCTCATAAAGATTTCAAGTATTTGGGCTTATATTTGTTCTTGATTACAAGTATCAAAACCGAGAAAGGGGCAAGGAGACACACATCTAAACACAAAGCGAGTAAACTTGATGAACTTAATTCTTCTAAGTGATTGAAGATATCCGGGAAGACAAATGTTATTACCGCAGAAACTCAAGATTTGACTCATGGCGAGTAAACTTGATGAGCTTAATACTTCTAAGTGATTGAAGATATCCCGGAAAACAAATGTCATGACCGCAGAGAAACTCAAGGTTTTACTCATCAAGGCTTTTAGTGTTATTATTCCAACGGCGTGGGGAAGTGATGTAAATGAAAGTTTACGAAGATAAAGAGGTACACAAGTGTGTGATTCATTGGGAGAGAGATTGTGTACATTGGGGATGCTCAATTGTTTCACTTGAGTGCTTAATCGGTGATTCGAGATATAATCACTTATTCCTGTTGACATCCGCAGATTGTCACCCGAGAGATAATCGGTGACTTGGCCTACTTCTTCAATGTTATCGATTATTCATTCCTTGTGTATTGGTATACCGGATACTTGAGCTTTATACACGATCATCGGGGAAGAAAATGTGAACATGGGAGGTGTTTTCATTCCCTCATGATGTGTATTCGGAGAGCTCTTGGGTATTGGTGTACTTTGGGTTCTTGAGCTTCATACACGATCATCCGGGAAGAAAAATGTGAACATGGGAAGGTGTTTTCATTCCCTCATGATGTGTGTTCGGGAGAGTTCTTGAGCATTATACAAAGAAACCGATCGCTTAATTCAACTACTTGGGAATTGTTCTCTTGACACCTTTTGGAATGGATTGCTTGAGACTTGATGGTAATGAAATTTGAGAAGAAATTTAAAGAGTGGGATGAAACGTTCTTTGTTCTTCTTCTTGATGATATAACCCGAATGGAGATCCTCGATTATCGTTCTTAAATGGAGCAGCGGGATTTATGATAATGGTGTGCTTTTACATGCACAGCTAAAGCAAGCTTGAAATAGAGCTTGAATCTACTCGGCTAAAGGATTTTCGATTTGGGGAAGCGCCAAAGTCTCACTTTCGGATGGTTCTATTTCTTTCAATTCAAGAGCCCTTGGAAGCTTTGGTGGTGAATGTTTAAGAGATGATGACTTCTATCTTCTACGACGTCTTTGCTCGATATCCTTATCTCGGTACTCGTATCATCATCATCTTTAACTATATCATCTATTCTATCTTTGTATATATTTATCGAAAAAGCAAAATACAAAATAGAAAACCTCAAAAGAAAATAGAAAATATAAAACCTTCAAAATCCCATAAAATCGAAAAATTTCAAAATACCAAAATATGTTTTCTCAAGACATGTCTTCGGTATCGATAACATCTACGGTCTTAGAAATGTCATTCAATAATGGCACGGGACTTTAGATGAAGTTCGAGCAGAGGTGTAAATATTTCTTTCTAAAACATGTCTCAAAATATGGCTTCGATTATTTCGATTATTTGGCTTGCGATTTTTGATCGCAACCCGTGTTAAACTATGGCTTGCTATTATTTCGATAGCAACCCGCTTTTCAAAGGAGGAAAGTGCTACGCTTAAATTATTTTCAAATATTTCGTGCACTTATCCTAAAACAATTTGAGGAAAGTATGTCGAAGGATCATTGTTCCTACACAAATGTTTTTCCGTCTAAAATTCTTGAGAAAAATATTTGGTGTTTTCTAAAATGGTGGTAAATGAGTTGCTTTAAAAACAATCGATTCATAGTTTTTGTTAAATTGAAAACTCAATCAATGACTTCATAGCTTTTAAACTTTTCATAAAATGAGTCATGGATTGAGGGGATAATGTTTTTTCAAATCTACATCATCTAACGGGCTTTCTTAATTATCCTAATATGCTTAATTAAAATGATGTTAACCTATGTTGAAGGACTAGGTGCCTAGGATATGATTGCTAGGATTAGATGATTAGAGTTTGATGAACACATTATTCCTATACATTTATGTGATCTGATTGATATGTTGCATTGACTTTTATTAGTCGATTGTTGTTTGGGTGATGTCGACCACCATATATTTGTATGTGTGTTCACTAACGTATGCAGGTATATTGGTATAAAAGAATGTTCCCGATCCGGATCCCACAATTGAAGATGATTGGATGCCGAAAGGAAAGGGTAACTATATCTTGGGTTGACAAATGAAGAAACGGAGCTTAATTGGACTTCTATGGAGAGTTGGCATAAATGCAACGTAAGAGGTCTCACCGCATCGTGATATGGTTTTCTTCATCGTGAAATGAAGAAGCGGAGCTTAATTTGACCTCGGTTGGCATTCAAAATGCAACGAAGAAGTCTCACCGCATCGCCAGATGGTTTTCTTCCAAACCCTACAAAGAACAACAACAAAAGCTTCTCAACCACCTAACGAATCTTTATGCGAGGATACCATTTTTTAAACAAATTTTGAGTTAATTTGAATTAAATTGTTTTGAAAATGGAAAAATATTGTTTTGAAAATATATTGGACTAAATTTTGAAAATCACGGACTTCTTTTATCAAAACCTAAGTCACTCAATTATTGACTTGTCATGGATTGAGGGAGAGTGATTTAAAATATAATATTTTCAAACGATATTTCTTCATAAAAGTTCCGTGTTGTACGTTAAAATGTGGTGATCTAAAGATTTAATGTTATGTCATGGTATGATTTTCTTTAGAATCAAGGTCTTTCAAAATGAAATTTTTACATTCTTGTTTGATTGTGAAATTATTTTATTTTACTTAAAGATCTCTTAAAAACTATCATACCGACACTAACAATCTTTAATGTCTAAAAATGGTCCTTATCATCATCTTTCAAAATTAAATCTTGCCACGTCTTTCCCCAAACTTTTCTAAATGATTTAAATCAATTGGGATCCAAAACTCAATTGGTTTGAAATTTTGATCGAGGAGAGATCGTGATTTAAATCTCAAATCTATTTTAATGGAATCGGTTTTAGTCCTTTAGAGGCACTCCCGCCTCCATGTGCCAAACGATTTCAAATACACAATGCACATGTTGAGGAGGAGGATTTATCCAAAACCGGATGAGTATTTAAACAAGGCCACATTTTCTCCCATGTTTTCTAAACCTAATTAAATCACTTGGGATCCAAAATCTCAAAGGGTTTGATATTTTGATCGGGGAGAATTTGTGATTTAATAATGAAATTTGATAAAGGTGATCGTTTGATTTAATTGTGCAGTGTTGCTCTCTCATATGTGCTAAACGCTTTCGAATCTTGAAGCATATATTGAGGGGAGCATTTTATAAGAAAAGAAACTATCGAGGTACAAATGCTTTTATGTTTTAACATAAAGTACCTTGATTGAGTTTTAAATGGTTTCTTAATGGCTTGTGTGATCGTGGATGTGCTTCAAAAGAACTCTTGCCTCTATGTGATAAAATGATTTCAAATATCCTAATGCACATATTGAGGGAGAATTTTACCAAGAAAATCAAATGGATTTTTCGTATGAAAATTGTGATCAAAGAAAATATTTCAAAGAACTCTTGCCTCCATGTGCCAAACAATTTCTAAAATCATACGCACATGTTGAGGGAGGTTTTCTAAATGATCAAAACTATTAAGGTACAAAATGCTTTGATCTCGTATCACAAGTACCTTGATTGGTTTTCCAAATGATTTTTCAATTGGTTTCATGAAGGAAAGAACAATACCAAAAGACCGACCTAATTTACTTTATGCATGGTGTTATAAGGATGGTTAGGTTAGGTATTTGTTCCCACGATCCGCCGAACCGGAGGGATCTTCCGAGGACAATCCACTAGATAGTGTAGAGTCCTTAGGAATATTGAAAAAGGAGAAAAATGAGAATATGGGAAGAGTGCGGATGAGACAGCTAGTCTTGAAATAAACCCAACAAGGTTCTAGTTATGAAGTCTCGGTAAGCTTGAAGGGGTTGAAGAATGAAAAAGAACGGAATGAGAAAAGGGTGAAAAGAAATAGCCCTCCATCAATTCAACCTTAGGGCGATGTAGGGTTCAATACATATGCTCTGGTGGTTACTAAGGTAACATCGGTATTGAAGACAAGGCGTCATGGACCCAATGGACGCACTGCACTACAACTTCCCAAACCACTCAAGTTCCTCTTAAAGGGCTTGTTTCATTCTCACGGGAACCCGCATAATCTATCGACTTTCTCTTAGAGATTGTTGATATTGAAGAGGAGACCCTCTCCTAGTCTCCGCACAGAACCAAATGAGCACTATTGAGTCTAGAGCCAAGAGATCATCCACAATATCTCGTTAGGACACTAAATTCTTGAAGACTTGCTTTTTCACACAATGTGGAAAGTAAGTATATATTAAGAGTCCCACGCATTATCCTTGTGGTATTGCGAACATCCGAGTGATATGTAAAATTATTCACAATGAAGATGGAAATCCTTCTAGAGCCAACATCTTACAAGCTCTTGGTGGGTGACATGTGAGATCTTTTCTAAAGATCAAGCTTGTGACAACCGGATAGAAACGATGGGCGATTCATTCTTGAATCAACCTTGGTCCAGAATGGAATTGACGAATGCTTTTGGAAAACCGTTCGATGTGCAAACCTTCTTTTCTATAGCACGTCGAATGTGTATTCATTTTTCAAACTCAAAAGTATCTCGATTGAAAAATACTTTTAGAAAACCGTTCGATGTGCGAATCTCTTCTTTTCGCTAGCACGTCGAATGTGTACTCATTCTCAAATACAAAAGTATTTTTGATTGAAAATTGATCTTTCTTATAAAACCTTCGTCGTATTGCAAAACTCTTTCTTCAAGCAATACGCGATTTTTTCAAATCATTTTCATCAATCGGTGAATCTCAATTATTTGGTTCACTCACTCCGTGTTGTCTTCTTTGAGACGTTCGGTTTGAGAACATCTTGAACAATTGCGAAACCCTATCAAGGAGATTCTTAGGAATCCTACCGATCACGAGCGATACTTGTCTTGATCAGCGGGGAACCGTGGGCGTGTACCTCAATTCAACGAAGTGATCAAAGACACTTTCGTGCGCTTTATTGCTAATTGTCGTGTGCGGTACACCCGACGATTGCGGTGATCGAATTGAAGAGTCAATCCAAAGCCGCATGCTCACAAGATCCACACTTAATTTGAAGAAATCATGACCGGTGCATATCTACATAACACGGCTCGATATTTCATACTATGCTTATGCTTCTTTGCGCAAATATCATGAACCGATAAGGCTTCCGCTACTCGATGGAAAGATGTCATGATTCAAAAGTGTGAGCATGTCGGTCCAAAAGTCACAACATCACATGAAGGCAACACAACTATGGATGATCCAGAGATTTCTTGTGGTGATGATCTCAAAGAAAGCTCGAAGATCATCAAAGATGTGGATCGCTTAAAGGCCTCCACCGAAAGTACAAAGCACTCGGACTTTGAAGTTGCACTACAAAAGCACAAAGATTGCGGAATTGAAGAATTGAAGTCTGAGCTCAAGAACAAAGTCAAGAATAGAATTCTAGGATTCAAAATGTAAAATATGGGGTGACCTCCTTAGGGAGATTGTTAGGAATTAGAAAATTCCATAGTGAAGAGTCGGTCACCCCTAATATTATCTAGCATAAGTTAGCTCGTAGACATATCTTTATTTACGTTATGTAGTAGTTAATTAGTTTGTCGAGCGTAAAATAGTTTAGTGCAACACCGTGGAGGAAGGACGGGTCTTTACCCACCGTATCCACGATCCACAGCCGATAGGAGGTCGTTATTTGTAGTATAAATACCCTTCCATACATGGAAGGGTGGTGCTTTCAATCTAATATTCCATACTTTGTGTAAACCTCTAGCAAGAACACCTCTCTCTCTACTAACTCTCAACTATGGCAAACATGTATTTTGATCATCCAAGACCACCCGAATCATCAACACAATAAATATACGATCCTTGACCGTGGAGGACAGACGGTCTTTACCCACCGTATGCCCGATCCACATTTCCATAGGAGGCGAGTCTTGTAAGAAAACTATAAATACCCTCTACCTCCCAAGGTAGAGGGTTGGAGCTTCAATACCATTTTTCTTTGTTTCACATAGTTCCCAACTCTCTTCTCTTTCTCTCTCTAACACTTTCTCTCTTTAAACTCTTTTATACGCCTCTTTGATCTTGGTTGTTATGTGTTTATGAAATCCAATATCTTACAATTGGTATCAAGAGCCATGGTTTGATCACTCATCTTTCATGTTCTTTGTTTTAGTGGATTTCATAAGGTTTTTGGGGTTAAAAGTGTTTAGAAGAGTTTGAATCATTTGGATAATTTCTAGTGTTAAAGTTTGGATTTTGATTGTACTTTTGTGTTTAGAATCATCATATGTGCTTAGGTTTTGAATTGGAAGGCTTGAATCATCGTGGTTGGGTTGCTTTTGGATTGTAAAGTGGTTGTTTTTGAAAGTTGTACTAAGCGAGTTGCATTTCGTATAACGTTTCTTGGAAGCGAGTTGGTGAGTTGCTTGAAGCGAGTTGTCACTGAAGCGAGTTGTTACTTAAGCGAGTTGTCGCTTAAAGTTGTCTGTTTCAGTGAGTTTTCTCTTAAGCGAGTTGTCATTTAAGCGAGTTGTCCTGGAAGCGAGTTAGTAGCTTAAGCGAGTTGTCACTTAAGCGAGTTGGGTTCTAAGCGAGTTGTGTTCTAAGCGAGTTGGTTTTATGCGACTTGTCTATTAAGCGAGTTGTCTGTTTACGCGAGTTGTGTTTCATGCGACTTGTCTATTAAGCGAGTTGTCATCAAAGCGAGTTGACTGGGGTGCGAGTTGTCTTGGGGTGCGAGTTGTCTTGGGTGCGTTTTGTTGACTTTTCCCGACAAAACTTCAAATGGCCATAACCTTTGAACCGTAACTCCGTTTTCAGCGTTCTACCCATCAAAACGACCGTGAGAATGAGGAGAATGGCACGCCGAATAAACTAAAGTTAATTCGGGTTAACCTTCGAGGTCTAAATCCGCTCAGAACTGAAGTTATTGAGGTTTTTATGTTTCTAGACCTAAATTTCTCCGTAAAATCATGCATCAATCAATCCAAATCTCAACCAAACAACATCTCAGTTAATCCTACAACAAATCATAAGTCCTAACACAAAATTTTCTATCATTGTGTCGATCCATCACCATCTTAACACGCTCTATTGGTCATTGCTTAACGGTTTCTTCTTGATTTTGTAAAATCGCGAAGATTTTATTTCTCGGTTTAAATCATAGATTTGTAAAATTCCGTGCACGCCAACATCATGCATAATGATTCGATTCGCTTGTGTCTAAGATACTCGGTTTATCGACGTTATCAATGAACGTAAGATACCCACAATGTACAACAGACTATCGTGTTTGAGTCGATAATGCTAAAATGGATTCTTGGTGCTCAAATTCGAGAGAGAGAGGTGCACCACCCACAACCCGTGTAAGTTAATGCAAAGAAACGCTCCATGGATGATTCGGATGTACCCAAGAGAGAGATGCACCAACCACAACCTCTGCACGTTAATGTAGAGGAAAGTCGCATGGAAGTTTCATATACCTAGTCAGCATCTTCTAATCAAAATGATGATTATGAGTTTCATGAGTACTGCATTTATCCCCGATGACTCCTTACCTCTAAGCTTAACATATATAGGATCAAGTTGCCATCTATGAACAACGTGCTAACTGAAATGACCACACGCGAGCGTGAAATGGATTGCCAAATGCATACATTAATCAGAAAAAGTAACTTAAGGGAAGAAACATTAAAACAAGAGTTAAATTCCTTACAAGAGAAACTTAATAAAACTGTTAAGCAAAAGCAAGAACTTCAAGAAAATGTAAAAGTGCTTAAGCAGGAGTTCAAACAAAAGGAATCAAAACTTTTAAATGATTTTTCCAACCTTAAAACTTTGAAGAACAAACTTGAAAACAAGTTGTATGTACAAGGCAACACCATTCGGCATGCTCACATGATCATTAAGCATAGAGTATTGCGATAATCATAGTATTGGCCTTGTAGAAGAACTCAATCCTGAGTATGGTAAGAAAGCAAAAGCTGCTCAAAAAGTGATCTATGATGGTAATGAAATTCTTAAGCCTAGACAGAAGCCTACTTGTTTAGAGTGTACTGAAGAAGATAGAGAGTTAGAAGATGCCTCTAGAGAGAAAATGGAGAAGAAACTAAAAAATCCTTGGTGTATAGATCATAATATAACGTTCAAAACTCCAAATTACACTAAGGATAATTGGATTGCCTTAAACAAGTTTAGACCTCAAACTCAATTAACCCCTGAACAAGTGCTTTGGAAGTTAGATATGGAAAAGAAAAAATCTGATGAGCTTGTTGAAAAGAATCCTCCCCTTAGGAAATTGCCTCCAGCTACTGTGTATCCACCCAATACACCAATGCATTTAGTGCCTAAAACTCTTCCCACTCAAAGCAAGACCTTAATCAGCTTATATGTAGTTTACAAACTATTCGTTGATTTTGAGAAAAATTGTAAGAAGAGAATCACACCTACGGGGATAACTGAAGGGGAAAGGGGTTTTGAGCAAACAAAAGAATGTTATCTAACTGAGGTCATGCCTTTCTTTAAACAATTAAAAGATCAATTTGAAAGTCTTCAAAAGGCTATAGATACATAAGTTAAAGAAATGAAAAGAATGTTTAATGAAATGGAAAACGAGGTTAGAATATATGAATGTGAGCTTAAGAGCAATGAGATTGAGAGGAAGAATATTCACATCCTGAATGATAATTTGATTTCTAGATGTATTGCTCAAGATGTGTTCTACCTTTATTACAATTATTCCATTATCGCTTCTCGATTTCATGAATTGTCTATTGCTTTAAAAGTCTCCAAATATCGTGTCATTGAGCTTGAAACAAAAATTCTAAATTGCATGACAAAATCGAAAAGGATGATTATGATAACATGGTCAGCATTTTTCTAAATTAGAAGTTGATTATCTTGATTTACAATTAAAATATCAACATCTTAAAGTAAGTGTTAAAACCTCGAATGCTAAGACATCATCACACCCCAAAATACTGTTTTGCGGTGAATGGAATACCGGGCGTGACTACCATAGCATCACATTTACAGCTATATTGAGCGACCTAAAGTGTCGTTTTGAAAATACATCATTTGATCAAGTAAAATATTCGAGTTTACAAAACATAGGTCCCAAAAGATTTCCAAAGTACCAAAATGAGTTTGTTACAATCAAGCGATAGCTAAGTGCATAAAATCCATGTGAGGCGCTTACGTCATGCGACTCTATGATAAGTCCTTATGCATGCCATGAAGTATATTCCTTAGATACCGAAAATACATTGCTAAAGCGGTCAACAATAATGTTGGTGAGAATTCATAGGTTTATGTAAATGTTTTGTACGACCACCACAAGTATAAGTTATGTATGAAAAATATGCCACATGAAAATGATACAATTGCTATAAGCACATGACACGAAGCTAGATCGATCATGATGTTACGCCCAATGAGTGTTTGCCAAACAACTCTCATTCGATATTAAATGAAATGCATCCGTTTGACCGGTTGGAGCCACCAACCCGGATGGAGGAGTCACCCTCAATAGATCTATTCACTCACCTCGCCATCCGTAATTAACGGTTCATGATTATGAAATGGGGACATTCAATTGGAAATGAGGTAACTTAAACAATGTAAATGAATTTGATATACTTGGGCTCGTAATAAAATGATGTGCAATGTATTCTCCCCCGTAGGTTTGAAATAATATATTAACATGAAAAACGGGGCTATGAAAACTCACCTGATACAATGATTTGATGATATAGTGGCAATCCTGAAATGAGGTGCAATTTCTATCTGCAACCTAATATGAATGATATGATCTATTATAAAACATGAATATATATCGTACATGCAAATCCACATGTAATCTATACCACTTGTACATTTTTGAAAACGAAGTTTATCATCAAAATATATGTTTATGACATCTCGTCATGTTATAAAATACTTTATAAGTATTTACGTTGAAACAACATGCTAGGATAGTCGTTTAGTGATTTATCAAGAAATTATAGCTTTTCGTCGCAAAATGTAACACCCCCAAATCTCGGTACAACGGAAGACTTAATCAAGTTTTCGGGGTGTTACTATTGGATTGGTATCGAACACAAGTATAGCAAAAAGATAACCATTTAACCATTTAAAACCAATCCCAAATCAAATATTCAAACATTTAATCCGAAAGTATAATTATTAGGCCCAAAACATAGTTTAATAAAATAGGTCCCCATAGTTTATCAGAGTCAGAAATGATCCTTGAACCACGCCTCCATGCCAAGCTTCGACTGATCAAGTAATCCAAACATCTCTCAAAACACGAGAAATCATGCTAAAAGGTCACTTCTGTTGGTGAGTTCATAGGTTTAAGTTCAACAAAATCATAGTGGACTGTAAGAGTTGATTTGCTATGCAAGACCTAAGATAGAATAATACCGTTTGCACACCGATCCTTCCCTGATCACCAACCATATAACCACATAATCACATCCCGTATCCGTGATTACTTGGGCCCCGCGACTCTAGTCCAACCTGTCGTGGCAACCTCTAGAACGATTGCCAACCCGGACTAGGTCGAGGTAGAAGTTTATTCTTAGTTGAGCGCGGTTAAACCTAGATTAAGGCAACACTACGCGTATCTATCTAAACAATCAAGCATATAAGCAAATCCAAATAGTTTAATCGGTCCAAAAACAGTAGCATGATTCTCACCCCAAAATAGTTCAAAACGTAGTTAAAACGTATATAAAAGTGGGGCTATGAAACTCACCTCAAGCAATCAACGCAAGCAATCAACGCACAATAAACACTAGCAGAAGATAACAATATCACAACACAGCAACTATCGACTCGGCACAACCTATTAATGTAGACCAACTTTAATACACATATTCCTCAAAATTAACGGTATCTACCCCAATAGGTTCCATTTCTTTATTTCCAAAAACGTCTCGTTTCACCATTTAATCCTAGTGTTTGGTATTCCTCGTGTGGGTGTATCGACTCAATATGATGCCATGAATGCACTCAAACAACCAATATATAACTTCATACGACACAATGAGACCTCTAAATGATAAGCTCCATAGTCCAATAAGTTTCGAAATAAATAGTAGACCTTATCTAATTCGTCAACTCGATAAACTCATTTATTTATTCGTGTCGCTTATTATCCCATAAATCAATCGTATCCTAAAGAGTCATAAGGATAAGTCACCCATTAATAGGGTTACCCAACGTACCTAGCGGGCCCTTATTAGATTCGTCAACCTAATAAGTCCGCTACCCACGTGGATCAACACTATTAATGCTAGGTTATCCATAACCCATGCACACAACGTAAGCAATTAAATACTTACACAAATATTAAATGTCCACAATTGACATTTATTGATAAACGTGTACTCGAAACATTACTTACTTATTCATTACAAAACATTTCCAATTTAGTCGTTAGTTTCCATTTAAAAATAGTAAATAACAAGATAAGACTTGTTATCAACATTTTTGGTACAAAAGCCCATTTATTACTTATATTTCATAGTTTATTAGCATTTCATGTATACATATATAATTCGTCAAATTCCATTATTAATCTCATATCGTTATTCGTTTCGAGTCCACAAGCACGAGTCATAACTTCTCGGCTTTTAATCAATCAATAGTCCAAATTATACTAAAGTCCATGTTATGGCTTTGTCGGAGTCAACTATTGACTAAAAAGTCAAAGTCACGCCGACGTAGATCAAAGTCAACAATATATATATCAAGTCCAAATTAAATGTCACAATATCGTAATTCAATCCCAAACCAACTCAAAACAATCTCGCCAACCAATCAATTAACCAAAAGTACTCGAAACCAATGTTATGACTGTTAGGAATTAGAAAATTCCAGTATTGAAGAGTCGGTCACCCCAACTATTATCTAGCATAAGTTAGCTCGTAGACTTGTCGTTATTTACGTTTTTATGTAGTTAATTAGTTAGTCGGTGGCATAAAATAGTTTAGTGCAACACCGTGGAGGAAGGACGGGTCTTTACCCTCCGTATCCCCGATCCACAGCCGATAGGAGGTCGTTTAGTTTGTAACCTATAAATACCCTCTACCTTGCAAGGTAGAGGGTTGGATGTTCTTTGATAATCTAATATTCTACAAGTTTCTCTTACTAGAATATCCCACTTTCTCTCTCTCTAAAATCATCTATATACTCATTGTGTTAATGTTATGATATGTAAGTGAAATCCAATATCTAACAATTGGTATCAAGAGCCATGGTTAGATCATATCTTGCACATCTTTGGATTTCTAGTGGTTTTAGGTGGTTTTGAGTTTGAAAAGTTTTGTGGTTTTGCATCATTTGGGTGATTTCTAGTGTTAAAGTTTGGATTTTGATAGTACTTTTATGTTTAGAATCATCACAAGTGTTTTGGTTTTGATTTGGTAAGCTTGAATCATCGTGGTTGGGTAGTTTTGGATTGAAAAGTGATGTTTTGTGGTTTTCTTGCTAGCGACTTGACATTCGGACTTCATTCTTCGTAGCGACTTGCTTTGCAATTTCGTAGCGAGTTACGCTTTGGAGCTAGCGACTTAGATCTAGCGATTAACGATACAAGTAGTGGACTCTCCACTACGGGTAGTGACTTGTGGTAGCGACTTGGTCCATGGCGAGTTGCTCTTTAGCGACTTGAATCTTTAGCGACTTGATTAGCGAATTGTCGCCAAAATTTTGCTAGCGACTTAATGCTTAGCGAGTTACTACTTAGCGACTTGCAATTGTTTAGCGACTTGGTGGTATAGCGAATTAGGTGTTAGCGACTAGAGGATTAGCAACTTGTACTTAGCGATTTGGATGTTGATTTAACGACTTGGGATTATTGCTATTTAGTTGCTAGCGAGTTGGTTCAAAATCTCTAGAGACTTAGGGAGTAATTCATAATAACACAATGTCGGTCATCACGGATCCTTTAATCACCAAAGTACTTGCTCTCTATGACACAAAGACAAAATAGTGAAATGAATGCTTACCCGAATGCCATACATTTAATGATTCACATCGATTAATCGAACAACTCAAATAAGTCACTCTTAATGTCTCGCAAATGATGCTAAGAATATGGAATGCACCAATGAGCCGTTTCAACATCTCGATCGACTTCTCAAATTACTCTTATCTACAACCATGGATCGAACAAGTTGTGCCATCCTTCGCCGATTTTCCCACCTTGACAAGAACTGCTTTACTTAACTTAGAACGATCGAGGTTTCAAATTACCAAAGAAAAGGTCTCAACTGATGAGTCTCATGCCGCTCTTCAAACTATCTTCAATCAATTTCACCACTTATCCGGAAGAATATTCCTCGACTTTGATGATATCATGACCGGAATATCATTCAAAAACATACGGAATGGAAATTCATGAGTTCGAAACTCATTTACTCAACTTATGGGTAATATGGAAACATACATCAAGGAAGCGCAAAGAGAATAACAAGTCGAATGCGTTGAATGAGTACCAAGAGACACCATGGAGCAATTGTGACAAGTCATGCAACATTCCAGTTGAACCGATTGAACCATGAATGACATCGATTGCGTAATCTCGCTTGTAATGAAAAGGATGAAGACAACAAGATCGATCACAAACACTCGTGAGTCGAAAAGGTTTCTTTCGATAAGGTACACTTAATCGATCACACAAATTCTCATAAAAGGTACATGACTCTTACTCGAACATAACATCGTGGAATCAATCTTTGTTTTACCCGAATCTAATGCAAGTAACATGATTGAAAAAGGGGTATATGATGAGCTTTCAAACAAATTTTCAATTCTTGAAAAACACTATCTCATTGCAAATTGAAATACAACAAAAGGATGAAATGTTTTATGCAAAAAAACCGTGTACTAATCAGAACTTCGAATTTAGAGAATTTTTGAAATTAATCGCTTAAAATCCCGATTCGGGACAAAGATTCGACCATTGGCAATCGAAATTACTTCTTCGAAGCCTAGAAATATGACCGTCATGAGATGAGTGATGCACTAGAATCTAGGAATTCGAACTAGCTCTATGTGTGTCCAACCTTCTAAGAGAAATGAGCATTTAAGAATGAACCTTGAGGAAACAAACTCTAAGTTAGTCAATCAATCTAACCTTTGATGAAAGACATTGATAACCTCAAAGCACAAATTCAGATAAGAGCTTCAATATTGTTGCCATAAAAATGAGCTCAGAAGTCTGTTGGAAATAGGATGAACACTAAGTTTGCAAAACCTTCAACTTTGGGAAAATCAAATGTTCAGAACCACTTGAAACGAACAGTTATTAAACAACCTAATGCCTTTAGGTCTGAAAGAGCTAAACCATTGAAATCTAAGCTTACATCCCAAGTTGATAATATGTCTGTTTTGTCAAAACCAGTCACTTCATTACCTAGTTCAGATATGATGAATCTCAAACCTCGGACTTATAGTCAATTCTCACATATCAGAAATGCAATAAGTATTACTAGCTCTCATGCAAAACATCATTTGACTGATCAATCCCCTAAGAAATACTCGGATCACATAAGGACAAATAGTCAAACAAGGTTGTGCACTCATTTAGGTCAACTAGCTGTGATTTCAAATGGATTCCCACCGCGCATTTTTTAAGTTTACAGGACTTAAACGAACTTACATTCCTAGATCATGCCTCAGTGGATTCCACGGTAAACTCTTCAAGAATGTAGAACCTAATAGGATCCCCATTAATGATACGTCGTGTTACATCGTGATGCATCCAAATGTGAGATTAAACATGTCACTAACCCTTCTATGTACAAGTCTACATGTGCTTCAAGTACAATGTGCTCTCGCCTTTTAGGTACAATGCTCAACTCAATCAGAACTTCATGACTTGGTTCCCATCGAAATGAACATAGCTCATTCAGAGCTATAGCGTGTCGAGTTGATGTACTTCTTACTTTGACTCCTATTCATCTTGAATCGTGACTCGCTCTTCTATATCGTGTATAAATCACGTTTCTTAAAAAAAAAAAAAAAAAAAAAAAAATTGTCATTTTTCTCAATCTTTTAAATCTTTATAAATGTCATTCTTTTAAATTTACAATTTTATCATTTTTCTCAATCTAATAAAGAATACATTCCTTGTTATCGATAACATCTATGGTCCTAGAAATGTCATTCAATAATGGCACGGATCATAGATGAAGTTCGAACAATTGAAATATTCTTGTTTTTATAACGGGTTGATTAATGTCAATCAATGTTCTTTGATGACATTGATTAAGGGGGAGATTGTGTATATGTTTTCTTAACTATCTATGCCATTGGCTTCGTGCTAGTTATAATGCTTGCTCGCTTGTAAGTTGAGGTCGTGTTTTGCCTGTAACCGCTCACGGTTATGGTGTTTCTCTCGGTTGTAGGTTGTGGTAGTTTCTTGCTCATGTGATTATCATTGTGTACCTATGTATTAAGTGCCTAGCATTAAATGTTTAATTGATTCATGGTGATCATTGTGATAATCTAACTTAGTCCATAATCCGTGTTAGCAACTTACCACTCGTTCATCAAAACCATAGGGACCAAACTTGTCATATATTTGAAAGTTGTGTTGCACTAGCGACTTATCTCACTTCATTCGAAAACCACAGGGACCGAAAGTGTCATATTGCAAACGTCCCGCCCTTCACCCCTAGCGACTTACCAAGTTTTTTTCTCTTATTTCTAAATAATTTTTTTTCTTCTCTCTCTCTCGTTTTGTTTCTCCCTCTTCTCGTCAAAACCAATTATTCATCCTAGCGACTTAGCAAGTGGTATGTCGAATCTCTCCTATTTTCGTTCTCTATTACGCATATGTGTCTAGTTTCTAATCTGTCTCTTTATCCAGATCCTCTCGAGCTCGTGATTTGTGACTGTTTAATTCCCACCTAGGTTCGATTTGTCTTGAAATCGTTTTTGTTTGTTGTTGTTTGTTTTTGTTATTATGATGATTGAATATGTACAAATTGTTTGGTGTATCTTATCTTGATTGCTTGATAATTTGTCTTCATGATCTGGTAATGAATGTGTATTGGGTTGTTGGGTTCTGCTGTTATGAGTGTTCTTGATGGCGACTTATCGTGTTGTTGGTAGCGACTTAGCTTGTATGTTCTTCATGGCGAGTTAGCACACTACTTAGCGACTAAGATGCTGTGGCGAATTAATGTATTATATTGTGGCGACTTGTGTAGCGACTTAGTTGTCAGCGACTTGTCTTTACAAGTTAGCGAATTAGTAACATTAGCGACTTAGTTAACAAATTTGTAGCGACTTGGTTTTGTCACTGTTCATGGCGACTTGTCTTTACAAGTTAGCGAATTAGTAACATTAGCGACTTAGTTAACAGATTTGTAGCGACTTGGTTTTGTTACTGTTCATGGCGACTTGTCCTTACCGGTTAATTAATTAGCATATATAGCGACTTAAAGAGCTAAACTATTGGCGACTTGTCTGTGGTACTAGTGATGGCGACTTGTCTTTACAAGTTAGCAACATTGTTTACTTTCATGTTGCAAATTAGTTTTAGGATCGAGAGTTATTAAAATGTTCAAAGGTGTATTGCTAAAGTTGATCTCATTCTCACTATACTTAGGATCTCCTGATTCAACTTGTTTAGTCATCATACTCTATGTAATCTGCTATGACATTTCTGTTTAGGCAAACGGTACTTGGTTTCTCTCACGACAACCAAACATTACTTTTTGCCTCATGCATATTTGTTATATCACTTCTATATTTGTATCTTGGCTCATGACATGATCCCTTTGCTATGCACTCTTTTGCCTTTTAATCCCTTATCAGCTCGTCGTGTGAAAATTTATCTATAGGATTCTACTTCATTAATATGTGTTTTGGGGACTCCTTCTGAGTTACTGTCTCTATGTGTATATGTCTTAACGGTGCTCTCAATGTTGTCTCGCTTATCGCTTATTATCTAACTCGTTCCCAATCATTCTTGTTGATTGTATGTTTGCTCGGATCATCAATGGCAAGTTCAAACCACGAAAAGAGCGTTACCCTTCGGCATCATCCAAAGTTCTCTCGACGAAGAAATCCTTCCTGTGAGTCAATGGGCTGATATAGGAAAAAGTAACTGTTATGTGGACCTACAAAAGCTTCAACAAAATCCGATACTCAAAGTGTCTATTGACATCCTCAAAAACACAAACTTCTTCGGTGCTATTACCAAGCAATGCTCAATTCCCACCATTTATATTCAACAATTCTGGAACACCGTTCAATGGGACAAAATCATAGCTCAATACTCTTGCAAACTGGATGATAGGGAGTTCACGATTGATTCTCGATATTCGAGCAAGGCTCTTGGAATCACCCATGTGACCCTAACCTTCGTTCGAATCTCCACCGGTGTTGACGATCCGATTGTCTTTCTAATTGGGTTGGGTTATCGAGCAAGATTTCAAGAGCATCCGACATCATCATCGGACACATGTATCAACCCCGAGAGCTATTACAACTATTCTTAACTTGTGTTTATCCGGCAAAACATCGTGGTTCGATAAAGTGAGAATTCCTATCCCGCAAATCTTATGGGAATTGTTAATAGAGTTGATGTGAATGTCTCGGATCGTATTTGGGAAGAATTTTCTTTATCAATACACACATTCATATCGATAGAACTAATTTCGAACAAAGCTCAAGGCGAAAGAGATGAACAAGCTTGTGATTCCCAAAGATCCGATTTTCTAAGCTTGTTATCCGGTTCTTGCAACAAAATCACAACTTCACTCCTAGGTCCGAATCAACTTTACACAAAGCGTAAGATGAGTTTGTTTTAGGAAACCCGAAATATGTTCCTAGAGGTACGGATAAAGAAATATTTGATTGCCAATTCTCGATTGTCTTCTCACGTAAGATATCAAGAAGAAGGACTACTTCAAACAATACAAGAAAAGAGCTTCAAGTTCCTCTGCTGATGTCACACCTACTCCTCTCAACCCAAAGCTCCCAAGACCATCTCTGGCTCTAAAGCATCTTATGCCTCCTTCCTAAAAAGAGACGAAAGATCTCAACAAATGACTCCTCATCCAAAAGCATAAAGAAAAGAAGAAGAAGGTGGAAAAAGAAATTGGTGACAATGCCGAGGGAGCAAGGATAGCTCCAAGGTAGTTGATGATGATGATGTCGCTCGCAAATGGGGATCCAAAGAAACCCTAGAAAGTCTAAATGTGAAAGCACCAAGAGGTGGAGTTGTGTTAAGAGAGCCCGATCAACTACCACGACAACCAACCCAATAACACATGACAAAGGAAAAGGGACCAGAGTGTTGAAACCGAACAAGCAACTCACATGCTTTTAACGATCTCATCATCTCCATCAAGCACCACCAATCAATATGAGTGAAGAGAAGATCGAGAATCATCTCATGCTAATGAACAATCCGAGTGGACAAAGTGCCCGAAATATTTAAAGAATCTCTTACTCTTAGTGAGACTCAACTGCTTGAATGTTGACACTCTGCATAAAGGCTCGCAGGAGAACCTTGAGACAAGATCCGATGAGACCTTGAAGATGGATGAACCAAATCTTTCTACTAACTCTATCCTCACTTAAGGATCTTGATACGATTTCTCTTTTGGTGATCAATACATTAATGACAAACCCTTAGATACCGCACAATCCATGTATACCGTCAAGATTCAAAGAAGATACGCCAACCATTCCTCCGATGTCGACATCTTCATTATCAATCGCACTTCCACCTCCCATACCAACTCAATCAACTCAGACAAACACCACCGACATCATCACCGACCCCCGAACTGTCATTACAATTCTTGATATGGATGCTCCACCACTTCACCACCACGCATCCTTACCTCGATCAACTCTTCGACAAAGTCGTAAAAGGATAAGCTCGAAAGGCAACTTCCTAAATCATTGATTCCTTGTGGATCGTGTCTATAGATTGGAGCACCTCAACTTCAATGAAGGGGTTATCGCCGCTATTGAAGGAGAAGTCAAGGATGCAGGAATGGGCTATGGAGGCTCCACTTCTTAGACGATTCAAGGACCTACCTATCACCGATATGAGAGCACTACGATTGAAAAGATGTATGATGTCAAGAGACAAGCATGAGGTTCACAAGAAACTCTATGAGGCACTTGAAGAATCCATTAAGTTCGACAATTATGAGCGGTTTATGATTGACGCCGGGAAAAAAAGCTAAAAAGAAAAGGAGAACAATTGTGATGGAATCATTGATGAAGAACCGTAAAGATCCTCCTCCACCTCCACCACCAACGGGCGCTGGAACTTCGAGTCGGTGATCCTTCTACGACAACCAACACACCTCCACCACAACCACCATCATCACCGCCAAAACCTTTAATCAATCGGGTCCTACAAAAGAACAGAGTACTAAGAAGAAATCACTGCTCGACAACGGTTGATTCAAGGTTCACATCCACATCCACCTCAATTCTCGATGATTAAATGGTTCACGAAGAGTCGCATGTCATGGTCGACTCGTAACTGGATGAAGATGATGCATCTACGAAGCATATTCCTAAGCCATCGTAAGATTGGTTTGATACTTACATGGTCGGAATCGCACTAGCACATCCGAGTAGCTCCTTCAAGAGACACAATTCAAAGTCGCATTGTGGAAGATAGACCTCCTTCTCCGTAACCTACATGGACCATCCCGAGTCGACTTTATGATTCACGACAACAATTGGGCATCGCCTATCACCAATAATTATGAAGTTCCACCAAGACTCTTCTCGCACTACATCGAGATATGGGAAGTTTTATTAGATGGTTTTGTGAACGGAAGAGTATCTCATCCATAACTCCAAGAGATCTTGAAGGACAAGCTTATGAAATTGTCAAAGTCTTCCACTGATGCAAATCATCTTCAATATCGATGGAAGAATGCCATAAGATGTCGAATGACCAAGTCGGTGAGCAACCGATCGCTTCAATGTCAACAAATCTCTTCCTCTTGGTGGTGAACCCGGTCGATGACCATTCAGCTGAATTCTTCTTCAATCACGACTTGACTATTTGTGTGCTCGCTCTGTGAAAGAAGACCGCTCTATCAATATCAAAGATGAAAGTCGCAACCTACTCGATCGGGGCTTGAACAGATGGTTCCCGATCAATTCAGGTGATGAAGAACAAAAGTATGATATTGCGACTTCTTATGGTATTTCTCACTAGTGGTTCAAAAAGAAGAAGTTCTACATCGAAAGACATGGTGTCGATAAAATACGCAATGATGTCGATCAAAGCCGCAAATCTTAAGTGTTGTTTGAGTAGAGATCTTCCTATCTATGGATATGAGTATTTGAAGAAGATAGTCCTTAAAAGAGCAGACCTCAAAGAGTATACTATTGAAGAGAACGACTTCAAACATCTTCTCGCCAAATGATTTCAAGATCTCTATCTCTTAAATCTTCAAGGACACCTTGAGCATTTACCCGTCCGTAAGAAAAGGCCCTCTGCACTGCCACTCTTTGGATCGGGGCTTAGTCATTCGAAACGAGTTGAGGACTTTCGACTTGGCATTGAAAGCTACCAAACCAGATCAACCTTACAAGTCCACAATGGAATGCAACGGGCATGAATTTCATCGCGAATACAAAGTCCTTGACACCCCTAGAGCCGCCATCTTCACCGATGATATGGATCTCGTATGCTTATGCGCCTATGTGAGCTCTACAAGTTTAGTGATGGTACTCTCAAATTGGTCAAGAAGAACTTGACACCGTAATGAAAGAAGTCAAAATTGATATGAAATCTTGGGTTAAGACTACTTTTGACTGATGATGACTTGAAGAGGTGTGAACACTTCATTGCCGCAATCGACGAAGACTCAAGACACGAAGGATCTTCCGCACTTTGAAAGTTTTGTTGGTGGAAGGCTTCGGATGGTCACTACAAACTTCTTTAGAGGATCGAATGAAGACATCTTCGCAAGTCGTTTATGTTGTGTTTTTAAATATGTGTAATATGTGGTGTACTAAATATGAACAACTGTAATACATGTAATAGTGATAGATTTGTACAATGGTTTCCCTTGTAAAAAGGGAAACATCCGTGTTGTCCATTTCGATCATATAAAACCGGACACATTTTTCTCCTACAAATATTTTACCTCATACATATTTAAATACTTGAGATCCAAAATCTCAAAGGATTTAAGATTTTGATCGAGGAGAAAATGTGATATAAATATGAAAGATGTTAAAAGATAAGATGACCAATTTTTTGTGCATACTTCTCTCTAATATGTGCTAAACAATTTTCTAATCTCAAGCATATATTAAGGGGAGAATTCTCTTCAAGAAATTCATGTCATCGGTACACAACTTTCAATCTTTCTAAGGTACCCCGATTGTATGGCTTCAAATCCTTTGGTGATCATGTATGCACTTAAAGGGTTCCTCTAGTATGTGCAAAACTCTTTTCAAACCTCGAGGCACATATTGAGGGGAGCAAACTTATGAAAACCTC
Source organism: Chrysanthemum lavandulifolium (assembly GCA_022545495.1). Classification (NCBI taxonomy): domain Eukaryota; kingdom Viridiplantae; phylum Streptophyta; class Magnoliopsida; order Asterales; family Asteraceae; genus Chrysanthemum; species Chrysanthemum lavandulifolium. The sequence goes on from CM040238.1 coordinate 209,004,567, forward strand.
ATCCTTCCGAAATGCTTTATCTTCTTGATATGATCGTGGAAGTGATGTCGATATCTTTAGAAAATGGTAATCAAAGAAGTAAATTCTTCCTCTTGCCTCCGTGTGGAAAACGATTTCAAACATTTGATGCACATGTTGAGGGGAGCACTTGTTCTAAAAATATCAAAAACAATTCGGTACAAAATGTTTTGATTATATATCACAAGTATCCGGATTGATTTTCAAATGGTTTTCAATTGGTTCCAATGGCGTATGAACAATACCAAATTGACCGACCAACTTTACTTTATGCACGGTGATATAAGGATGATAAGGTTAGGTATGTGTTCCCATGATCCGCCGTAACCGGAGGGATCTACCGAGGACAATCCACTAGTTAGTGTAAAGTCCTTAGGTATGATGATAAAAGGAAAAAGTGAGATATGGAAGAGTGCGGATCAAATAGAGTAAATCTCGGAACAAACCCAACAAGGTTCTTGCTATGAAGTCTCGGTAGCAATCAAGGGGTTGAAGAATTAAAAGAATTGAATGAGGAAAGGGTGAAACAAATAGCCCTCCATTTATTCAACCTTAGGCGTAAACCGGGTTCAATTCATATGCTACCGATGGTAACATCGGTATTGAAGACAAGACGTCATGGACCCAAAGGACGCATCGCACTTCAACTTTCCAAACCACTCAAGTTCCTCTTAAAAGGACTTGTTTCATTCTCACGGGAACCGACATTATCTATCGACTTTCTCTAGAGATGGTTGATATTGAAGAAGGAGACCTCTCCTAGTCTCCCACAGATCCAAATATGCACAAATTGAGTCTAGAGCCACGAGATCATCAATAAATCTCATTAGGACACTTTCAATGAAGACTCTCTGCTTCACACAATGTGGAAAGAGATTATATCTGAGTCCCACGATTATCCTTGTGGTATTGCCGAACATCCGAGTGATGTGTTTACATATTCACTATGAAGATGGAAAGCCTTCGAGCCAACATCAAACAAGCTCCCGGTAGGTGGCATGTGAGATCTATTATATAGATCAACCATGTGACAACCGAATGAAACAATGGGGCGATTCAATCTCTTGAATCAATCCCGTTCAAAGTTATGGATTGACGGATACCTTTGAAAACCGGTCTTTGTGCTTAACAACTCTTTTCTTTAGCGATCGACCGTGTACTCATCTTTCAAACCAAAGGTGTTTTATGATTGATAATTGATTTTCAATAAAACCTTCGTTGTATTGCAAAACAATTTCTATTGAGCAATACACCATTGTTTTTCAAATCTCTTTTCATCAATCGCTGGACTTAAAATTACGTTCACTCACTCCGTGTTGTCTTCTTTGAGATGTTCCGGTTTGAGAACTGCTAGAACAACATTGCGAAACCCCGTCAAGGAAATTCTTCGAATTATACCGATCACAGCGAAGACATGTACCGATCAACGGGAACCGTGGGCCGTGTACCTCAATTCAACGAAGTGATCAAAGACACTTTCGTGCGATTTATTGCTAATCGTTGTATGCAGTACACCAGCGCTTGTACCGATCGTAATGAAGCGGTCAATCCATAGCCGCATGCTCACTTAACACATTCATCTTAAAAGAAATCATGATTAGTGCATCAATGACTCGATATTTTCACTCCATGCTTCGCTACCGCCAATATCATGAATCAACAAAAGCTTCCGCTACTCGATAAGAAAACACCATGATCCGAATGTGAGCATGTCGGTCCTAAAGTCACAACATCACATAATACCAACACCACAAAGGATGTCTCGAGATTTTGATAGCCGATGATCTCAAAAGATGGCTCATAATTATTATCTCATGGATCATTAATGACCTCCACTTTAAAGTACAAATCTATGCACTTTGAAGTTGCACTACTTATGCACTAAGATTGCGATGTTGAAGTATTAATGTCACGAGCTCAAGAACAAAGTCAAGAATAGAATGCTAGGATTTGAAATGTAAACATGGGGTGACCTCCTTGGGGAGATTGTTAGGAATTAGAAAATTCCAAGATTGAAGAGTCGGTCACCCCAACTATTATCTAGCATAAGTTAGCTCGTAGACTTGTCGTTATTTACGCTTTTATGTAGTTAATTAGTTAGTCAAGAGCGTAAAAGCAGTTTAGTGCAACACCGTGGAGGAAGGACGGGTCTTTACCCTCCGTATCCCCGATCCACAGCCGATAGGAGGTCGCTTAGTTTGTAACCTATAAATACCCTCACCTTGCAAGGTAGAGGGTTGGATGTTCTTTGATAATCTAATATTCTACAAGTTTCTCTTACTAGAATATCCCACTTTCTCTCTCTCTAAAATCATCTATATACTCATTGTGTTAATGTTATGATATGTAAGTGAAATCCAATATCTAACAATGACCCTAACGGTCATGACACGGTCGCGGTATAACAACCCGTAAATTTTCCTACTGATTTTTCACGGCTTGATTTTTTTTTCTTTTCTTTCTCTTTCTTTTCGATCTATAATCGCGACCAGTTACAGTCAAAATATAAAAATAAACTAGCATAGCCGACGCCAAGATTTTTATAATAGTATTCAAGACGCCCAAAAATATAATTTTATATTTTTCGACACCGGAGAGTACGCTACGGAGACCGACAACACACGCAAAGACAAGTTATACAATATTCATAATAGGACAAAATAAAAGAAATAAAACTTATATCCTCTCTCTCTCCCACGTTCATTACCTGCACTTCCCCTCTCTCTTTTGTCGACACAAACCAGGGAGACAAACACCAAAATAGGTGCTTTCCTTTTCTCTTTAGAGTCAACTTCCATAAGCTATCACTCCTACATGCCAAATGTTATCCCTACTACCCTAGTCATCACGAGGGTACGTGGAAAGAGATGGGTGCCAAGAGAAAGCTTAGATTTGTAGGAAACATGTCTTGGGTTAGCAATAGAGTCACTATCACCTTCCAATTCTTTCCACTATAAAAGGGTTTCATCTCGTAAAGCTTCATAATCATCTTCTCTCAAATCGAAATTAGGGTTTTATGAATAAAAGGGCTTTTAGAATTAACTTAGGGTTTTGTTATTGGGTACATAAGGAAGGTTTCCTGGTGTTTAATTGTCTCATTCATCCCGAGCTCTTCCAAATTGCAGCCCTTGGTGTTCGGGTTTTTCCCATCGACCACGGTTTGATTGTTGTAAGAACTATACTTTTGTTATTTTGACTAATTTGTTGTTTAATCTCTTTATAATTCGAACTTTGTATGTCAACTTGGCATTGCTTGGATTAGTAAAGATGATGTTGTGTTATATGTTGTTGTTGTTGCTGACTGTCGAGAAATACAAAAGGAAAACAAATAAATATTAAATTTTATTTCTTAAATTTTGGCTTATCTTAAATTGCTTATTGGCTTATTTTCCATGCTCTAAAAGCCTATGTATCTCGACTGAAATAAGCACACCCCGAATGGGGTAAGTTCCAGGCTCTAACATGGAGTCATGGTTATATCATGTCGCGAATTAGGACTAGTTTCGGAAGTAGCATGTTAGTCGCCTTTGGAGTCGAGTTTTTGATTCTAGAGTTGTTCAAACTCGTTGTCAGAATATGGTGGTATGATCGTTTGTTTCGGGGTCAAAAATCTAGAGCCGTAGTTAGACTCGCCAGGGTCTCACAATAGCTCGAAACACCTTGTTAAAGTTGATTGTTATTGTCTTTTTGTCCCAAGTGTTGGTCCTTGATTCACGAGTAATGCATCTCGTTTTCAAACCGGTTATGTTGCCAAGCTAAGTACCCCATCTTTAGTCCTTGAGCGTTAAAGTGATACAAATAAACCCCGTATTCCTTGTCCCATTCTTAGCGTCAAAAATTTTGTTAATACCATCTTGTGTCCATTATGATGCATGTAGAACCATGTCCCTTATCCTCCGAATGTCAAGGTGTTATAAGTGTATTTTTACCTCCTTCTCCTCCTGTCAAACTTTCCTTTTGCATATTATGTCAAATTGTGTTGTATGAACTGATTTGGGCCATAGAGCCCAGGTAATATCAAGGGTCCGTTTTATTTGCTTTGAATCTTTGCCAAAGCCCACGAGTGAGGGTCCGTTTGGTATAGACCAAACCAGGCCGCATCCCCCCCCCCTCTCTTCCCTTGTTATCATTTAATCTTGTCGTTTCGCCTTATAAACTTGGCTCGTGTCTCGGGCCGCAGCCCGAGCACGACACTCGTTAAAAGTTTTCAAAAAGATAAAATATAACCCAAGTATATATAAATATACCTATTATGTACATACGTAATAAAATTAATAAACCTATGTTTTAAATTAATGTTCCAATTTCGGAATGTATTTACAAAAACTAATCCATAGATATTCCGCTCCAAAGTTATAAGAATTATTTTGACAAATATAGTTTCGATATGATATTAACTCTAGTATATATATATATATATATATATATATATATATATATATATATATATATATATATATATATATATATATATATATATATATATATATATATATATATATATATAATGACATATTAAAAACCGACGAAAGATTTTTATTAAACTTGCACATACATATATATACATCAATTATATGTAAAACTTTCAAGATAAATATTACTTCGATATCTTTTATAAAACAAGACATGTATTTTTGTGAAAGCCGTCGTTAAACACCTATATACATATGCGTACTTTTGGCAACTAGAACAAATTAACTATACTATGACGTTATTTTAGCAAAATTTTCCAAACCAATCAATATAGTATTTCTTTTATAGCGAAATATACTCTTTTCAATGTCATTTTAAACCAATACTTACTAGCCGAATTATACTATTTTGAAATTAATACCTTCAAAACTTAACGACAACACAACAACGACAACAACAACACAACATGTAAATTAAATAAAGTAGGTAGACTTTATTTAGCAAGGAATCAAAACTGAGATTTGACACACTAATTTAGGTTGCATGTTGGAGCTACTTGTTACTTAATCTCTGTGTGCCTTATTGTTGGGAATTATAAGTTTGAGTTGATAAAGACAAAAAGAATGAAACAAGAGGGACTTAATATGACAAGAAGGAAACCTACTAAAAGATGAAAGGGCTTGCTTGCAATGGAAGTTTTATTATTTAGTCCTTATCCTCTAGTATATAAAGAGGACATAGGTGTAGGTTTTTAATTAAGTCTTCTATAATGTAGACGTCTAGTAAATGTGTGTATGTGTCCTAGGCGTATGTTCATGTAAACGCATAGGTTATTAGTTTAGTTAGTAGACGTGTTCCTATAAACGTCTAAGATTAGTTAGTGTTAGTGATTGAAAACCTTGTTCAATAACAAAGTATTGTTTTGATTATTCCGCTGCTTATTATCTTTGTTATTGATCCTAGCTGAGCTTATAAACGATCTTATCAATTGGTATCAGAGCGGGGAGCTCTTGATATAGGGATCTACAAGGTTTTTTTTGAAGAAGAAGGAAGAAAAATTCGAAGCTGTCAAAAAATTCGTAATACTGCAAAGACTATTTTCCGTAAGGCATAACTTTTATTGAACCGTTGATTGAGCTAAAATTTGAACCGAGCTTGGTATATGTATCTTTAATCTCACCTAAGGGATTGTCAATCGGAGCTCTTAATCAAAGTTATAAGCAACAAGTCTGCCGCAGAAAAATCCGTAAGGTTACAACAAGACTGTTTGAACGATCATAACTTTTTCGTTAACCGTTGGATCGTAACGAAATTTTGGGTGGATGTTCTCTATATATCAATCTAACTTTCCACCGAAGGGATCTTTCATCCGAGCTTTTATGTGAAAGTATCACTGAAAGTATCTTTATGTATTTTCAAAGCATCGATTTCGAAAGTACCGCAGATTCAAGTTTGAAAGTACCGCTTCGCTTTTCAACGCATCACTGATGCTTATATAATCTAAGCACTTGATGCGAGGTACTTAAAGTACTACTCAAGGTAATCACATTCTCAAAGTACCGTGAGGAGGTTTCAAAGCATCGTTATATTTAAAGTAATCGCTTCTCGATTCATTCAAAGTATTGTTCTTACAAAGCATGCTTTCAAGGTTTTGCATGGCTAAACTTATTTGATTGGCGCCTAATGGTTTATTACGAGGAGATTTGGAGTTAAGGGAAGTCGAGCGTGATAATGGTTATGGATTTTGGATGACACACACACGTAATGATTATTTGGTTCACACACGTAAAGAAATTTATGTTCTTAAAAGGATTTAAAAGCTCGTTTTGGAGATTTATTGAAAAATTGATTACGAAGAGGATTATTTATCACTTATTTAAAGGTGAAGTGAAATTGCTTGATTTGTGTTCTTATCATCTAGCTTGTTGAATCTAGCAATGTGTGATTTTTCTTATGATGCTCTATGCACACATTGTCTATCACTTGAAGGAGTTACATTGTAGTGCTCAGTGTCTCATACTAGTTGAGGATTCTTGTCAAGGGATTGCGGTCTACTTATATTTGGTGATACTTATAAGTATGGAGTTCCGTGGATAGTAAAAGATTTAAGACACAAGTTTGGGAAATTCTACTTCTTCATCAAGTTCGTTATATTTGGTTTTCTTCACAAGTAATCATTACATAAAGCCTACAGATTTGAAGAATCAAGAAGATGGTTAACATATGGGTTTCAGGGGAAGCTTATTGTTAAATGTTTAACCATCTACATGCATCACTCAAGGGAAGTGTTTGATTTTTACCATCATTGATCATTATTACTACGCTAGTTGGAGTTTTCACCGTTTGGATCCATTTTTCTTATGATGCGTAATGGTGGGCGATTTGAAGCATTGAAGTCTTAGATTGGAAGTATGATATTGGTTCGTGGTGGTCAAGATCATTATTTGCATACGTTCCTATTTGGATAATAACAAAAGGGGAAGAGATGTTTGAGTGGCATGGCATGGATTAAGGGAAGACAAAGGAAGACATACTTGTTTCATTCATGGTGAGATCCCCGATCTCAATTTCTCTACTGCCTAGGAAGTTCGCTCAAGAATGGTTTTGTCATTATCAACTAGGGAAGATTGTTGGGTCTATTATAGATTTAATGATACAAAACAAGAAGAATGAAACATAAAGGACGACAAGATGTAGACGCCTAAAGGTGTGTGTGTGGGGAACCTAGGCGAGGGATTGGAAAAACGCCAGAGTTTAGTGGTTTAGTGGTTTAGTTAGTTAGTGTTAAAGATCAAGTCTTTGATCTTTATTATTGTTTAGTTAGTTTATGATAATGAAAAACCTTGTTCATTATAACGTTAATTCTTATTGAATATTCCGCTTTCGTTATTATGTGTTCCTAGATATAATATTAGACCTCGTCTAAGAGCTTACAATGATCTTATCACTTATTCACCGAATTGCTGAGGTGAGTTTATAGCCCCACTTTTACTTTTACTTACTTGCTTTATAAAACTATGGGGTGAGAAACATGCAAAACTCTTTTCGGACCTAAAACTAAAAACACTATTATGTGAAACAACCTTGAATCCCACTATGCTACCGTCAATTCCCTTTGGGGAAGCGCGATTGTTATGAATAGATCTATTGGGGATGACACCCCCGTTCGAGTTTGACCGGATAGGTAAACGTCGAACGTATATCATATCGACTACAAGTGTACTGGAAATACACTTGCCGGGCCCTTATATATAATGCTTCTAGATGCATGCACACTGTCGTAATTTCGGTTGCATGAGCTTGGTACTAGCATAATAGATTTTTACTGCATATAATATCATTTACGGAGATGCTTATATGTACCACTATGGTCCAACTTTAATGTTTTAAATTAAACCTATGAACTCACCAACCTTTGTGTTGACATTTTAGCATGTTTTCCTCAGGTTTACTTCTTGGCGTGGGCAATGGCAATGGCATTCATTGAAGACTGGCATCCGAAGTGTTTCCAAACATTCTAATACAAATTTTAATGGGACAACATATATTTTTATGGGTTTTACTTCCGCACTTTGAAACAATGGTGTAAAACTATTTCTTAAATTAAATCTATATTTTGAAAATGGAATAAATTTTCCATTCTTTATTACCTTGTGTTATGAGTATTGATTTAGTAGCACCCCATGACCCGAACGCTTCCGCTGTGAAAATTTGGGGGTGTTACAGATTGGTATCAGAGCCAAGGTTATAGAGAATTAGGTATTTTTCAAAACCTAAACTATAACCACATTTCTTTAGAAACACTTCAACGCCGCCACAGCTGCCAATGTCTGCCATGCCTTGCCTACTGTTACTCGATGTAGTCGTGCTATGTGTTACTATTGTATTTTAGGTTCGTATAAACTCTTATTTAAATTAAATTAATTATTTCTCAAAATCATTAAGTTTCTTAATTAACTCACATTTAAACTTTAAGACTGTTCTTGTTTGATTGGGTTGCGAAGTTTAAATGTGTATAAGCTCATTCTCATTTAAACTTTAAAGTCGTTCTTATTTGATTGGGTCGCAAGTTTAAATGAGAATAATGTTGATGTAACAAACTTGATGAGATTAAGGAATAATTAACTTAAGGAGAGTGTAGAGTAGACTACAAATGCTTATACTTGTTACCCCTCTATGTTAAACTGCGTAACATGCCCACTATTACAATATCGCACTATGCTATGCTTCCATAACCGCTTCTACGTTATTTACGTATGTAACGCACAACTCGTCATCAGATCGACCTCTCACGTTATTTCGTATGTAACGTATAACTCACATCAGATAAACCTCGACGTTATTTCTTTATGTAACGTATAACTCATCATTGTCTCTATGTTATTTCTTTATGTAACATACAACTACTTGATTCTCGCGCACGTATTTAAACCACCTCTGTCACTGGTCACAATCTCTTATGGCACTCTTATGCTCTATCCTTCGTAACCTCATACGACCCTGCTATTTCTGTTTTGAACTCAACTATCGCCTCATGTCGCTAAATCTTTCCTGAACGACTAGCACCATTCCTGACGACACGTTTTAAGTATATATATACCCACATCTCGTCACCGTATCAACCCCGACGATCCTCGCATCTTAAACCACGAGGACGTGGTTTCTTTTAAGGGGTAGGTACTATAACAACCCGTAAAATTTTCCTACTGATTTTTCACGGCTAGATTTTTTTTTCTTTTCTTTCTCTTTCTTTTCGATCTGTAATCGCGACCAGTTACAGTTAAAATATAAAAATAAACTAGCATAGCCGACGTCAGTATTTTTATAATAGTATTCCGAAGACGCTTCCAAAAATATAATTTTTATATTTTTCGGACACCCGGAGAGTACGTTTACGCGAAGACCTGACAACACACGCAGTACAAGTTATACAGTATCTATAATAGGACAAAATAAAATAAATAAAACTTATATCCCTCTCTCTTTCCCACGTTCATTACCTGCTCTTCTCCTCTCTCTTTTGTCGACACAAACCAGGGAGACAAACACCAAAATAGGTGCTTTCCTCTTCTCTTTAGAGTCAACTTCCATAAGCTATCACTCCTACATGCCAAATGTTCTCCCTACTACCCTAGTCATCACGAGGCGCGGCTGTGGAAAGAAATGGGTGCCAAGAGAAAGCTTAGATTGGTAGGAAACATGTCTTGGGTTAGCAATAGAGTCACTATCACCTTCCAATTCTTTCCACTATAAAAGGGTTTCATCTCAGAAAGCTTCATCATCAGCTTCTCTCCAAATCGAAATTAGGGTTTTATGAATCAAAGGGCTTTTTAGAATTAACTTAGGGGTTTTGTTATTGGGTACATAAGGAAGGTTTCCCAGGTGTTTAATTGTCTCAATTCATCCCGAGCTCTTCCAAATTGCAGCCCCTTGGTGTTCGGTTTTTCCCCATCGACCCACGGTCTAATTGTTGTAAGAACTATACTTTTGTTATTTTGACTAATTTGTTGTTTAATCTCTTTATAATTCGAACTTTGTATGTCAACTTGGTATTGCTTGGATTAGTAAAGATGATGTTGTGTTATATGTTGTTGTTGTTGTTGACTGTCGAGAAATACAAAAGGAAAACAAATAAATATTAAATTTTATTTCTTAAATTTTGGCTTATCTTAAATTGCTTATTGGCTTATTTTTTTTGGCTTATTTTCCATGCTCTAAAAGCCTATGTATCTCGACTGAAATAAGCACACCCCGAATGGGGTAAGTTCCAGGCTCTAACATGGAGTCATGGTTATATCATGTCGCGAATTAGGACTAGTTTCGGAAGTAGCATGTTAGTCGCCTTTGGAGTCGAGTTTTTGATTCTAGAGTTGTTCAAACTCGTTGTCAGAATATGGTGGTATGATCGTTTGTTCCGGGGTCAAAAATCTAGAGCCGTAGTTAGACTCGCGAGGGTCTCACAATAGCTCGAAACACCTTGTTAATGTTGATTGTTATTGTCTTTTTGTCCCAAGTGTGAGTCCTTGATTCACGAGTAATGCATCTCGTTTTCAAACCGGTTATGTTGCCAAGCTAAGTACCCCATCTTTAGTCCTTGAGCGTTAAAATGATACAAATAAACCCTGTATTCCTTGTCCCATTCTTAGCGTCAAAAACTTTGTTAATACCATCTTGTGTCCATTAGGATGCATGTAGAACCATGTCCCTTATCCTCCGAATGTCAAGGTGTTATAAGTGTATTTTTACCTCCTTCTCCTCCTGTCAAACTTTCCTTTTGCATATTATGTCAAATTGTGTTGTATGAACTGATTTGGGCCATAGAGCCCAGGTAATATCAAGGGTCCGTTTGATTTGCTTTGAGTCTGGGCCAAAGCCCACGAGTGAGGGTCCGTTTGGTATAGACCAAACCAGGCCGCAACCCCCCCCCCTCTTCCCTTGTTATCATTTAATCTTGTCGTTTCGCCTTATAAACTTGGCTCGTGTCTCGGGCATGACCCGCTACCGACACTCGTTAAAAGTTTTCAAAAAGATAAAATATAACCCAAGTATATAAATATATACCTATTAGGTACATAAGTAATAAAATTAATAAACCAATGTTTTAAATTAATGTTCCAATTTCGGAATGTATTTACAAAAACTAATCCATAGATATTTCGTCTCCAAAGTTATAAGAATTATTTTGACAAATATAGTTTCGATATGATATTAACTCTAGTATATATATATATATATATATATATATATATATATATATATATATATATATATATAAATGACATATTAAAAACCGACGAAAGATTTTTATTAAACTTGCACATACATATATATACATCAACTATATGCAAAACTTTCAGGATAAATATTACTTCGATATCTTTTATAAAACAAGACATGTATTTTTGAGAAAGCCGTCGTAAACACCTATATACATATGCGTACTTTTGGCAACTAGAACAAATTAACTATACTATGACGTTATTTTAGCAAAATTTTCCAAACCAATCAATATAGTATTTCTTTTTATAGCCGAAATATACTCTTTTCAATGTCATTTTTAAACCAATACTTACTAGCCGAATTATACTATTTTATAATTAATACCTTCAAAACTTAACGACAACACAACAACGACAACAACAACACAACATGTAAATTAAATAAAGTATGTAGACTTTATTTAGCAAGGAATCAAAACTGAGATTTGACACACTAATTTAGGTTGCGTGTTGGAGCTACTTGTTACTTAATCTCTATGTGCCTTATTTACCGAACTGCTGAGGTGAGTTTATAGCCCCACTTTTACTTTTACTTACTTACTTTATAAAACTATGGGGTGAGAAACATGCAAAACTCTTTTCGGACCTAAAACTAAAAACACTATTATGTGAAACAACCTTGAATCCCACTATGCCACCGTCAATTCCCTTTGGGGAAGCGCGATTGTTATGAATAGATCTATTGGGGATGACACCCCCGTTCGAGTTTAACCGGATAGGTAAACGTCGAACGTATATCATATCGACTATAAGTGTACTGGAAATACACTTGCCGGCCCCTTATATATAATGCTTCTAGATGCATGCACACTGCCGTAGTTTCGGTTGCATGAGCTTGGTACTAGCATAATAGATTTTTACTTCATATAGTATCATTCACGGAGATGCTTATATGTACCACTATGGTCCAACTTGAATGTTTTAAATTAAACCTATGAACTCACCAACCTTTGTGTTGACATTTTAGCATGTTTTCCTCAGGTTTACTTCTTGGCGTGGGCAATGGCAATGGCATTCATTGAAGACTGGCATCCGAAGTGTTTCCAAATATTCTAATACAAATTTTATGGGACAACATATATTTTTATGGGCTTAACTTCCGCACTTTGAAAGAATGGTGTAAAACTATTTCTTAAATTAAATCTATATTTTGAAAATGGAATAAATTTTCCATTCTTTATTACCTTGTGTTATGACTATTGATTTAGTAGCACCCCATGACCCAAACGCTTCCGCTGTGAAATTTTGGGGGTGTTATACGTGGTCAAGATCACGTGAACCAAACAAGCTCTAGAAGCTTTTCGGCTCCACGCGTCTCATCCAAACCTCAACAATACCAATCAACAAGCTACCAAATCGACCCAACTCGGACCCATGACCCAAGTAGGCCACGTACACCAACCCATGGGTCACGTACGTGAACATGGTGGTTCGTACGCCATCCCAAGCCAATCCAAACACATCCAAATCACTTCCACAACATCCCAATCCAATCATTCAAGCTCAAAACACTAACCAAACACGAAACCCATCATCTATCTTAACCAAAAATATGCAACTAAACCCTAAATGCACAAACCCATCAAATTAATACACCACACATGTACCAAACACTAATTACTTGTTTGTTTATACACTAATTAACTTTAATTTCATGTTCCACCCAAAAGCCCCGAAAATTATAATTAGGTCGAAACCCTAATTTTCAATTCATGGGTTTTTATTGCCCAATCAAGCTCAAAACATGTTCCATTTACCTTATCTAATCACCAATTGCAAAACCCCTTTGAAACCCTAAAAGTACGAATCTTAATCATTGAATTTGAAGGTGTTAATGAAGTCCAAATGGAGCGTATAATATATGGTTGGAAAGAGGAGAAAGAGAGCTTCAATATGGTGGTGGAGGTGGTGGGTGACGCGCCGGTGGTCAGCGGTGGTGGCCGGATTATGGCCGGCGGCCACAAGGTGGTGGTGCTAAGGTTTTTAGAGTGAGAAGGTAGAGAGAGAAATGGTGATATGTGTGTTTTTAGAGAGAGAAACAAATGAGGTGAAATGAGGGTTTGGGTGGGTATTTATACTAGGCCACTAGGGACCTCAAAATAATTAGTTTGGGAGGAGGGGGCGCCGATCTCAAGAGAAAGGGGAGGGGTCGGGTTGTAATTTTTCGTAACTATCCCGTTTACATATTCCCGAGTTCACATATTGTCCCCCAAGTGTCCCACAGCATTTATTCAACTTTCCAACATCGTTATTTACGTTTTTCCACAAGTTTTGACTATTTATTTGTCAATTTTCGAGTTACGGTCTAAAAGTTACAATAATTCTTGTTTTAGGCTTTTCTAGTGCCGAATCGAATAGTGCCTACCAAATAGAGTTAAAACTCATACGATAACTCATTTAATAATGAAATAAACCATAAAACCAATAGATGATATAAAATCAAGTCATGGTTTATAAAAATAGTGATAAAGGAAAATCTCGCTTTAGTTTAACGTAATGCGCTTACCTAAAATAGACTCCTAAATTGCGGTTGTCACATCCTCCCAACCTCGGAAGAAACCCGTCTCGGGTTTCACTCCGAGTTGCTTGATGTCATGAAAAGTTTAGGATACTTCCTACAGAAAACGTCCTCACGTTCCCAAGTGAACTCCGGTCCATGCCGGGAGTTCCATCGAACCTTAACAATCGGAATACGGCCATTCTTCAGCCTCTTAATCTCACGATCCACAATCTCAATCGGTTCCTCAACAAACTACAATTTCTCATCAATATGAATATCTCTTAAAGGCACCACTATGTTTTCCTCCGAAAAACATTTCTTAAGATTACTAACATGAAAGACATTATGTACACTACTCAGTTCCGATGGTAGCTCCAGGCGGTATGCTACCGGTCCGATTCTTTCCAGGATTGGAAAGGGACCAATATATCGGGGATTGAGTTTTTCACGTTTCCCAAAACGAACCACTCCTTTCCAAGGAGAAACTTTCAACATAACACAATCTCCAACCGGAAATTCTAAAGGTTTACGTCTCTTATCGGCATAACTCTTTTGTCTATCATGAGCGGTTTGCAACCGATTCGAATCATACTATCTTCTCGGTGGTTTCTAAGACAATTTCGGGACTGTAAGTTGACTCTCGCCAACTTCACCCAACAAACAGAGAAACGACATTTTCGGCCATATAGTGCCTCAAATGGGCGGCCTTAATGCTAGAGTGATAACTAATGTTGTAAGAGAATTCGCCAAAGGAGGTGTTTCTCCCACCTTTGCGAAATCAATAACACATGCTCTAAGCATATCCTCTAAAGTCCGAATGGTTCTCTCGCTCGACCATCGGTCTGCGGATGGTAAGCAAGACTCATATCCAAATTGTTCCTAATGTCATGCATAACGACTTCCAGAAATGGGATGTAAAACAACTATCTCTATCAGATATGATAGATATCGGTACTCCATGACGCGATACTATCTCCTTAAGATACAATCGAGCAAGCTTATCAAGACTATCGGTTTCACTAATAGCTAAAAAGTGAGCAGACTTAGTTAAACGATCAACTATTACCCAGATAGCGTCATTGCCGCTAACTGTTCTCGGTAATTTAGTGATAAAGTCCATGGTTATTCGCTCCCATTTCCATTCCGGAGTTCGGGTTGAACTAAAAGTCCCGATGGTTTCGATGTTCGCCTTAACTTTAGAACAAGTCGAGCACCTACTAACATCTTGAGCTATATCGACTTTCATATTGGGCCACCAAAAGTTTCTTAAGATCCCGATACATCTTATCGGCTCCGGGATGAATAGAGTATTTTGATTTATGCGACTCGTGCATAATCAACTCACAATTCCACCATAAAATGGTATCTAGCTTCGCTTTGAAGCATAAAGTTCCCATGAATGCTTCAAGCCGTTTTCACTTTCTACCATTCCATGAAGATTCTCATAAGGACGGTTCTCTTCCACAATGCCCTCGCTTAGGCGGCTAAAATTTGAGACGGTAAGGCGAAACAATGGTCATTCCTAAGGATCTAACAAGTAGGGTGGAATGTCCTCTTTACGACTAAGTGCATCACCACAACATTAGCCTTACCAGGGTGATAACGAATCTCACAGTCATAATCACTAAGCAATTCCAACCAAAGACGTTGTCTCATGTTCAATTCCTTTTGATCTAAGATATGCTTCAAACTCTTGTGGTCGGTAAATACTACACACTTGGTTCCATACAAGTAATGTCTCCAAATCCTAAGAGCAAACACTACAGCACCTAACTCAAGGTCATGGGTGGTGTAGTTCTTCTCATGCTTCTTAAGTTGTCAGTATGCATAAGCAATCACCTTCTCACGTTGCATCAAAACAAGCACCTAAGCCTTTATGCGAGCGTCGCGATTACGACAAAGTCTTCGCTTCTTTCAAGCAAAGCTAGGATGGGCGCACTACACAACTTCTCCTTGAAAGTTGGAATGCTTCTTCTTCCTTTTCTCCCATTCATACTTAACATCCTTCGTGTTAGTTTGGTCACGACTTAGCTATCTTAGAAAATCCCTCAATGAATCTCCTATAATAGCCTGCTAACCCTAGAAACTGTCGGATTTCTGATGGGTTCTTAGGAGCTGCTCATTCCTTAATAGCTTTAATCTTAGCTGGGTCAACATGAACACCTCGACTATCTATCACATGACCTAAGAATTGCACGGACATAATCCAAAATTCACACTTAGAGAATTTGGCATACAATTTCTCCTCTCTCAGCAATCCTAAAATGAGCCTCAAATGCTCTTCGTGCTCCTCACTACTCTTAGAGTATATCAAGATGTCGTCTATGAATACTATCACAAACTTATCCAGGTATGGCTTACACACTCGGTTCATGAGATCCATGAAAACCGCTGGTGCGTTGGTCAAGCCAAACGACATCACTTGAAATTCATAATGTCCATAACGAGTCCTAAATGCAGTCTTAGGGATATCCTCTTCTTGAACTCTAAGCTGGTGATAACCAGATCGTAAATCGATCTTAGAAAAGACACTAGCTCCTTGGAGTTGGTCGAATAGATCATCTATTCTAGGTAACGGGTTTCTGTTCTTTACTGTCAACTTATTCAACTCCCTATAATCAATACACATCCGAAACGATCCATCCTTCTTCTTCACAAACAACACCGGTGCTCCCACGGTGACAAAATTGGTCGAATGAATCCTTCTCGACAATTACCAACTGCTTAAACAGTTCCTCCAATTCTCTTGAGCAAGTCGATAAGGTGCCCTGCCACGGTGCCGCACCGGTATCAACTCTATTTGGAATTCCACTTGTCGGACGGTGGAATCCAGCGCATCGTCGGAAACACATCCGGAAATTCTCTAACGACATGTACATCATTAAGGTGTCTCACTCTTCTCCTCACTTTTATTTTCGTAAATTCGAGCCAAGAAAAGACAACCTCCTCTCGATGTACTCGGGCCTTAATACATGAGATGATGCTCAACCGGAAGGACTTCCACAGTCGCTCCGATCTCCTTGTATGCTCAGAACTTTTTCGCCATACGGTAAACGCACAATCTTCTCATCACAAATGATGTGTGCACCGTTCTTCGACAACCAATCCATTCCGATAATGACGTCAAAACTTCCTAAGGTAACTGGCAATAGGTCTATACTAAACGGGCAGTCTAGGAAACTTAAGGTACAATGATTGAGTCCAAACCGTCAAGTTTATCACACAAGCTAACCACTTGTGAATGGTCAACCGTAATAAAATTCAAACAGCTCAGAAACCAATACAATGAAGATCAGAGGAATATAGTGTTTCCCTAGGTCGTTAAGTCCCACGGAGGATTAATGGTGTTTAAAAAACTTTCAGATGTCGAATAATCACTAAGGATAGTGATCAGTAAGGATTTTAGAATATTTATACCTAAAGAAAAAGTTTTGTAAATTACAGGGGCTTAAATGCAAATTAAAGAAAATTAAAAAGCTAAATTATATTAAATAAATGCTATCACTATTTTTAAAATGATGTTTTTCTTGATTTATAAAACAAAATAACTTAAATAAACTATTTTAATTAAAACGTAAACCTAAATTATCTAAAAATGTGACCTAGAATGAAAACGTCGTTATATGTAAAAATTACGCGCAGTGCATAAGTAAAACGTAAAATTTGTGAAATAAAAGTCCTACGAGTGTGAAAACAATTTTCTTACTTACTATATGACAAAAGAAAATTTTAGAAAAAAGATTTATATTTTTTTGACTTTTATATTTTTTATTATGAATTAAATACTATTTTAGACTACTTAAATGATTAAAAATACTAAAACTATTCAGAAAATTCTAAAACTTTTTTGTAAAATACTTTATAACAATACAAAGATAAGAAAATTATAAAAGGTGTAACAACTTATTTAAATAAGCTGTAAATAAGCTAAAACATTCGAATAAGCTAAATGGACAAAAAAGGGGTAAGTATTAAATTATGCAAGGTATAACCAGTCAAAGACCCAAGGGCAGATGGTAGTGTGTGTGTGTGGTGGTGGGTGGCTGTGGTTCGAATCCCAGCAATGGCTTTTTATTTTTTTATTTTCTTTTTGGACTTTTTCTTTTTAAAACTGATTAAGCTAATGATAAATAACAACTTTTGAAACTAGAACTTTTTACAAAAACAACCAATAAGCTCAGTTTGAGCTTATGATTTCTTAACAGTGGCAAGAAATTGAATAAGCACAAGGATTTAGCCAAGTGGCTTATAAGCTAATAAATAAGCACAAGTAAACTGAAAACAAGCTAGGAAACTGATTATAAGCTAATATTAAAACTGAATAAGCACAATTACTTAAAAATAAGCACTAAATAAGCTTCAAATAAGCACAAGCTTGAGTGGTTGCACAGGGTACCTTTTGGGTATCTAGGCACTTTCAAGCTTAAATTTAAGCACTAAGATAAGCCAGGAAATGAAAATAAACACTGGAATTAACAAGTATACCATCTAAACTCTCTAAAAAGCTAATTTTCAACGTTTGGATTACAATAATGAGCTTGTGAGAAGCTTTTGAAAAAGCTGGTAAATACTGATTTATTGGTATACTAAGTGAAATGGACAAGATAAAAAGCTATAAGCAGACCTAATAAATAAGCTAGAAATTGGAAAATAAGCTTTGGACTAGAGAGTCAGCTAGGTGAGCTTCTCAAAAAGCTAAGATACACAAGTTTAAGCTCGCTAATGAGCTCTTGACAAGCTCATGAAAAAGCTTGCTAAGACTGTGCACAGGGCATGATTTTGAAAAAGGACTTAAAACAAGATTGAAAATAAGCAGTTTATAAGCTAAGTAGAGATAAACTAATATTTTTCTAATTAAGTTAAGCAGCTAAATTTTACTATCCCAAAAGATTATAGGCTAAATCTTAATATTGAGCACACACTAAAATTATAAAGTTTATTCAAAAACTGCACATAAGAAAATTTGACTTTTTAAAGGAATGAACTAAGTTGACTTTGATGAGATTCTAATGATCCTAGATGATCTAATTTGGTGTATTAGGCTAATATGAGACTGATTTAGGCTAGATAAACAACTTTTAAACTAGTATGTATGATTATGCAATCTAAATTTCCAACAGTTAGCAAGTAAAATGAGATTAACAATGATTTTGACTTTTTATGAAACAAGGACTGAATTTTATGCTTGAACAAGGACTGAATACTAAAGTGACATGAAACAACAACAAGCAATGACACAGATGCCTTCTAACACAGATAACTAAGTAGATCCAAACACCCTTTTAGTAAACTGTTTTGAGACTTTAAATACTAAAACAAGTTTTTAAACTAAGTTATCTATTTATTATCTTTAATTAACTATAATAAGACATGATTAAACCAGAATTAACAATACTCAAACACATATACTAAGAAATGCAAAGTTTTAAGAATTTGCTTACAAGAGATTTTCAACCGAAATACGTAACCAAGAACAAGATCCACTCTTAATAGCTTTCCACAAAGCTTATAACCCAAATTCAATCCAGATTACCCCGCTCAATATTTGATCTTCATTTCCATTGCCTTTTTATTTTCACTAATTTATTGGTATTTTGGGAATTTCTTTTGGAACTAAACCGAGCTTAAAGGTTTCTAATAGCTTAGAAAAGCTTTCTAAGAGCTTATATGAGCTTACTGAGTTCAAAACAACAGCTAAAAACAACTTTAGATTACTATGAGAATTTTAAGGTAAAAATTACATAAACTTGAAATGGAACTTAACACTGAAATTGAAACTGAAATTAAGTTTTTATTACACTGAAATAAGATTACAAAGTATTTGAAAGCTTAAACTTGCACTGGAAAACTTAAAATATTAAAAACGACATAAGTAAATTATAATTACACTAGTTAGTCTTCTCCATTGCACCTTTTCCTCTTTATAATGATCTTTTAGGTTCTTTGTCGACCTCTGAGTATTTCCCACTCATTTCCAGCCATTGGATGCATTAAATTCATCATAATCGTCCATGTGTAAAATTGGCGCCAAAAAAAAATCTTAAGCAGGTTTTCTCAATTAATGAAGTTTGGGAGGAGTGGGTATACAGGTGTAGTGATGAGGTGGAAAAGGTGGAATTGAAAACCATGGTGGTTTGATGAGTGTCTGGTTTTGGCGGGCATATGTGAGGGACGATGAACAGTACATCTGGTTTTGACTTTTGTTGATCGAGGGATATTAGTAATAGGTGGGGTTCAAAATGGGGGGGGGTTCAAGGATATTGACAGGGGGTCTTTTGGGTTTTGGCAGGGGTAATAATACATAAAGGGGTCCATTTGGTTTTGGATTATAACAAGGACCATTCATGTAATTTCTGCAAAGTATAGGGGCTGAACCTGCCACTTTTCCAAACTTATCACAAGGACCAAATTTGCCAATCTTTAATAGTACAAGGACCATATTTGATTATTTTCCATTTTTTAAAATCCAAGGACTATTTTTGACACTTTTGTAAAGTTGAGGGACCTTTTCTGCCATTTGCCCAAAGATTCATTCAAGGACCTTTTTTGACAATTTAGAATATTTCAGGGACCTTGAATGATATTTTACAAGTTTTTGAATTACCAGGGACTAGATTTGACAACTTTTGAAAGTTGAGGGACTAAAACTGCCAATTATGCAAACTTGATACGTTTTTCATCTGATTTTGGTATTTTTGCATTTAAAACACATAAAACACTTATTTGTGATATTATCAATATTTTTATGCATTTCTGAGTGTTTTCAGATGTTTTTGCAGTTTAAATGGTACAAAAATAATGAGTATTTAGACACTCATCATACAACCTCGAACTATGGTGTCTATCTTCTCTCTATTTCCATTCGCTAATTCCACATCATAACTAAACCCTAGAGGTGTTTGGGAGATTCCTAGTAATGGCATAAAGTTGGTGGATACGAAACTCATATCCGCATCAAGATCAAACAAGATGGAAGACAATGTTATTGAGAAGGAACGCACTGTAACTCACGTTAGGGTCCTCACCAGCCTTCCTTCCCAATAGCGTGACACGCTACTGCTTCCCATGTCTATCTCACTGATTCCTAGTACCATGGTTTCCCTGGTTCTCTACAACCTCACGCTTCACAGGGTTTAAGAAATTACTTCCTACACCTCGGTTAGCAAATCCTCCTACATTACCGGGATTTCCTCTCATCCACGGCTCTCGGCACTCATTCTTAAAATGTTCCTTGTGGAAAACTAAAAGGGAGGGTTGAATAGTTTTACCAATTTAAAACTTCCTTTTAAATATTTAGATCGACTTATGTCAATCTATTTGATTGTTTATGTTGGACGTTGATAGATAGATATATAAACGTGTAATGAAAGATAAAGAGTAAGAAGCACATCACCACGACACAAGTATTTATAGTGGTTCGGCTACAAGGACACCTTCCTTGCCTACTCCACTCCCGAGTCACCTACTCGAGAGTTCGTAAACACTACACCAACTCCTTATGGCGGAGAAGCCTTCACAACGCCGCTTAACCTTTTTCCTAACAAAGCTAAATACCGAGTTCTTTCACACCAAGGCGAACCACACCTAACACAACGTCAACTACCCTTTATACGGTGCTAGGCTAACCACCGAGTTCTTTCACACATTAGGAGAACTAATCCTTCACAACGTCGCCTACCCTTTATTAGGTACTAGGCTAAGCACCTAGTTCTTTCACACCTTAGGTGAACTACACCTTCACGACACAACACCTAATCTCAAAGAGATCTACTCCTTGTTACAACACCATCAAGGATATCACCATCCTTGTATATAAAAAAATACATATATGTATAACGATGCACCTCATCAATTATACGACCTAGACATTCTTCCCAAATGCTACTTGATTTGATTCTTTTGCATCCTTCACTAATCCCTTTGACACAACGCTTGGCACCCTTCACTAATGCCTTCGTCTTGACACCTTTAGCATCCTTCACTAATGCTTTGACATGGATGATGAGCACCTTTCACTAATGCTTTCATCTTGACACATTCGGCATTCTTCACTAATGCCTTCAACCCAACATCTATGGAGAAAGGAAGAACTATCAACAAGATAACCTTAGTAGTCTTGATGATGACGAAGCATGGCAACTCATGGACTTTGAGCTTGCACGTCTTCAAGAGGTGGTGATATTTCCTTTAAGAGGAACCTAGTAGATCACACAAAAACAAAAGACAAACTACATAGATCACTTAGATCTGAGGTTAGAGGGTTAGAATACTTTGGGGAAGTTTATATAAAAAGCACACCTAGAGAGGAATAAATTGCTCTCATTTATAGAGGAAATTCTCTTCTTTCCCGAATCCCACGGATCCCTACCACAAGGGATCCGCTAGCACAAAGCTAGGGATCCGTGGTCCGCTCCTCTTTGCCCATGGGTATTTTTGGTTATGGGTCATGGTTTATGGGTTGATCCATGGTTTTCTTTCTAGATACAATGTATCTTAAGGATACAATGAACTTGGTTAAGTGGTATATATAAACCATGGGTTATGGGTCAAAACCATTTGCTAGTATTTACCCATTTAGTATATACTTGTATTCACCCAATATAGCATACACTTAGTTTTTACCCATTTTAGTATACTTAGTTTAAGTATATGTTTAACCCAATATGTAAACACTAGTTGTTGTACATATGTATCTAAATCATAAAATCACTTATACTTGTTTTAGTGTTTTATGTGAAAGCGTAAGTGTGTTAGAAAACTATTAACTCAAACTATTTACGTACTCTATTTGTTTCGTTAAAATGATTTTATATTTGTTATCGACAAAACATTAGAAGATCGTAAAATATAAATAAACGTTTTCACGGCTTTTTTGTATTAACAATCTCCCCCTTTTTGTTGATGACAAAACATAAAATTATTTTAAGGAAAAATCTAAAATTGTAAAAGTTTGAATTTGTAGTTTTACTTTCTTCTCCCCTTTTGTCGAAACAAAAGTGTTAAAAGAAACTAACACAGCTTTTATAAGAAAAGAAAAAATGTAAAAATGTAAAAAGAGCAAGTGACGGAATGGTACTCGTCTTAACTCCCCTTGACGAGTCCATCCCTTTGAAAGGCGTCAAGGACATAACGTAAAATAAACTAATTGTGTTTGTAATTAAGTTTGCAAATGGTTCGTCTAAGTGGCGAGCGTGCTCCCCTTAAATATTGCAATGTTGCAATGGGGGTGTCATGAAGTGTAACCCAAAAGTTGGATTAAGTTTGCAAATGATTTTGCAATGTCGTTTGACACAAAGCTCCCCTAGCTTTATGGTGTCAATATCTTCATGTGTATTTTGAATAACTACAAGACAAAGGTTAGAAAAACAAGAGTATAGTGCATAATTTCCTGCAAAGAGACTCAAGTTAGTAGAAATTTGTGCTACATACCACGGATCCCACGGTTCCCTTCAAGGAGGATCCGTCTAGTTATCTGGAAGGGATCCGGCTATCTGTTATAGTTTCTTCAAGAAGTGAAGGAATGTCAAGGAATACTATTTGAGGAATGAGATATATGTACAATATAACAAGCAACACACATAATAATCATAGCATATAAGTATTCATTCAATAAAACAAGAGATACACAACCAAATCTCTAAAAACTAAGAGAATGAACTAGCCAAATAGGTGCCACTAATGCTAATAAGTTAACCCAAACTTAAGATTCGACTAAAAGCTTAATGATGATCAAGGATGAGAAAGGTTTCCTAAATGTTCTAAGTTTGACCTTTAGAATATGATGCTTATTGTAGTTTAGGCTTGTTAACCTCTTCGAAACGTTCGAGGAGGTGATAAAACATGAAACGTTGCTCTTCACGTAGTTCATGTATCAACTTTTCAACATGTTTACAATGATAGCAATCCTTGTCATGGTTTTGGGTTTCTTGAGGTGAAAGTTCAAGTGAAGTGGGTTGAGGATCTTTAAATGAAGGAGGATTTGGTGGAGGCTCATTAAGTGGTGGCTCTACAATGTTTGAGGGTAGAGGTAAAGAAGCATCAACTTCCATTTGATCGGGTGGTTGCCTTTGATGTCTTCTCATAATCCAAAATGGACTATTGGGAGGAATAATAGAGTTTGCTTTTGGATCAAGTGTTGATTCAACACTTTGATTTTGTTGCTCAATCTTTTCAAGTGAATTAGTTGGTAATGGTGAAAGATGAGATGGCCAAGAAGGTAAATCTTCTACATTGTGAGAGTGTGGAGATGATTGAGAGGTGGCTCTAGGTATTAATGAAATAGGTTAAGTTGTGGATGGTACGTTTGGTATAATAGAATTTGGTGATGAAATCTTAGTGAGAACACTCTTCTTGGGAATTAGTTTGATTGGTTTCCTTAGTGTAGGAGAAATCCTAGCATAGGTGGACTTAACCGGAGATGATTCGGTTGAGGAAACTTCGTGTATGATTCTAGCAACTTTCTTAGGTGGTTTTTGAGTGGATGAGTAAGCACTAGGAGCTTTTCTCATGATGAGATGACTAAGGAGGATGGTTGTAATTCCTGATAATTATGTTTGTGTTTGATGACTAAAGTGTTCTTGGCAATGTGGGTTATAAAGGGAAGAACTTTGCAATTGCATTTAAGACTTAATCCACTAATGTTCTTGGAAATGTGATGATTGACATGCACAAGGTTGAGATTAAGAGTTTCACTGATCTAGGAAATCATTTAAGATGAGATGAAGTGTTTGAGTTAGGAAGATGAGTTGAAATGATTTTTTTAGCTATGTTTGGCATAAACTGTCACCCGGATCCCGGTTCCCTCCTTGAAGGGATCCGCTAGGCTAATCCTAGGGATCCGGCTCTCGTGCTATGACAGGTTTGTAATGAGGTTTCGGGAGCTAAGGCTTATCTCATTTTGAATGTTTCAGTTCTCTAAGGGTTTAGGATGAAGGGTACTTGAATGATTAGAGGTAATAAGTGTTATAGCAAATGATTGCTTTTTATGGAAGAGGATGAGACAAGAAGACTACCAATGGATGTCCAAGGATAACACTAAGAGTTATGAGGGTGTCAAGTCATAATAAATGATCCTAGTGATCAGGTTTTAGCTAGAGGTGATATTAAGAAAAATTCTTAAAAATTTCAAGAATTGAAAAACTAATTTTTGTCTTACCTTGAGATATAAAAGACTAGAAGCAATTTCCTAAAATTGTTTAGCTTGCTTTCTTAAAGTGTTTTGAGAGGTGAGAAATAGTTTGTGAGTAGTTGAAGTGGAAATATGGTGAGTTTTAGTTGTGTTGATAAAATCAGACTAATATCTTAAGTAAGCCTTTAGTGAGTCTAAGACTTTCTCATCCTTGAAGTGGACTTAGTTGAGTTCTAAAAACATATGCCAAGCTAATGAGATGTTATCTAGAAAGCAGTTTTGATGTGCTGAATGCTGCATTGTTGATCTGATGTCACGGATCCCACGGTTCCTTCAAGGGAAGGATACGGCTAGGCTAATCCTAGGGATCCGGCATCTGCAGATCAGAACCTACACATAAAATGATGTGCAGATTTTGTACACTATTAAATCTATAAAACAAGCAAATAGGAACAAGCAAGATATCATAAAACATCACTTACAAGGTAAAGTAACAATATCCAAAATACCATAAACTAATAATACTAAAGAGAAATCATTCAAACATAAAATAAATGAAACTAAGCACATTCCTATTGTCTCTTTCGTCAATTCTTCCTTTTCCTTTTTGACGGCTTAGTGAGGTTGTAAGCGAGGTTTTGAATCATGCCTCTTATTTGTTTAAATTCCGCGGTCTCGTTTGGAATGGTTGGAAGTTGTTCGTGGTATTCAAGGATTTCCAATTTGATGTTGGATACGGGTCGATGTCTTCCTCATCTTCTTCTTCTTCTTCTCTCCTTACGAGGATTCGAGAGAGCTTGAGTTTCTCCATTGACCATGAACCGTTTAGAGGGTTGTTTGGTAAGAGGTACCATGACGTGATCGGAGGTAATGATCATCGTTGATAGGGATGGTTGCAATGCACTAACATACTTACAAAGTCGTGTTAGGAGCATACCATATGGGAGTACCATGTTGGAAGCTTTGAATACCCCACCATTCTCCTTACCATGTAGTAGGCAAGATTAAATGGCCTTTGGTGGGTAAGACAATAGATCATTTGCACAAGACATGCGTTTGGATGATCTTTGTTTCCAACTAGGCTAATGATGTTTTCCTAAGGATTTCTTCCCATTTTCTAAACATGGGATGCATTTGAAAAGTTCCATTTAAAAGGATCACGGTGAATGAGCTTTTTGTTACGATCGTAACGGGATTGGTCGGTCCTAATTTTAAAGATAGTATCACGAATGGTTTCGGGATTGTCGAGAGGAGTGTTATAGAGAGGCTTGGGATCAAGTGCATGGTTTTGAGAGTTAATTGCCCAATCTTGAGAGTACATACAAATTCCCTCACAAGGAATGCGAAGAATTTGAGCAAAGGTGTTGAGAGGAAAAATAAAGTTTTGTTTGTTGATGATGAAGGCAATTGAGATGCTATTGTCGGTGTTTCTAATGATCCTAAAGCTTTTGTAAAATTCAAAAATGAAGACCGGACAAATTTGTTCATCTATGTCAAGGAGACAATCAAAATTGATTGTCGAGAAAACTTGACGAATGTCGGTATCTTCAAGGAAACATTCCTTGACTACACGACCTTCGTGGATAAGTCGTTTTACAAGGCTTTTGAATATTTTACGGTCGGTTTTGGTCAATCCCCTTTTACGATAGTAGTGAGTAAGGTAATGGACGGTGTCATAGTGATCTTGTTTAGTGGCTTTGGGCATGGTTGTTCCTAAAAATACAAATTTTCAATTAAGATAAATTAGTTGGAATGGGTTTATGGTTTTGATTTGTATTAACAATGTTGTGAACACAAAGTGATTTTGTTAACATCCCCCTTTTCATGATTAGTTTGAAAAAAACCTAATTGAGTTAATTGATTAGATATTAAGAAACCATAAACCCTAGGATGATGATGATGAAAGTTACAACAAGTTAATGTAATTACTTACAATGGTGTTCTAGGAGGGGATACTTGAAAGTATGAAAGCCAATGAGGATGAATTTTGTAGCTTGGTCGTTTTGTTTTTGTGTGAGTAGAGGAGAAACAATCGGTGGTGAATTTTTGAAAGCGTATAGTGAGTTACATTCCACAGTTCCCCGGATCCTTTATGTTTGGGATCCGGCTAGTACAACTAGGGGGATCCGGCTACTGTGGACAGAAAAGGGGTTGTTTGACATTATTTTTGTAGTAGACTTATAAATTAGCTTATTAAAAGATAGTTCGGAGGTATTAGATGAAGATTGTTTTTGGATGACGGCTTTTGATGAATCACATATCGAAGGTTCATATGTGATGACGGCGTTAGTTTGACGAATCAAAAGGAGTATTATTCCCGATGATGAAAAAGACGGAAAAGTGACGAAAGAGACTTCTAATGATGTTAGAGATAAATAAGCAAAGAAAACTTATGAAAAATAAATTGAACTCATGTATCCTATCTAATGAAAAGTAAAACATACCTCTATGCTTCTTGGTTTGGCATAATACCAAAGATACTTCATGAGCTTTTAAAGTAATCCTTTGTACTTGATGTACGTGAGTTGTGATTACCTTTTAGATCCTTCCTTGAATGTTGACTTTATTATTCTTTGAATGAAAATTTTGGAGAGATTCTAGCATGAAGATTTCTTAGGAACAAAATTTGTTAGAGTCATCTATCAATGTCCAACAAAATGATTTTTAAGAAAAATATGACCCCAAAAAAATATCCTTCTTTGTAGTTTTCAAACATACACGGATCGTATCAAGTCTTTAAAGTACAACATACTTTAAGAAACTTGATAACGAAGCTCTGATGCCAATTGTGGAAAACTAAAATGGGGGGTTGAATAGTTTTACCAATTTAAAACTTACTTTTAAATATTTAGATCGACTTATGTCAATCTATTTGATTGTTTATGTTGGACGTTGATAGATAGATATATAAACGTGTAATGAAAGATAAAGAGTAAGAAGCACATCATCACGACACAAGTATTTATAGTGGTTCGGCTACAAGGACACCTTCCTTGCCCTACTCCACTCCCCGAGTCACCTACTCGAGAGTTCGTAAACACTACACCAACTCCTTATGGCGGAGAAGCCTTCACAACGTCGCTTAACCTTTTTCTGGTACAAAGCTAAATACCGAGTTCTTTCACACCAAGGCGAACCACACCTAACACAACGTCGCCTACCCTTTATATGGTGCTAGGCTAACCACCGAGTTCTTTCACACCTTAGGAGAACTAATCCTTCACAACGTCTCCTACCCTTTATTAGGTACTAGGCTAAGCACCTAGCTCTTTCACACCTTAGGTGAACTACACCTTCACGACACAACACCTAATCTCAAGGAGATCTACTCCTTGTTACAACACCATCAAGGATATCACCATCCTTGTATATAAACAAATACATATATGTATAACGATGCACCTCATCGATTATACGACCTAGACATTCTTCCCAAATGCTACTTGATTTGATTCTTTGGCATCCTTCACTAATCCCTTTGACACAACGCTTGGCACCCTTCACTAATGCCTTCATCTTGACACCTTTAGCATCCTTCACTAATGCTTTGACATGGATGATGAGCACCTTTCACTAATGCTTTCATCTTGACACTTTCGGCATTCTTCACTAAATGCCTTCAACCCAACATCTATGGAGAAAGGAAGAACTATCAACAAGATAACCTTAGTAGTCTTGATGATGACGAAGCATGGAAACTCATGGACTTTGAGCTTGCACGTCTTCAAGAGGTGGTGATATTTCCTTTAAGAGGAACCTAGTAGATCACACAAAAACAAAAGACAAACTACATAGATCACTTAGATCTGAGGTTAGAGGGTTAGAATACTTTGGGGAAGTTTATATAAAAAGCACACCTAGAGAGGAATAAATGGCTCTCTATTTATAGAGGAAATTCTCTTCTGTTTCCCCGAATCCCACGGATCCCTACCACAAGGGATCCGGCTAGCACAAAGCTAGGGATCCGTGGTCCGCTCCTCTTTGCCCATGGGTATTTTTGGTTATGGGTCATGGTTTATGGGTTGATCCATGGTTTTCTTTCTAGATACAATGTATCTTAAGGATACAATGAACTTGGTTAAGTGGTATATATAAAACCATGGGTTATGGGTCAAAACCATTTGCTAGTATTTAGCCATTTAGTATATACTTGTATTCACCCAATATAGCATACACTTAGTTTTTACCCATTTTAGTATACTTAGTTTAAGTATATGTTTAACCCAATATGTAAACACTAGTTGTTGTACATATGTATCTAAATCATAAAATAACTTATACTTGTTTTAGTGTTTTATGTGAAAGCGTAAGTGTGTTAGAAAACTATTAACTCAAACTATTTACGTACTCTATTTGTTTCATTAAAATGATTTTATATTTGTTATCGACAAAACATTAGAAGATCGTAAAATATAAATAAACGTTTTCACGGCTTATTTGTATTAAGCTGATTCCTAGTAGCGTAGACACGCGCTGTTCCCATGTCTCTCTACTGATTCCTAGTACCATGGTTTCCCTGGTTCTCTACAACCTCACGCTTCACAGGGTTTAAGCAATTACTTCCTACACCTCGGTTAGCAAATCCTCCTACATTACCGGGATTTCCTCTCATCCACGGCTCTCGGCACTCATTCTTAAAATGTCCCTTCTTCCCACATCCAAAGCAGTGACAGGTGGCCTTCCGGTCCGCCTCCTTGTGCGTTTGAGCTGCAGCAAGTGGTTGGGACCTCGATCTTTGGCCAAGTGTCCTACCTTAGCGCACTTCCAACACACATTCGGGAACGGTCCGTGGTGGTGTCGGTTACAACGACCACACGTAGGCCTACTACCTTCATAACCTTTCCTTTCACCATTTCCTATGGCAAACACTCTGGCTGTCTCTTGCCGTTTGTTGCCATTCCCTTTAGCAACTTCGTTCCTCTTCCTCTTATCATTCTTAACATGCTTAACCTTATCTCCTAATTCTAGCACACAAGAGTCCATTAAACTCTGAGCCACAGCAATTGCCTCATGCAAATTAACTGGCTTGGCAGCGATGACATCATTTCGAGTAGCCAAAGGCAATCCATCAGTATACCTTTTAATCTGAAGTTTTTCGGTGCGAACCATTTCAGGACAAAGCAATGATAACTCTTGGAAATGACGAGTATAAGTCGCCATGTCAGTACCCTTAACCTTATGGTTCCAGAATTCACTCTCTAACTTCTTAACTTCATTCCTAGGACAATAAGTCTTAATCAGGAGAGCCTTAAACTGAGTCCAAGACATACTATAAGCTACATCAATTCCTACTGCTCTGTGGTAATTGTTCCACCAGGGCAACGCCTCGTCCTTGAAAGTGAAGGTTGCATACTTAACCTTACAATCCTCATTATAGTTACTCACAGCAAACACAGATTTAGTTTTCTCCAACCACCTAGTCAAGTAAACTACTCCCTCAGTTCCTCCGAAATCAATGGGACCACAGAATCGGAACTCTTTGTAGGTACAACCTCGAGTTCGATTCAGCATTGGGGTTCCACTAGAAGTGTTAGAAAGATTAGTCTCAGCTAACAGTTCAGCGACACGCTGCGACACTAGCTGGTCAATGTGGGTTGGGTTCACAAGTGGAGGGTTTTGTGGAACAGGACCATTCTCAGCATGGTCGTTCACATTCGGGTTCTCTACAGTTGGGTTATCAATGTTCGGGTTCTCAACATGTGGTGTGGTCGGGGCCGGACAACGACCTTGATGACCAGGGGCAACAGCAGCAGCAGGAGCTGCTCGGTTGTTCCTAATCTAGTTTCGTCTTGTTGCCACCATT
The DNA here is from genome assembly GCA_022545495.1 of Chrysanthemum lavandulifolium. Taxonomy (NCBI): domain Eukaryota; kingdom Viridiplantae; phylum Streptophyta; class Magnoliopsida; order Asterales; family Asteraceae; genus Chrysanthemum; species Chrysanthemum lavandulifolium. The sequence continues at coordinate 209,035,208 of CM040238.1, forward strand.
CTGGAGGCAAGAAGAACAGTTTCATAAGTTCACAATTCACGTTCTAAAATAGTGTAGGGTTCCAAGGGTCACCCAATAACGCCTGAATACATAATCAAGGCCAACAGGGATAACGCTATACCAAAGCGAAACAATCAGATACCGCATCATAACTAAAGGATGCATGTTCCCATAACTATAACTCATAGGTTTCAAAAGTGGAAATACACGGAAGGATTCGAAGAAATCAAAAACGATCCTAATAACGATACTAGTAAACAACTAGGATAATCCTACATCTCGAACCAAGTACTACTTAGTTTCAAGATGGTACAAAACCATAAATCTAATAGTATCTAGCCACGTCTACGAATACCACTCACTGACTTCCTAACATCGTCAACGTCTCTCCACAATGATGCTAGCTCAACACGTCGAGCGTCGCGATCACTCTTAAGCTCTGCGACCTCTCGCTCCAACTCACCAATCCTACGCCAAATCGCTCTATCAGCATCACGAGCTATCGCGAACCCTCTCAGCAGGTCCCCAACCTGCTCCTGGAGCTCCGACATACCCTCACGCAAAACCCTAGTCCTCCTGACTACAGTACCCATATCAACTCTCAGATCCTCTATGCTAGTCCTAGATACTCTAACCAAACGATCCGTCAACTGACTAAGCCTAGTACATTGCGATGCAATCCTCTCCCACATCAGACCCGTCTCACCATACTCCTCGGGCTCAGAAACAATCTCCGATGGTATCTCCGATCCTAACGGGCTACCTATATAAGGTGAGTAAGGTGGTGAGTCGATGTCTAAAGGCTGTCCAGGGGACTCAGGCTCAGGCAAAGGAGAAATTGGTCCCAGATTATGTGCAAGACTATGCAATGGAGGAGTACCCCCTTCAGGATATCCTCATCATCCTCCTCCCGAGGATCCTCATCCTCATCAACATCTCTCCTCAATGTCATGCTCCTCCTCAACCTCATGCTCCTCCTCGCCTCATCCATGGGGAGAGTCCATGAGTCGAGTCTCTGTGCGAGTAAATCGTGAGGTGGTACACTAGGAGATCTAGGCCTTCTAAGACATGGTGATCTTTGCTAAGCGGATAGGTGATGATGGTGGTCTCACGAACATGCGGGCGGTGCTATAAGCAAGCCTAGGAGTCTGTGCTCGCTAAAACCCGATGTAAAGTGAGCGCCTAGACGAGCTAGGACGATCTGATGATGATGAACTAGTGTGACGGGCAATCTCAAAAGGATCACCCTACACAACCGTCATGAGAGTCAATGCTGGCGAACTAGCAACAACAAGGACCTCCTCAGACACATCAAAAGCTAGTGAAGGCATAGTCTGTGACAATGGCATAGGGTAGGTATAAGTGTTCGAAACAACTAGTTTTAATAAGCGCATTAACTTAACCAAAACACATATCACATAATGAAAACTTTAAAAGTAGAGGTACCGCATTACTCAAAACATGCCTTTAAATAAAAACACATAAGTTCCGTTCCATCACATAATCCCATATCAAATCAATCGAGTTCAACATTTCCAAAATCACAATATATCGTTTCCTCAAATCAAATTCTGTAATATCTCGATCATCACATCTCATTTTCCAAAACCAATAATCATATCTCATTTCCAAAATCAATAATCATATCTCATTTCCAAAATCAATAATCATATCTCATTTCCAATAATAACGTTTCCATAATCAGTTCACAATCCCATAACATATCATCTCATAATTCAAATCGTAGTTCATACCATAATCAAATAAGAAGCTTCAGCTTGGCAAGCGGGCGTGCTTCGGTCGAGGATCTATTTTTCTTAAAAGTGGTTATAGTTTAGGGTTTATAAAATACCTAATTCTCTATAACCTTGAGTCTGATACCAATCTGTAACACCCCCAAATCTCGGTACAACGGAAGACTTAATCAAGTTTTCGGGGCGTTACTATTGGATTGGTATCGCACACAAGTATAGCAAAAAGATAACCATTTAACCATTTAAAACCAATCCCAAATCAAATATTCAAACATTTAATCCGAAACTATAATTATTAGGCCCAAAACATAGTTTAATAAAATAGGTCCCCATAGTTTATCAGAGTCAGAAATGATCCTTGAACCACGCCTCCATGCCAAGCTTCCACTGATCAAGTAATCCAAACATCTCTCAAATACCTGAGAAATCATGCTAAAAGGTCAGCTTACGCTGGTGAGTTCATAGGTTTAAGTTCAACAAAATCATAGTGGACCTGTAAGAGTTGATTTGCTATGCAAGACCTAAGATAGAATAATACCGTTTGCACACACCGATCCTTCCCGGATCACCAACCATATAACCACATAATCACATCCCGTATCCAGGGATTACTCGGGCCCCGCGACTCTAGTCCAGCACTGTCGTGGCAACCTCTAGAACAGTTGCCAACCCCGGACTAGGTCGAGGTAGAAGTCTATTCTTAGTTAGGCATGGTTAAACCTAGACTAAGGCAATAGCTACCGCATATCTATCTAAACAGTCAAGCATATAAGCAAATCCAAATAGTTTAATCGGTCCAAAAACAGTAGCATGATTCTCACCCCAAAATAGTTCAAAACGTAGTTAAAACGTATATAAAAGTGGGGCTATGAAACTCACCTCAAGCAATCAAGGCAAGCAATCAACGCACAATAAAAACTAGCAGAAGATAACAATATCACAGCACAGCAACTATCGACTCGGCACAACCTATTAATGTAGACCAACTTTAATACACATATTCCTCAAAATCAACGGTATCTACCCCAATATGTTCCATTTCTTTATTTCCAAAAACGTCTCGTTTCACCATTTAATCCTAGTGTTTGGTATTCCTCGTGTGGGTGTATCGACTCAATATGATGCCATGAATGCACTCAAACAACCAATATATAACTCCATGCGACACAATGAGACCTCTAAACGATAAGCTCCATAGTCCAATAAATTTCGGAATAAATAGTAGACCTTATCAAATTCATCAACTCGATAAACTCATTTATTTATTCGTGTCGCTTATTATCCCATAAATCAATCGTATCCTAAAGAGTCATAAGGATAAGTCACCCATTAATAGGGTTACCCAACGTACCTAGCGGGCCCTTATTAGATTCGTCAACCTAATAAGTCCGCTACCCACGTGGATCAACACTATTAATGCTAGGTTATCCGTAACCCATGCACACAACGTAAGCAATTAAATACTTAAACCAATATTAAATGTCCACAATTGACATTTATTGATAAACGTGTACTCAAAACACTACTTACTTATTTATTACAAAACATTTCCAATTTAGTCGTTAGTTTCCATTTAAAAATAGTAAATAACAAGATAAGACTTGTTATCAACATTTTTGGTACAAAAGCCCATTTATTACTTATATTTCATAGTTTATTAGCATTTTCATGTATACATATATAATTCGTCAAATTCCATTATTAATCTCATATCGTTATTCGTTTGAGTCCACAAGCACGAGTCATAACTTCCGCTTTTAATCAATCAATAGTCCAAATTATACTAAAGTCCATATTACGGCTTTGTCGGAGTCAACTATTGACTAAAAAGTCAAAGTGACGCCGACGTAGCTCAAAGTCAACAATATATATATCAAGTCCAAATTAAATGTCACAATATCGCAATTCAATCCCAAACCAACTCAAAACAATCTCTCCAACCAATCAATTAACCAAAAGTACCCGAAACCAATGTTATGACCCTAATAGTCATGACACGGTCATGGTCAAGACCACGTGAACCAAACAAGCTTTAGAAGCTTTTCGGCTCCACGCGTCTCATCCAAACCTCAACAATACCAATCAAAAAGCTACCAAATCGACCCAACTCGGACCCATGACCCAAGTAGGCCACGTACACCAACCCATGGGTCACGTACGTGACCATGGTGGTTCGTACGCCATCCCAAGCCAATCCAAACACATCCAAATCACTTCCACAACATCCCAATCCAATCATTCAAGCTCCAAACACTAAGCAAACACGAAACCCATCATCTATCTTAACAAAAAATATGTAACTAAACCCTAAATGCACAAACCCATCAAATTAATACACCACACATGTACCAAACACTAATTACTTGTTTGTTTATACACTAATTAACTTTAATTTCATGTTCCACCTAAAAGCCCCAAAAATTATAATTAGGTCGAAACCCTAATTTTCAATTCGTGGGTTTTTATTGCCCAATCAAGCTCAAAACATGTTATCTTTACCTTATCTAATCACCAATTGCAAAACCCCTTTTAAACCCTAAAAGTACGAATCTTAATCCTTGAATTTGAAGGTGTTAATGAAGTCCAAATGAAGCGTGTGATATATGGTTGGAAAGAGGAGAAAGAGAGCTTCAATATGGTGGTGGAGGTGGTGGGTGACGCGCTGGTGGTCGGCGATGGTGGCCGGCGGCCACAAGGTGGTGGTGCTAGGGTTTTTAGAGTGAGAAGGTAGAGAGAGAAATGGTGATATGTGTGTTTTTAGAGAGAGAAACAAATGAGGTGAAATGAGGGTTTGGGTGGGTATTTATACTAGGCCACTAGGGACCTCAAAATAATTAGTTTGGGAGGAGGGGGCGCCGGTCTCAAGAGAAAGGGGAGGGGTCGGGTTGTAATTTTTCGTAACTATCCCGTTTACCTATTCCCGAGCTCACATATTCTCCCCCGAGTGTCCCACAACATTTATTCAACTTTCCAACATCGTTATTTATGTTTTTCCATGAGTTTTGACTATTTATTTGTCAATTTTCGAGTTACGGTATAAAAGTTACAATAATTCTTGTTTTAGGCTTTTCTAGTGCCGAATCGAATAGTGCCTACCAAATAGAGTTAAAACTCATACGATAACTCATTTAATAATGAAATAAACCATAAAAACCAATAGACGATATAAAATCAAGTCATGGTTTATAAAAATAGTGATAAAGGCAAATCTCAGTTTAGCTTAACGTAATACGGTTACCTAAAATAGACTCCCTAAATTGCCAGTTGTCACACAAAACAATATACTTTGGCAAGTTATGAAAATGGCTAAATAGACTCGTAAAGCTAGTTGTAACTCGATGAATATTGAGTGTTAGAAAACAAACTCAATGGTTTTGGAATGCTTGAAGCGATATCTAAAAATCTTAGACTTTAAATATCGATATGAAAAACGGCTCCAAATATGGTCACTTGCGATAACCATTTTGGTCTAATAGAAAATATGTATGTGTTATTATTTGTGAAAAATAATAGTTACGATAGCCCTATTTCAAACGCTTGTAACTTAGTCGTTATAGCTTGATTTTTTACGTTTTATATATCCTTGGTTTCGTGTTAATGTATACTAATATATTTTTGATAAATCGACTCATTTAGATTATGTTTAAAACTCGGTTTTGCCCTTAAAAATCCCTTGACAGCAAGTACTATTCCAGAAAATTAGTTTTCGTCATTAAACTTGAAACTAGCGTAACTTCTTCGTTTTAAACCCGTTTTAACCCGTTCAAGCGAACACGGTTTCGTTTTTAAGTCTATTTTCTGAAAATATAAGCCAAAATAACTCACAACTTACTGAAAATTCCAGATTTTACAAAACGTGACAGTAGCTAAATATATATCGTCAAAAAAATGATTTTTCTAGTTTGTAACTTGATCCAATCTCTTTCAATCAATACCAAAGATATTCTAAACCTACCATACACCTTCTTAGTGTGTCATGGGTTCCTAAACTTCACCAAAATGATAGGGTTCATAGGAATACTAATAGGATAATTTAAACTCATATTAAGAAATAAAACATGTAAAAGTGGTATGGATCATAGTATACTTGCATGTTTTTCTTACTAGATCATAATAATACATCAAGTAAGAGTTTATAAGAGTAGAAAAAATTAGTCGAAGTTAGCTTGAGTGATTGAAAAGTTTTTGAGCTAGAAACTTAATTAATCTATAGGTTTTTATTTCAAAACCTTAACATAGATTACTAGTAATACTTGATAAACACTTGAGCTAGAAAAATTTGATGTTCTTCTTCTCTTTTGATGTATGGCCGAACCACAAGAGTGAGGAAGAGAGAGTTTGTCTAGTTTTTACCTTGTATAATATGTATGTATGTTTATGTTTTGATAAAATTAATACAAGTATCTTAAAAATATCTAGCCAAAAGGGTATAATGGTAAATTAAGTGATCAAAATCAAGTTTGTCACCTTGATGACTAGGGGGGGTGGTCGGCAATGGGATAAGAAAGTAGGATTTGGTGTAGTTTTTATAAAAGATGTGTTATTAAGTGTAGATATTTAGATAATTAAGCTTATATATTTAGTTATTATGTATAGTGTTAGCTATAAATCGATTTTAACGGAACAAAATAAAATAGGGAAAATGACAAAAAAATGCATCGAACTTGACACCTATTGTGATTGTGTGTAGCCAACTATTTTTTTTTTCATTGTAACACAAAACTTTTGAATTTTTGTCATTGTATGTACGATTTCCAACGTGTCACAATACGTGGACTGCCAACTCATCGGGGTGTTACACGTGGACTGCCTACTCATTTACCCACTATTACTTTCTAGGGATAATGACAAAAAAATGTATCGAACTTGACCACTTTTATCATTGTAACACAAACCTTTTGAATTTTTGTTAATGTACGTATCCGGTCAATCTAAACATGGCATCGTTAGTCCTTTATACCAACGGCCGTTAGCACATAACTTAAAAATAATTTCTTACGTTTTCATCCCTTTGTATATGTTTTCGTTCGTTTCTTTCGTTTTCATCCGTTTTATACATTTTTCGTTCATTTTCTTATGTTTTATACGTTTCGCTATTTTTACGTTTTGTATGTTTTATATGCTTTCATCCATTTTTACGTTTTCATTCGTTTTTATAGCTACACACGTCCGCTTATTTTATTAATGCAACGTTAGTCCGTTATCGTTTCGTCCGTTTTACACGCGTCTGATTTTACACGTTGTCGATTTTACGTTTTCGTCCGTTTTGACACGTTTTCATTTGATTTTACATGTTTTCGCCTACTTTTACATGTTTTTGTTTGATTTTACGGATGAAAGCATATAAAACGGATGAAAACGTAAGAAAATCGCTAAAAGTATAAAACCGGACGAAACGTATACAAAAGGTAAGAAAATGGACGAAAATATATAAAAACGGATGAAACGTAAGAAAACAAATGAAAACGTATAAAAAGGGATGAAAACGTAAGAAAACGAAATTTTAAGTTATGTGCTAACGGCCGTTAGTATAAAGGACTAACGATGCCAAGTTTAGATTGACTGGATACATACATTAACAAAAATTCAAAAGTGGTCAAGTTCGATACATTTTTTTGTTATTATCCCTAAAAACTAATAGTGGGTAAATGAGTTGGCAGTCCACGTCTAATACCCCGATGAGTTGGCAGTCCACGTGTTGTGACACGTTGGAAATCGTACATACAATGACAAAAAATCAAAAGTTTTGTGTTACAATGAAAAAAAAATAGTTGGCTACACACAATCACAATAGGTGTTAAGTTCGATGCATTTTTTTGTCATTTTCCCAATAAAATATATCGAAGTCATAAAAATTATAAAAATGCATTTCTCGCAAGTATTAAGTGAATAAATAATTATCGTATAGAAATTTCGTAAACCGTCGTAAATATATATATAACAATATATATACAAAATAAATCCAAATCATCGGGTAAGCTAATAATATAATTTTATAGCTTTAAAATGAGTATAAAAATATATCTGGACAATTGTTGGAAGTGTCGGATCAATTATTCAAAATAAATGATCGTGCGATAGCGTTTATTTAATAAATAAATATACGTTAATGAAATATGCAAACCCATGCATGAACTAATATGAAAATGATGTTACTGATGATATGTAGACTAACTCTAGTCTATATGTTGTGTTCTCAATGATGTTCCATGAATACGCAGCTTAACCCTCAAGGTTACGCGTATTTGATACTCGTAAGCCTAGTTTACGAAAATGATGAATAGCGAATCATGAATAGTGATTTTTCTCCGGGAATGAATAGTGTTTCGTGAATAGTAAAATTTTGAAATAACCTCTCAAAGTCTCAAACCGACTTCAAAAACGATGAATAGTAAAATGATGAATAGTACCAATGAATAGTAAATTCCCGAGATGAATAGTAAATTTGAGAAATGTCCTGCAATTACGATTTGTCACATTCGCCCACCCAAAAAGGAATTCAGTCCCTGAATTCAGTTCATGTTGGTTTCTACGGTTCTATTTGTGAAAAGAGTTTAACTTCCGCGTTTTCGATCGTACCACGCCTTTCCAAGGCGAGACTTTCAACATAACTCATTGCCAACTTGAAATTCTAATGGTTTGTGACTTATGGAACACATTTCCAATATTTTGCGTCGTATATCGACGTAGCTTTTCTATCTATTTTTTGTTGCTTGTAACTGATTCTTGATCTGTACGATTTCTTTGTTGTTTCATGAATAAGTTATGGACTAGTGAGTTGGACTTTCCTGATTTTTGGCTTGCCAATAGGTGATGGAGTGCCTCAAATGGTGTAGTCAGTATGTTCATGTGATAACTATTGTTGTAAGGGAACTGGTTCGATGATGAATGATTTACCCAATCGTTTCCAGAAACAATCACATGTGCTTTGAGCATATCTTCTAATGTTTGAATCGTTCTCTCGCTATGACCATTGAGCTGAGGATAATAGGCGGTACTCATGTCCCAGTAGGTTCCAAGGGAATCTTGAAATGATTTTCAGAAGTCTAAGGTAAATCGACTACCTTATATTAGGTATAATTGAAAATGATACCACGTGTTTCATGACCAATTCCAAAATGTCAAGTCTGTCGAAAAGGGCATTATTGTAAAGAATAGATTAAGGGTAACAGTTTTGATTCCTCACGTTTCTAGTTCTAGCGAATGTCATGACTTGAGTCTTCTTTGCCTAAGGCGCTTAGTTTCCATTACTAAGATGTTTATTGCTTGATGGTGTCTCTCTTAATTTCCCTTATCGAAGTTTTTCCATGCTCTATGTTGTAAAGTCATGAAACCCTAAACATTTAAGTGATGTGGTATGGTGGTTGATTTTCAAGATTTATTCCGATATTGAGTGTTTTGTTTGAAATCTTTTCTTTAAATGAATGAATTTACAATTTTGAACAAACGACTTTCTAAGTAAGGTACCGGATCTATTAAAAAGTAAGTGAATTTGCAAAGTATAAAAAGCAATCTCAACCGTCGGATGAAATCTAGTCAACCACCTTATTTTTTTTAATTAATTTCGGTCAAAGGGGTATTTTTGTCATTTAACCCGTTTTTCATATTCCACCCCAAATTTCAAACGCAAATAACTTTCAAACGACAAACTTTTACGAAAAACCGATTTCACCATAATTTTTAAAATTCGATTCTCTTTAATTTGGTATAAATCTTGATAAATATTTGAACTTTTTTACATATCAAGTGGTTCTTGATTTTCTTGATTTTTTGGCATTTTCGCCCTATTTTTTACGCTCATAAATGTCGAATCTTGAAAAACTTAAAACATGAAAGTTATAGATTTTTGTTCACTCTTTACCCAGAAATTCAAATCACTCAAATTCGATGTCATATGGGTAAGATATCGCAAATTAAAGATGGTATTTTACTCATATTTGTTGCATACAAGGTGTTTGATGAAATGTCTAGCTTAGATTTGTAGTGTTAAAGTTGAGCTAAATGCACTAATTTTTGTCCCACAACGCATCATTAATCATTTTATTAATGTAAGATTCAAAAAGTGATGTTTTTAATAGTTAATGTTTTAACTATTAAAACCGATGAACCAAAGTGATGAACCGATGAACCAAATCAAACTGTTAAAAGAAGAGCATAAAAGCAAAACCGATGAACCTAACTAAACCGATGAACCAAACCAATAAGCGATGAACCAAACCAAAATCGAAACTATGATTGATGAACTAAACCAAACGATGAACCAAACCAATAATCGATGAACCAAACCAAAACGAAAATATGATTGATGAACTAAACCAAACCGATGAACCAAACCAAAAGCGATGAACCAAAACCAAAACGATGAACTAAACCAAAAGCGAAACTATGATTCATGAACCAAACCAAACCGATGAACCAAACCAAAAGCGATGAACCAAACTAAAAGCAAACTGTGATTGATGAACCAAAATAAACCGATGAACAAAACAAAACAAACACCAACATGTTAAGTGAAACTATGATTGATGAACCAAAATAAAGCGATGAATTATGTTTGATTTGGTTAATCGATTTAGTTTAGTTCATCGTTCATCGCTTGATGAACCAAAATAAACGATGAACCAAAAGCGATGAACCAAACTAAAATCGAAACGTGATTGATGAACCAAAATAAAGCGATGAATGTAACAAAACAACACACCAACATGTTAAGTCGAAACTATGATTGATGAACCAAAATAAACGATGAACTATGTTTGATTTGGTTCATCGCTTTGGTTTGGTTCATCGCTTCATCGCTTTGGTTTGGTTCATCGCTTTGATTTGATTCATCGCTCATCGATTGATGAACCAAGATTAACGATGAACAAACGTGCATTTTTATTTTAAATTAAGTACTAAAAATCACTTTTTGAATCTTACATTAATAAAATGATTAATGATGCGTTGTGGTACAAAATTTAGAGCATTTAACGCAATTTTAACACTAAAAATCTAAGCTAGACATTTTATCAAACACATAGTGTGCAACAAATATGACTAAAACGCCATTTTTAACGCGCGATATCTCACTTATTTCATATCGATTTGAGTGATTCAAAACTTGTGTAAAGAGTGAACTAAAATCTACAACTTTCGTGTTTTAAATTTTATGTAAATCAACCTTTAAATTAGATAAAAGTATGGTCGAATATGCCGAAAATTTCAAGAAAATCATAACCCACTTGAAATTTAAAAAAAGTTCGATTTTATATCAAAATGCATATCAAATTAAAGAGGATTAAATTTTAAAATTATGGTGAAATCGGTTTTCGTAAAAGTTTATCGTTTGAAAGGTATTTGCGTTTGAAGTTCGGGGTGGAACTAAAAAAACGAGTCAAATGTCCAAAATACCCTTTGACAAAAATTCTGTTTGAAGTTCGGGGTGTAAATTAGGTGGGACACATGTCACATCGTGGATGGCTTTCTAGACTTTGTAATATATTATACTTTCTAGAGGATCGCTACTCTTCTAAGTAATATTTTTCTTGATGATTAAAAATTTAGTAGTTTTGCAAAATAGGACTGTTTTATCAAAGATTGATGTTTATACATTTCTTATCGTACGAAGGTTTTGTTAAAGATTGACCAAAAAGAACTTACTTGTCAAAATAGGTACTTCAGAAGGAAAAAGTTTATTTCCTACAAGGTATAGGATTTGTATAAATACATTTTTTAATAAATTCCATTTAAAATGAAAGCACTATAAATAATGAAGTAGTCGGGTAGGTATGTCTGCATGAATGTTTAGTTTCTAATGTTGGATAATGTCTATCAGTCGATGTTAGGCAAAATCTACAGGCATAGGCATTCAATCTTACTTTAGTGTTTCTAAATAGTTCATCACTGAAGTTGTTATCATGCTGACAAAAACATAGATATCAGCTCATACTACGTCGAAGAATGTTTTTTCTGATTTCACTTGTAAATGGAGAGTCATTGATTGTCCGATATGTTCAGACCTGTTGCATCTCTTGATATGGAAGTGATGTTATCTAGAATTTCTAGGGAACACAATGCCTTAAGGGAAGTTTATATTGATAACCTTAATTTAATTCAATTATCATTTGAGGGAAACTTATTGTAGGGAAGTTTACATGTTGTTGAGGCCATGGTTAATGGAATATTCTGTAGTCTTAGTTAGAAGGCTTGGTTTATTTCTACAGTGTTGCTTAGTGTGTATTCGCTTTGTACTAAATCATGTAACTCGGTCTAGCTGGTACGTTTGAAATGATAAACTTTGGCTTCTAGTCCAAAGATAGTGGTTCAGATTGTCTCGTGATGTCTTAGAATTTCTATTGAGTTTTGAAACTTCTTACTACATACTTCTAGTCCTTGTTGGTAGTTCTGAAATCCTTTCATTGTTTTCTTGTATCGAGGAATCCTCCTCATAGATGGTATGGAAAGTCTTTCCTAAAAAGTCACTGGTAAAATTTCAACTTATCGGTTGAGTGAGTGATGAATGGCGTAGGTATCTATAGAGTGTTAATAAAATAGATGTTTATGAACAATTTATCTCATTACAAGGCTTTGCTTTTGAATGAAGATTGTTTTAGGAAGTTTGAAAAGATGCTTGTTTCTTTCATGACATAATTCTTCCTGAATTATACATAGGTGATCAGGCTATGTATAATCGAGGACAAATGATGTGATACTTGGTTTTGTTGAAATGGTATTTTGTTTCTCCAAAGTTTTAGATGGTATTCAACGTGTTGTTTTGTAAGATAATGGCCTAACAATTTTTCAGATAAACATGAAAGTCGTTTCGCGTAATGGTAGTAAATAGTTGATAGAATGACTGAAAATCAATTTATAGGCTGGTAACAAAACAGCTTGTTTTAGAATTCTGTGAAACCATTTTTCTAAGATGGTAGTAAAATAGCTTGGAATAAAATTTATTGAATGGTTTGTAGGATACATGGGAGAACCTCATAGAATGGTAATAGTCTCCTAATTGGTCAATAATAAAGTTGCCCTAATCCCTAGTAAGATAGCGGTATATTGTTGCGAAATGATTGAAAATTGGGCAATTGGAATAGGGAATGAAATAAACAAAGGTTGTGATTATCGTGGAGATAATAAAGGATAAATATTACATTAGATAGAAAGGTACTTATTATATGTTCCTGTTGATGGTCTGATCGTGTCTCAAGTGTAGGAGCAGTAGGCTGTCTAGCAGCAACAGCCCTAGAACTCTCACAGTCTTCAAACATATAAGATGGTGTAGTGTCTATAGTCTTAGTGATAGATGGTAATGGTGTGTCAAATCATGCACGCTTCCCAAGCTGCAAGTCAGATGTATTTGTAGTATCTATGAGATGTGATGGCACGGATGGTGCTCTAGATGATAATGATGATGAAAATGATGACGATGATGATGATGAAAATCCTAGTGGTGATTTAGGAAATGATGGTGATGATGGTGAATGAAATACTACCCTCTTTCATGTTGTCTTACGACATTTTATAGATAAAACTGGAGTATGCACTATTAGACGACTAATAGTGGTATGAGTAACTGATGGTGGTTGTAGTACATGAGTAACATATGATCTAAGAATGAGGGTAAGAGAATGTACTCTATTCCTTGCAGTAAGCATCTCAATAGGTACATTAGGACTAAGCCTATAAGTCCTACCAAATGGTATGATTTGTCCCGACAGAATGATAGGAATTGCCCTGTTCCTACGATGAATCGATGGTGACAGTGGTGGTGTAGGTGAAACTTCATCCTCCTCAAAGGATTCAGTCTCATTATAGGATAATATGAGTGGTGAGTCTGGTGTAGAGCCAACTGATGTTAAGGCTATAGTAGGGAGTAGCAAGACATTATCCATGTCAGTGTCTATAATAGGAGATGACAAGACATCCTCCATGTCAGAATCTGAAGAAATGATGATGGGATGGGTATCTGAATACATCTCTGTGACAATCGATGTGAAATGAAAGTAAATAACCCGCATAATGTGCGCATGAATTCACATGTATAGTGAATATGCACTTATGATGAAATGATGAGATGCTACGATGATGTAGTTATAGTCTAGGGTCAATGATACAACCTAGTTCTCTATAACTCTTGCTCGATGCCAATCATCACACCTCCAAAATACCGCTTTTGCAATGAATGGAATACACAGGCGTGATCGCCATAGCATCACATTTACAGTTATATTGAACGACCTAAAGTGTCATTTTGAAAATACATCGTTTGATCAAGTAAAATATTCAGAGTTTACAAAACATAGGTCCCAAAAGATTTCCAAAGTACCAAAATGAGTTTGTTACAATCAAACGATAGCTAAGTGCATAAAATCCATGTGAGACGCGTCATCGCCGCGACTCTATGATAAGTCCTTATGCATGCCATGAAGTATATGCCTTAGATACCTGAAAATACATTGCTAAAATGGTCAACAATAATGTTGGTGAGAATTCATAGGTTTATGTAAATGTTTTGTAGGACCACCACAAGTATAAGTTATGTATGAAAAATATGCCACATGAAAATGATACAATTGCTATAAGCACATGACACCGAAGCTAGACTGATCATAATGTTCGCCCCAACAGAGTGTTTGCCAAACAACTCTCATTCTGATATTAAATGAAATGCATCCGTTTGACCAGTTGGAACCACCAACTCGGATGGAGGAGTCACCCTCAATAGATCTATTCACTCACCCTCGCTTACTCCGTAATTAACAGTTCATGATTATGAAATGGGGACATTCAATTGGAAATGAGGTAACTTAAGCAATGTAAATGAATTTGATATACTTGGGCTCGTAATAAAATGATGTGCAATGTATTCTCCCCCGTAGGTTTGAAATAATATATTAACATGAAAAACGTGGCTATGAAAACTCACCTGATACAATGATTTGATGATATAGTGGCAATACTGAAATGAGGTGCAATTTATATCTGCAACCTAATATGAATGATATGATCTATTATAAATCATGAATATATATCGTACATGCAAATCCACATGTAATCTATACCACTTGTACATTTTTTAAAACGAAGTTTATCGTCGAAATATATGTTTATTACATCTCGTCATGTTATAAAATACTTTACAAGTATTTACGTTGAAACAACATCCTACGATAGTCGTTTAGTGATTTATCAAGAAATTATAGCTTTTCGTAGCAAAACAATATACTTTGGCAAGTTATGAAAATGGCTAAATAGACTCGTAAAGCTAGTTGTAACTCGATGAATATTGAGTGTTAGAAAACAAACTCAATGGTTTTGGAATACTTGAAGCGATATCTAAAAATCTTAGACTTTAACTTTTGATCATAGAAGTCTCGATCATAGAGAAAAATATAGATGAAGTAAGGTAGTCGGACTAAAAATATTGTTTAAGGTTAGTTTTCGGCAAAGTTTGAGTGAACGTATATTATTCGTTATAACTTCATTTGATGAACGGTTGAACATTTTGGAAAATAGAATAGGCGAACTCACTTTTACTTGTAGACATCGTTTTCTCAAAAGTACTCTATCGATATGAAAAACGGCTCCAAACATGGTCACTTGCGATAACCATTTTGGTCTAATAGAAAATATGTATGTGTTATTATTTGTGAAAAATAATAGTTACGATAGCCCTATTTCAAATGCTTGTAACTTAGTCGTTATAGCTTGATTTTCTACGTTTTATATTTTCTTGGTTTCGTGTTAATGTATACTAATATATTTTTGATAAATCGACTTATTTAGATTATGTTTAAAACTCGGTTTTGCCCCTTAAAAATCCCTTGACAGCAAGTACTATTCCAGAAAATTAGTTTTCGTCGTTAAACATGAAACTAGCGTAACTTCTTCGTTATAAACCCGTTTTAACCCGTTCAAGCGACCACGGTTTTGTTTTTAAGTCTATTTTCTGAAAATATAAGCCAAAATAACTCACAACTTACTGAAAATTCCAGATTTTACAAAACGTGACAGTAGCTAAATATATATCGTCAAAAATGATTTTTCTAGTTTGTAACTTGATCCAATCTCTTTCAATCAACACCAAAGATATTCTAAACCTACCATACACCTTCTTAGGGTGTCATGGGTTCTTAAACTTCACCAAAATGATAGGGTTCATAGGAATACTAATAGGATAATTTAAACTCATATTAAGAAATAAAAACATGTAAAAGTGGTATGAATCATAGTATACTTGCATGTTTTTCTTACTAGATCATAATAATACATCAAGTAAGAGTTTATAAGAGTAGGAAAAATTAGTTGAAGCTTACTTGAGTGATTGAAGAGTTTTTGAGCTAGAAACTTAATTAATCTATATGTTTTTATTTCAAAACCTTAACATAGATTACTAGTAATACTTGATAAACACTTGAGCTAGAAAAATTTGATGTTCTTCTTCTCTTTTGATGTATGGCCGAACCACAAGAGTGAGGAAGAGAGAGTTTGTCTAGTTTTTCACCTTGTATAATATGTATGTATGTCTATGTTTTGATAAAATTAATACAAGTATCTTAAAAATATCTGGCCAAAAGGGTATAATGGTAAATTAAGTGATCAAAATCAAGTTTGTCACCTTGATGACAAGGGGGGTTGGTCGGCAATGGGATAAGAAGGTAGGATTTGGTGTAGTTTTTATAAAAGATGTGTTATTAAGTGTAGATATTTAGATAACCAAGCTTATATATTTAGTTATTATATATAGCGTTAGCTATAAATCGATTTTAATAGAACAAAATAAAATATATCGAAGTCATAAAAATTATAAAAATGCATTTCTCGCAAGTATTCAGTGAATAAATAATTATCGTATAGAAATTTCGTAAACCGTCGTAAATATATATACAAAATAAATCCAAATCATCGGATAAACTAATAATATAATATTTATAACTCTAGTCTATATGTTGTGTTCTCAATGATGTTCCATGAATACGCAGCTTAACCCTCAAGGTTACGCGTATTTGATACTCGTAAGCCTAGTTTACGAAAATGATGAATAGTGAATCATGAATAGTG
The DNA here is from genome assembly GCA_022545495.1 of Chrysanthemum lavandulifolium. NCBI lineage: Eukaryota > Viridiplantae > Streptophyta > Magnoliopsida > Asterales > Asteraceae > Chrysanthemum > Chrysanthemum lavandulifolium. Next base: position 209,052,007 of record CM040238.1, read on the forward strand.
ATTTTCTCCGGGAATGAATAGTGTTTCGTGAATAGTAAAATTTTAAAATAACCTCTCAAAATCTCAAACCGACCTAAAAAATGATGAATAGTAAAATGATGAATAGTAACTAGTGAATAGTAAATTTCCTAGATGAATAGTAAATTTGAGAAATGACATGAAATTACGATTTGTCACAACATCTTCAGATGTTCCTGAGTTTGATGCAGTTTTTGAAATAAACAAACGTGATGAACAAATTCGAGCTCATTGTATCACGATCAAAAGGTTGAAAGCTCAAATTTCACAATTGAAGGGTGAAAAGAATGAAGTGACTGGCTCCCGTATGTCTCCACCTTTAGATTCTTAGAATTTACAACTTCAAAACATGATTAATAAACTGCAAAAGGAAAATGAATGTTTTCAAGTTGAAATTTCAAAAGTTAATGCTCAAAACAAAGAATTATGTGATTCACTCAAGGTTAATCATGATAATAACAGTGAAAAGGTAACTTCTTTGTTTAACGAAATTGAGAATCTGAAGCGTGTAGTAAAATGGAAAATGCCAATCACCACTAGTGAGAATGTTGCACTAAAGGTGCCTGCTTGTTCTAAATATGCTGTAAATGTGAAATATATTCCTCCTCATCTTCGGAACAATGAATTTGCATATCAAACATATCTTTCGTACCTCAAGGATAGTCTAGAGTGCCTCCGTGAGATTGTTGAAGATGATAAGATAGAAAAACCACTTGATAATGTTGTTGGGCATGCATGCTTATATGCCAAACGATCTCAGAAACTCTTAGAATGTGTGATTGTAACATGTGCTAAATCTGGTATGTGGAAAACTAGAAGGGGGGTTGAATAGTTTTGCCAATTAAAACTTCCTTTTAATCTATTTAGATCGACTTATGTCAATCTATTTGGATGTGTGTGTTGGATGTTGAAAAACAAGCATATAAAGGTAAGTAATGAAAAGATAAGAGTAAGAAGCACAAAACCACAACGCAAGTATTTATAGTGGTTCGGCTACAAGGACATCTTCCTTGCCCTACTTCACTCCCCGAGTCACCTACTCGAGAGTTTGTAAACACTACACCATTCTCCTTATGGCGGAGAAGCCTTCACAACGTCGCCTACCCTTTTTCCGGTGCTAGGCTAACCACCGGGTTCTTTCACGCCAAGGTGAATCACACCTACACAACGTCGCCTACCCTTTATAAGGTACTAGGATAAGTACCTAGTTCTTTCACTCCAAGGTGAACTACACCTTCACAACGTCGCCTACCCTTTATTAGGTACTAGGCTAAGCACCTAGTTCCATTGCAATGGAGGAACTACTACCACACTACACCAACGATTAATCCCAAAGGAGATCTACTCCTTTACAATATCATCAAGGATATCAATATCCTTGGATCTAATACTAGTCTATCTTGTACATCAAAACACACCATATTGAATGTACATCTAAGGCACCTTTCACTAATGCCTTTGACTAGATCTACAAGACACCCTTTACTAATGTCTTGTGTTTTGACTTCTAAGCACCTTTCACTAATGCTTCTAGTCTTGACTTCTAAGCACCTACCACAAGTGCTTGAGATATAGACGATAGATACCCTTTACTAATATCTTCGTCTTGACACTTGAGACATCTTTCACTAATGTCTTCAACACTACACGTCTTTGAAGAAAGAAAGGAATCATCAACAAGAAGACTTCAGTAGCCTTGATGATGAGGAAGCATAACAACTCATGGACTTGAGCTTGCTTGACTTCAAAGGTGGTGATCTTGCCTTTAAGAGGAACCTAGAAGATCACACAAAACAAAACTACAAACATAGATCTCTTGGATCCGAGGTTAGTGAGTTTTTAACTCGTGGAGAAAGTGTGTTAGAAAGGGTGAGAAACAATGAAGAAATGGCTCACTATTTATAGAAGAAAAATCTCATCGCTCTCTAATCCCACGGATCTCTTCCACAAGGGATCCGTCTAGCGTTAAGCTAGGGATCCGTGGACGCCCTTTACCCATGGGTATTTTGGTTATGGGTCATGGGTCATGGGTCATGGGTTGAACCATGGATTTTTAGCTAGATGCAATGTATCTTTTGAGTGCAATGCACTTGAGCACTTGGGTATGGGTTGATCCATGGGTTATGGATATTATCCATGTATGATATAAGCATGATGTCATGCAATGGGTTATGGGTCAAGCTCCATGGTTCATGGGCTTTGGGTTGTACCCAACTACACTCAATGTATTTGCTCAATGGGTTGTGATACTTAAGTTTCTACCCATTTATATTACCCAATATACTACATACTAGTTATGTGTATATTTTACACAAATATGTAAACACTAGTTGTTGTACATATGTATTACTAAATTATAAAATCACTTATACTTGTTTTAGTGTTTTATGTGAAAATGTGAATATGTTAGAAACTATTAGTTCAAACCATTTACGTATTTTATTTGTTTCGTTAAAGTGATTTTACGCTTTTTATCGACAAAACATTAGAAGATCGTAAAATATAAATAAACGTTTTACTGACTTATTTGTATTAACAATCTCCCTTTTGTTGATGACAAAACATAAAATTATTTTAAGGAAAAGCTAAAATTGTAAAAGTTTGAATTTATAGTTTTACTTTCTTCTCCCTTTTTGTCGAAACAAAAGAGCTTGAAGAAAGCAACACATAGTTTTTAAGAAAAACATGTGAAAGAAAATAAAAAGAAATAGAGAGCAAGAAACGGGAAAGGATCTCGTCTTTACTCCCCCTTGACGAGTCCATCCCTATGTAAGGGTGTCAAGAAAGTGATACTAATCTAGTTTGTTTGCAAGTAAGTTTGCAAAAGATTTCGTCTAAATGCCGAATGTGCTCCCCCTTGATGATTGCAATTTTGCAAGGGGATGTCACGAAATGTAAACCTAATATTGCAAGTAATTTGCAATGTATTGCTTTGACATAAAGCTCCCCCTAGCTTTAGGATGTCAAAGTCTTCATGTGTAATTTGAATAACTACAAAACAAAGGTTAGACAATAAGTATAATTCACAATTTCCGCAAATGTGGTCCAAGTTAGTAGAAAATAGTTTTACATCACACGGATCCCACGGTTCCCTCCTAGTAGGGATCCGCCTAGGCAATCAGAGGATCCGTATTAGGCGATGATTAATTTCACAAAGGTGATATAACAAGTAATGTTATCATAAAATGAGATATGAATACAATGTAATCATATGCTCGTAAATATAACAAGTAGCATGTAATTTCATTTAATAAAACTAGAGTTATGATATACATGACTCTAAAACTAAGAAAATAAGAAAACACATGACTAGGAATTTCTAGACCAACTATCGCTGATGCTAGGACACCACTAAAATCTTCTAGCTCAAGTTTTGTTTAGGTTTAATCTCGTTGAAACGTTCGAGGAGATGATAGAACATAAAACGTTGGTCTTCTCGTACTTCATGTATCAAACTTTCAACATCTTGACAATGATAGCAATCTTTGTCATGGCTAGGTAGTGGTGGTGGAAGAAATGAAATGGCTTGATGCGAAGGATCAAGTGAAGCACTTGTGGAGCTTCAAACGATGGAGGGATTGGTGGGCGCATTTGAGAATGGCTCGACCAAGAATGATGGTGGTGGTAGAAAGTGTCAACTTCCATATGGTCGGGTGGTTGACTTTGATGATTTCTCATAATCCAAATGGGATTATATGATGGAAATGGCGAAAAGGAAGCCGAGCAAGTGTTGACTCAACACCTTGATTTTGTACCATTATTCCTCTAATGAGGAGAATGTTGTCGTGAGGCGGATGAGACGGCCTAGAGGCAAATCCTCTAAATTGTAGAGTGTGGTGATGATAGTGGAGATGTAAATGAAATAGCTCTTGGAACCAATGGTGATGGCTTAGTGGAGATGATATTGTTTGGCCTAGGAGGTATGGTGGTGTTTGGCATAGGTAGTTTTGTGGGTACTATCCTTTTAGGAATTGGTTTGATTGGTTGAGGAAAGATCCTATCATTTGTTGGCTTGACCGGAGATGATTCGGTTGAAGAGATTTCGTATATAACACGAGCCTTTTTCTTGGGTGGTTCTTTGGTGGATAAGTTACTATTGGGGTTTTTCTCATGATTAGATGATTTCAAGAGGTTTGTAAAGGTTGTGGAAAACTAGAAGGGGGGGTTGAATAGTTTTACCAATTTAAAACTATTCAAATTTAAAACTATTCCTATTGTCTCTTTCGTCAATTCCTCCTTTTCCTTTTTGACGGCTTAGTGAGGTTGTAAGCGAGGTTTTGAATCATGCCTCTTATTTGTTTAAGTTCCGCGGTCTGGTTTGGAATGATTGGAAGTTGCTCGTGGTATTCAAGGATTTCCAATTTGATGTTGGATACGGGCTCAATCTTTTCATGTGAAGTGGATGGTAATGGTGAAAGATGAGATGGCCAAGGGGGTAAGTCTTCTACATTGTGAGACTGTGAAAATGATTGTGAAGTATCTCTAAGTACTAATGATGTTGGTTGAGTTGTGGGGGGTTTGTTTGCTATTGTAGAATTTGGTGAAGATATCCTAGTGGGAATCTTATTCTTGGGGATTAGTTTGATTGGTTTCCTTGATGTGGGAGAGATCCTAGCAATGGTGGGCTTAACCGGAGATGATTCGGTTGAAGAAACTTCGTGTATGATTCTAGCAAGTTTCTTGGGTGGTTCTTGGGTGGATGAGTGAGCACTAGGAGCCTTTCTCATATTGAAATGACTAAGGGAAATGGTTGCAATTGCTGATATTTGTGTGAGATGACTAAAGTGTTCTAGGCAATGTGGTTTATAAAGAAAAGATCTTGGCAATTAGTATTTAAGACTTAATCCACTAATGTTCATGGAAATGTGATGATTGACATGCACAAGGTTGAGATTCGAGTTTACAATGATCTAGGAAATCATTTAAGATGAGATGGAGTGTTTGGGTTAGCAATGTTAGACATCTCATCGTCACCCGGATCCCACGGTTCCTCCTCGGAGGATCATCTAGGCTATTCCTAGGGATCCGGCTCTCGTGATTATGATGATTTGAAATGGGGTTTCTAGAAGCTAAAGCCTATCTTGTTTTGGGTGTTTCACTCTCTAAGTGTTTTAGGATGAGAGGGTACTTGAATGATCATGAGTAATAAGTGTTTGTGCACATGATTGCTTTTTATGGAAGAAGGATGGGACAAGAAGACTACCAATGGATGTCCAAGGATAACGCTAAGAGTTATGAGGGTGACAAGTCATAATAAATGATCCTAGTAATCAGGTTTTAGCTTGAGGTGATATTAAGAAAAATTCTCAAAAATTTCAAGAATTGAAAAACTACTTTTTGTCTTACCTTGAGATATAAAAGACTATAAGCAATTTCCTAAAATTGTTTAGCTTGCTTTCCTAAGTGTTTTGAGAGATGAGAATTGTTTTGTGAGTAGTTGAAGCGGAAGTATGGTGAGTTTTAGATGTGATGATAAAATCAGACTAAGATCGTAAGTAAGCCTTTAGTGAGTCTAATCCTTTCTCATCCTTGACGTGGACTTAGTTGGGTTCTAAAATCATATGCCAAGCTAATGTGATGTTATCTAGAAAGCGCTTTGATGTCTTTGAATCTTGCATTGTTGATCTGATGTCACGGATCCCACGGTTCCTTCAAGGGAAGGATCCGGCTAGGGTAATCCTAGGGATCCGGCATCTGCAGATCAGAATCAACACAGAACCTACACAAAAATGATGTGCAGATTTTGTACACTATTAAATCTATAAAACAAGCAATTAGGAACAAGCAAGCCATCATATAGCACCAGAAACAATATCCAAAATACCATAAACCAACAATGCTAAAAAGAAATCATTCAAACATAAAATAAATGAAACTAAGCACATTCCTATTGTCTCTTTCGTCAATTTGATGTTGGATACGGAGTCCGAGAGAGCTTCAGGTTTCTCTCCATTGACCATGAACCGTTTAGAGGGTTGTTTGGTAAGAGGTACCATGACGTGATCGGAAAGGTAATGATCATCGTTGATAGGGGATGGTTGCAATGTGCTAACATACTTACAAAGTCGTGTTAGGAGCATACCATATGGGAGTACCATGTTGGAAGCTTTGAATACCCCAGCCATTCTCCTTACCATGTAATAGGCAAGATTAAATGGCCTTTGGTGGGTAAGACAATAGATCATTTGCACAAGGCATGCGTTTGGATGATCTTTGTTTCCAACTAGGCTAATGATGTTTTCCCTAAGGATTTCTTCCATTTTCTAAACATGGGATGCATTTCAAAAGTTCCATTTTAAAGGGATCACGGTGAATGAACTTTTGTTACGATCGTAACGGATTGGTCGGTCCTAATTTTAAAGATAGTATCACGAATGGTTTCGGGATTGTCAAGAGGAGTGTTGTAAAGAGGCTTAGGATCAAGTGCAAGGTTTTGAGCGTTAATTGCCCAATCTTGAGAGTACATACAAATTCCTTCACAAGGAATGCGAAGAATTTGAGCAAAAGTGTTGAGAGGAAGAGTAAAGTTTTGTGTGTTGATGATAAAGGCAATTGAGATGCTATTATCGGTGTTTCTAATGATCCTAAAGCTTTTGTAAAACTCAAAAATAAAACCGGACAAATTTGTTCATCATGTCAAGAAGACAATCAAAGTTGATTGTCGAGAAAACTTGACGAATGTCGGTATCTTCAAGGAAACATTCCTTGACTACACGACCTTCGTGAATAAGTCGTTTTGTGAGGCTTTTGAAAATTTTACGCTTAGTTTTGGTCGGGCCCTTTTACGATAGTAGTGAGTAAGATAGTGGACGTGCCATGATGATCTTGTTGAGTGGCTTTGGGCATGGTTGGTCCTAGAAATACAAATTTTCCAATTAGGTAAAAAATTAGTTGGAAATGGGTTTATGGTTTTGATTTGTATTGACAATGTTGTGAACACAATGTGATTTAGTTAAAAGCCCTTTTCATGATTAATTTGAAAACCCTAATTAAATTAATTTGATTATAATTTAAGGAACCATGAACCCTAGAATGAAGATGATAAAAATTAGAAAAGTTAATGTAATTACTTACAATGGTGTTCTAGGAAGGAATACTTTGAGGTTATGAAAGCCAATGAGGATGGATTCGATGAGCTTGGTCGTTTTGTGTTATGAGAATAGAGGAAAAAGATCGGTGGTGATTTTTGAAAGCGTATAGTGAGTTACATTCCACGGTTCCCCGGATCCTTTGTATTTGGGATCCGCTAGTACAACTAGAGGATCCGCTACTATGAACATAAAAGAGGTTGTTTGACATTATTTTTTGTAGTATGCTCATGGAATAGCTTACAAAAAATAGTTCGGAGGTTTTAGATGACGATTGTTTTTGGATGACGGCTTTTGATGAATCTCATATCGAGGATGTGATGACGTAAAAAAATATTATTCCCTATGACGAGAAAGGTGGAAGAGTGACGAAAGAGACTTCTAACGCTCTTGGTGTTTTAATAATCAAAGTAGTACTTGTGAAAATAAGTAGAACTCAAGTATCCTATCTAATGAAAAGTAGAACATACCTTTATGCTTCTTGATTTGGTATAAAACCAAAGATACTTCATGAGCTTTTAAAGTAATCCTTTGTACTTGATGTACTTAAGTTGTGATTACTTTAAGAATCCTTCCTTGAATGTTGACTTCATCTTTGAGTGAAGATTTTGGAAAATTCTAGCATGAAAATTACTCGAGAACGGAATATTGTTAGAATCATCTATCAATGTCCAACAAAATGATTTAACAGAAAATATGATCCCAAAAAATCCTTCTTTGTAGTTTTTAAACATACACGGATCGTATCAAGTCTTTAAAGTACAATATTGTTTAAGAAACTTGGTTACAAAGCTCTGATGCCAATTGTGGAAAACTAGAAGGGGGTTGAATAGTTTTACCAATTTAAAACTTCCTTTTAAATATTTAGATCGACTTATGTCAATCTATTTGGTTGTTTATGTTGACGTTGATAGATAGATATATAAACATATAATGAAAGATAAAGAGTAAGAAGCACATCACCACGACACAAGTTATTTATAGTGGTTCGCCACAAGGACACCTTCCTTGACCTACTCCAATCCCCGAGTCACCTACTCGAGAGTTCGTAAGCACTACACCAAATCTCCTTATGGCGGAGAAGCCTTCACAACGCGCTAACCTTTTCCCAGTACAAAGCTAAATACCGAGTTCTTTCACACCAAGGCGAACCACACCTAACACAACGTCGCCTACCCTTTATACGGTGCTAGGCTAACCACCGAGTTCTTTCACACCTTAGGAGAACTAATCCTATCACAACGTCGCCTACCCTTTATTAGGTACTAGGCTAAGCACCTAGTTCCATTATGGAGGAACTACTACCCTTCACGACACAACACCTATTATCAAGGAGATCTACTCCTTGTTACAACACCATCAAGGATATCACCATCCTTGTGAATAAATAAACACTTATATGTATAACGATGCACCTCATCGATTATCGACCTAAGCATTCTTCCCAAATGCTACTTGATTAGATTCTTGGCATCCTTCACTAATGCCTTTGACACAACGCTTGGCACCCTTCACTAATGCCTTCGTCTTGACACCTTAAGCATTCTTCACTAATGCTTTGACGCGGATGATGAGCACCTTTCACTAATGCTTTCATCTTGACACTTTCGGCATTCTTCACTAATGCCTTCAACCCAACATCTATGGAGAAAGGAAGAACTATCAACAAGAGAACCTTCGTTGTCTTGATGATGACGGCATGGCAACTCATGGACTTGAGGTTGCCGTCTTCAAGATGTGGTGATCTTTCCTTTAAGAGGAATCTACAAGATCACACAAAACAAAAGAGAAAAGCTACAAAGATCTCTTGGATCCGAGGTTAGAGGTTAGAATACTTGGGGAAGTATATGTGTAAGGGATGAATAGAAAGGAGAAATGGCTCTCTATTTATAGAGGAAATTCTCATCGTTTCCTCGATCCCACGGATCCCTTCCACTGGGATCCGGCTAGCACAAAGCTAGGGATCCGTGGAACTCCTCTTTGCCCATGGGTATTTTTGGTTATGGGTCATGGGTCATGGGTTATGGGTTGATCCATGGTTTTCTATCTAGATACAATGAACTTAGATAAGTGGTATATATAAAACCATGGGTTATGATTCAATACCATTTGCTAGTTTCTACCCATTTTAGTATTTACATGTTTTTACCTCATTTTAGTATTTACATGCTTTTACCCATTTTAGTATATACTTGTTTTTACCCATTTTAGTATACTTAATATAAGTATGTATTAACCCAATATGTAAACACTAGTTGTTGTACATATGTATCTAACTCATAGAATTACTTAAACTTGTTAAGCCAATATGTAAACACTAGTTGTTGTACATATGTATCTAAAATATAAAATCACTTAATCTTGTTATAGTGTTTTATGTGAAAACGTAAGTGTATTAGAAAACTATTAGTTCAAACCATTTACGTATTTTATTTGTTTCGTTAATATGATTTTACTTTTGTTATCGACAAAACATTAGAAGATCGTAAAATATAAATAAACGTTTTTACGGCTTATTTGTATTAACAAAGGTTTCTAAAGTGCTGAAAGTTAGGATGAAGGTGATGACTATGGAAGTCCTAACAATGTGGTTTATAAAGCAAGAGATTTGGCAAGTGCATTTAAGCCTTAAGCCACTAAGATTCATTGGAATGTGATGATTAACATGCACAAGAGTTAACTTCAGAGTTTGTACTGATCTAGGAACTCATTTAAGATGAGATGGAGTGTTTGAGTTAGAAAGATGAGTTGAAATGATTTTTTTAGCAAGAATTGACATAAAATGTCATCCGGATCCCACGGTTCCCTCCTCAGAGGGATCCGTCTAGGCTAATCCTAGGGATCTGACTCTCAGCAGCTATGAAAGAGTGGAAATGATGTTTCTAAGATCTAAGATCTATATCATCTTGAGTGTTTCAGTCCTCCTAAGTGTCTTAAATGAAGGGGTTCTTAAGTACTTGAAGGTAATGAGTGATGTAGCTAATGATTGTCTTTTATGGAAGGATTTGGAACTTTCATGAGTACCAATGGATGAGCAAAGATGACACTAAAGATGAGAGTGTCAATTGAAGCTAAATGATCCTAGAGATCAGTTTGTGACTTGGAAAATATCCTAGAAGCTTTGAGATGGGAAAACTAGAATTTGATCAACTTTGATCAATTTTGAAGTAAGGATGATTTATGATCAATTTTGTCATAATCGAAAGATTTCTTAGACTAGATGTGAGAGATCAAGTAAAAAATGAAGTGTGAGTTTAAGAGCGGAAGAGTAATGGATTAAAAATGAAACGATAGATCTACAAGCGTCTTAGAGTGTGATCTAGGTGAGTTATGTGTGAGTAGGAAGGATTTACCTATCTTGATAAGGACTTAATTTTCCTTAAGACACTATGTTTAGCTTAGTGTGAGGTGTTCTAAGGATATGTTTAAAATATAATGCTTGCAATTGCATTTTACATTTTGGATCCCACGGTTCCCTAAGTGTAGGGATCCGTCTAGCACAAACTTTGGGATCCGCTCATCTGCTCAACAGAACCTTTACTAAAGGTATGCAATGATCTTGACAATGCATTATATCCCAAGGTTAGTTTAAAAGGAGTTCTAATACTAAGATATCAATGTAAGATGTTTTATTTCATGAAAGAAATTGGATTACATTGATAAAACACGAGTACAAAAGGATTGATCCTATTTGAAAGATTACTAAGTTCCTTAAGTGTTTTCGCTAGGAGGATCATCACGTTGTTGATGAGTGTTGGTGGAATCAAGAATGAAGAAAGTCTTCATGAGAGATATGTTTAGCGGTTCCATCATCTTGTTCACAAGTACGTACTACGGACTTTGAAATTGAGGATGAAAGTGCATAATGTTGGGATAGAGGCGCGTCAAGAACATTCCATAAGGGATGAGTTTATTCTTGGAGCCTTGAAGATTTACAATTCGCCATGCGAAGAAGTGGGCGAGATTGTATGGTTGTTGTGTTAGCAAACAAGACAACATGTGAGCACAACAAGCGGAAGGATTTCTCGATTTCCCAAGACTCAAACATTTTCACGTGGGATGAGTGCAAGGGGCTTGTACTCTTCTCGGATGTCCCGTGTGAAGATAATGTTTGGATCGAGTAATATGGTCGAGGTTTGCATATTATGCGATGTAAATCTTCGGGAGGGTATGTGTGAACAATATGTTCTATTTTCTTCACGAAAGTTGAAGAGAGAATCAAGAGACTAATCTTCGGTGAAGGCACATTGTCCATGATTTGGAATTCGGAGGATGTGAGCAAAATGCCCAAGGGTTAAAGTAAATTTTTGGTTTTTGATATAAAACTAAAGAGATAGGGAGCGATCCTCGTTACGAACGAGTTCAACTTGACGAAATAATTCCATTATGAACCTTGGACATATCTTCTCGTTGATTTCAAGAAGACATTCTAGTCCTATGGCTCGGAAGGAGGTATTGATACCTTCTTCGAATTGTAGAGAGGTGTCTACAATATGTCCTTCGTGGAAGTGACGGTTTTCGAGGTTGTTGAACCCACGGACATGAATGCCAGGTGTGTTGGGTTCAAGGGAGATGTTCGGAGTGTAGACGCTAGTGAGTGAAAAATCAAAATCATATTCATGCGTTATAGTTGAACCTATAAAAATGATGAGTTAACAAAAAGTGATGTTTGAGGTCAACCTATGATTATCTAACGTTTTTATTAGATTTTTATTAACAATGGTTTTTAATAAGAAAGACACTTAACTTACTTATGGTTTTGACAAATTAGTGGTGTATTATTTTTAGAAGAAGAGTGGTTTTTAATTTGCATGAAAAATTGTTCTCCAGTAGGACGGATCCCACGGTTCCTTTTCAAAAGGAATCCGGCTAGTATAACTTCCGGGATCCGTAGATCTGTTAATACAGAACCAGATTTTAAGAAAAAGCATAGGTTTTTAGATCTCATAGTTTTATACCGAGATATGTGTTTTAACCTACATTTTCTTTTAACATGCATACATGACTTCTAATGTATCACGAAAGAAAGACATAAAACAAAGAAAAATGATAAACACATAATAGCCTAGATAACTAGATTATTAGTAATATTTCATTTCAATACTAAGAATGATACAAAAAATTGGGTATATAACCCCAATGTAGATTAACAACACAAAGTAAATGTCTCCGTATGTGAACTTCATCATAGGGAACACAAGTGCGATGAGTGTTAAGACGATGAATACGAAGGCGATGTAAACCATGTTGAAGACGATCCTTCTTGGTTTCGGTTGGGATAGGATGAAGAGGAAGATGAAGTTTTGAATGAGAGGGAATTTTTGAAATTGGAAGATTTGAAAAAGTGAGGATTTGATAAAGTGGGCGTCGAGTGGAATATTTATGGGGAATGAGTATTTTTAGAAATTTGTGTTTTGTTTTATTATTGGATTAAAAGAAACAAAACATAAGTTTTAAATACCAGGACTTTAGACGAGAAATGAAACACGTATGTGTGAAAAAGGCTTCCTAATGAAGCTTCGTGTAAAACATGTATATGCACAAAAGATAATCATATAAATACCTAAATAGGCATACTTAATTATCAAGCAAAATAAAAATGAAAATCATACCTTTAGCGCACTTAGGAATGTCTTTACAAATGACACAACAAATGTCACTTAGACGATTCCCGCTCCTTTGTGTTTGAGATACCTTCTTAAGGAAGGTATTCTTGTCACCAAGCGATTCCTATAGCTTGGTGGGTATGAGCTTTGACTAATCAACATGACAAAAAAAATTAGTGCAATTAAATGAAAAGGTAAAGAAAAAAATGTTGTTTATCAAATCAACATCCAAACATATAGTTTTAAAAAAAACATGGTGTTTGTTTTTATGAAAAACCTTCTTTGTAGTTTTCAATTAACCATGGATCGTATCAAGTTTTTAAAGTACAATATACTTCAAGAAACTTGGTAACGAAGCTCTGATGCCAATTGTGGAAAACTAGAAGGGGAAGGGGGTTGAATAGTTTTGCCAATTAAAACTTCCTTTTAATCTATTTAGATCGACTTATGTCAATCTATTTGGATGTGTGTGTTGGATGTTGATAAACAAGCATATAAAGGTAAGGAATGAAAAGATAAGAGTAAGAAGCACAAAACCACAACGCGAGTATTTATAGTGGTTCGCCACAAGGACACCTTCCTTGCCCTACTCCACTCCCGAGTCACCTACTCGAGAGTTCGTAAACACTACACCAATATCCTTATGGCGGAGAAGCCTTCACAACGTCGCCACCCTTTTCCTGTGCTAGGCTAACCACCGGGTTCTTTCACTCCAAGGTGAACCACACCTACACAACGTCGCCTACCCTTTATAAGGTACTAGGCTAAGTACCTAGTTCTTTCACTCCAAAGTGAAATACACCTTCACAACGTCGCTTACCCTTTATTAGGTACTAGGCTAAGCACCTAGTTCCATTGCAATGGAGAAACTACTACCACACTACACCAACGACTAATCCCAAAGGAGATCTACTCCTTTACAACATCATCAAGGATATCAATATCCTTGGATCTAATACTAGTCTATCTTGTACATCGAAACACACCATATCGAATGTACATCTAAGGCACCTTTCACTAATGCCTTTGACTAGATCTACAAGACACCCTTCACTAATGTCTTGTGTCTTGACTTCTAAGCACCTACCATAAGTGCTTAAGATATAGACGATAGATACCCTTCACTAATATCTTCGTCTTGACACTTGAGACATCTTTCACTAATGTCTTCAACACTACACTTCTTTGAAGAAAGAAAGGAATCATCAACAAGAAGACTTCGGTAGCCTTGATGATGAGGAAGCATGGCAACTCATGGACTTGAGCTTGCTTGACTTCAAAGGTGGTGATCTTGCCTTTAAGAGGAACCTAGAAGATCACACAAAACAAAACTACAAACATAGATCTCTTGGATCGAGGTTAGTGAGTTTTAACTTTCGTGGAGAAAGCGTGTTAGAAAGGGTGAGAAACAATGAAGAAATAGCTCACTATTTATAGAAGAAAAATATATCGTTCCCGGATCCCACGGATCCCTTCCACAAGGGATCCGTCTAGCGTTAAGCTAGGGATCTGTAGGACGCTCCTTTTTACCCATGGGTATTTTGGTTATGGATCATGGGTCATGGGTTGAACCATGGATCTTTAGCTAGATACAATGTATCTGTTGAGTGCAATGCACTTGGTTACTTGGGTATGGGTTGATCCATGGGTTATGGATATTATCCATGTATGATATAAGCATGATGTCATGCAATGGGTTATGGGTCAAGCTCCATGAGTCATGGGCTTTGGGTTGTACCCAACTACATTCAATGTATTTGCCCAATGGGTTGTGATACTTAAGTTTCTACCCATTTATATTACCCAATATACTACATACTAGTTATGTGTATATTTTACCCAAATATGTAAACACTAGTTTTTGTACATATGTATTACTAAATCATAAAATCACTTATACTTGTTTTAGTGTTTTATGTGAAAATGTGAATATGTTAGAAACTATTAGTTCAAACCATTTACGTATTTTATTTGTTTCGTTAAAGTGATTTTACGTTTGTTATCGACAAAACATTAGAAGATCGTAAAATATAAATAAACGTTTTTACGGCTTATTTGTATTAACATGGTACTAGGAAAGATAGAGAAGTTATGCCTTGTTCTATGCCTAAAGTCAAGCATGTGACCTTTGATGTGCCTCTGAAATCCTCAGAACCCAGCAATTTTAGACCAGAAAATCAAATGGCAGTAAAACAAACTAAGGCTCCCGTCATCACTTTTATAAATGTTAAGATTGACACTAAAGTTAGCGGGTCAAAACTTAGAAGCAATGCAAAGAAGGATAGGATTACGCAAACTAAAAGTGATCATGAAAAGGAAGTGAAAGAACACCATAGGGACAATAAGTTTGACTTGAACAAAAAGAATCGTGTTGGTTCTAGTATTTGCTCTAAGCTTACTGAAATTAATTCGAAGTCTTATGTTGTCTGCAATACATGTAATGAATGTCTACTTTATGGTAATCATGATAAATGTGGTGTGTTATTTCTAAGGTCTAAGAATCAAAACCCAGTTAAGAAAGTTTGGAAAGCGAAACAGATTAAGCAATCACGAAACCTACAAGGAAGGTTTTACCAATATAGGATTTCAAAGGAAGCCCACGGTCGAATATTCACGTATGGCGACCTTGCTCCTTAACTAGATCCACTATGCCTAGAGTAGTGCCTGTTAAGGTTTGGAAGCCAACTGGTCGAATAATCCCATTAGGCACACGATGCCCTTTAACTAAGTCTGATGATTCTACTAGTTTAGCTCCTAGTGATAATGCCATAGCAACTAGGGTTTCTGCTGATTCAAAGATTGTTTGCGCTAACCAAAAGGAACCCATTTTCACATGGGGATCCAATGTTTTCAAATTTCCACCTTTTTCTGTGTTCCAATGCAGATCATACAAATCATCTGTTAGTACTTGGATTAAGGCTGCTCTAAACAGATAAGGGGAAATGACAATGACGTCTGTTCACATTAGTTCAGGCCTTGTTCTTCAACACTATGACGTCTGTTCACATCAGTTCAGGCCTCGTTCTTCAACACTATGACGTCTGTTCACATCAGTTCAGGCCTCGTACTTCATCATAATGGCGTCTGTAGATAACACTTCAGGCCCCGTTCCTCAAAGAAAAGAAAAGTGTACGCCTCAGCGCTTTATCTTCGAAGAAGAGAAATCTTCATTTTATGATCATTCTCATCGACATTCTTCATCAACAAGCTTCATGTTTTTCCATGCTCAATCAAAAATGGCAGACTTCATTTTCAGTTTTTGAGGGGGAGAAGAGTGAATATACTACATGATGATGGATGCTTTAGTTATGGTCATACGACTCTCCAACGCCTAATGTCTTCACTCACTAAGGATAATTGGGATTTACTATTTGGGATTCATTTTTTTCAAGATATGTTTGATGAGTACTTCCAACCTCCAACGAATGTTGATCATCCGAGCTCAAGCTCATGCTCGGGTTCCCTTGACTCAACGGTTCACCATCTAAGAAGTACTTATCGAAATTCTCAAGAAACCTTATTTCCAGTTACTTCACAAGGTGTTGATAATGGCTATCATGATATTGTAGTTGCACTATTGAATAATGATCCGCTCTTTGGTATTCCTTTGCCAAATCTTCACGGATTATTGTTCCTCTCATTGTGCACGCTATAAATCAACCACATGAACATTAAGGAAAATGACTACCTCATCCACTCGAAGACATTATTGGTAAATCTTCCATATCAGTCTATACATGTATATCTCTAGGAAGAATGCATTGATGTTGAGGAATCATTTGTTCTGGTTCATTCAGTGAGTCAATATAAACCCAATTGTATGTTTATTCACGTGTTGGACATTTGACACAAGTTGATTACTTCGGAGTTAATCATTTATCACTTATTTGAGATTGAAGTTGACTTTCACAAAGGCGTGTTCTTATTTGATAATTTGCTCGGGCTTAAGAATTTGAGTTGAAGATTTGGTTTATCTAGTTACCAGCTGTCGGGGTGGATGGTTGAAGACCTGGTTAACTATCACTTTTAGGAGTTACGTTGTTTTACTCAGTGTCACACGCTTTGACAGTGTGGATAATCGCAAGAGGTGTTAATGTCTCATACTTTGTTTGAGTAGTGAGTACTTAGAGATTTGCTTGAAGCATAAATTCTCAACACCGTTCTTCCATCATTAAGTGCAAGCTTAAGATACAAATGTGGTGAATTCGACTTCAGGTTCAAGTTTGGTATATCGAGTTTTCTTCATCAGTGGTCACTTCAAGTTGTCTTCATATGGGTTGATAAAGATAGTCAGAGAGAGTTTCTGTAGCGGTTGATTCTCACAGGATTCATATGAGCTATTTTTTTTTGTTCTTCTCTCTTTCAACAATATCTGGTATGTATAATGTGTTGCTGATTCTGAGGTATCAAAACCAGCAAGGGGGAAGGAGACATACATCTAAACACACAACGAGTACACGTGACGAACTTAATACTTCTTCTATATTGAAGTTATTCCGGGGAGACAAATGTCATAACCGTAGAGAAACTTAGTGTTTAATTTGTGGCGTTTGGTGTTATCATTCCAACTATTTGGGGGAAGGATATATTATTCCAACTATTTGGGGAAAGGATGCATTATTCCAACCATTTTGGGGGGAAGTGGTCTCTGGATACTTTTGGTATGTGTTAGCTCAACTATCAGTAGGAAGAAATATGAGAAGAATATTTGGAGCGTGAGATGATATTGCTTATCGACATCTTCTATATGGTTTATAATAAAGTGCTTCCGGTTATTGCTTCATGTACACAATGTAATGATGATTTCGTTGAGATCGCAACCATCAGGGGAGAGATATGCGTACATCAGGGACGCACAACATGTTCACTTGATCGGGCTTAATCGGTTATTCCGGAGTTGACATCCGCAGATATGATCAGTGACTCAACATGTTATTTGGATGCCATCGTCTCTACTCTTGTTGGGTACAAGTGTACATCTTGGGCTGATTGGTTATAAGTAAGATAACTGGAATGCACTTGGTAAAATAAAGATGTTGATATATTATTCCTCGGAATTGACAACTGCTCAAACTCGAAGAGTAACGTGTACATCAGGGATGCACAACAAGTTCATGTGATCCGGGTTTGATAATCGCAGAGATGATCCGTGTTAACTTGTTACTTCGTTGTTATCGTCTTCTTCGGGTTCTTGAGCTTCATACAATTAGACTATTTGCTTCACTTCATCTTCTGGGGGAAATGGTCTTAATTCAAATATTGTCGGTTTGGGGGGAAGCTACCAAAGATTCACATTTAGAAGGCTCATGTTCAGACGATTTTCTTAGAAGCCTCGAATGCTTTGGTGGTGAAAGTTTAAGAGATGTTGATTTCTTTCTTCTATAACGTGCTGAACGATATCCTTATCTCGGTACTCATTTCTTCATCCTCTTAAACTAAATTCTTTTCTTTGTATATATCTTATCAAAAAGCAAAATATAAAATTATAAAACCAGCAAAAAGAAAATAGAAAAATATAAAATTTTCAAAATCCATAAAAATTAGAAAATCTTAAAAAATTCCAAAAATATTATTTATTTAGTCATGTTTTTCTTGGTTCAATAACATCTACGGACTTAGAATTGTCACTCAAAGAATGGCATGGGTCTTTAGATGAAGTTCAAATGTACATAAACCTTTATCAAAAAAAAAAAAAAAAAAAAATGATGGAGAAAATGGCGGTTTATTGTCATTCCAGCAAGAACCCGTTTTAAAAGAAAGAACGAGCCATGCTTAATCTCATTTTCAAATCTCATGCTCTAATTCTAAAACAAATGTTTGTCACCAAAAGACAAATGTTTCATTCACAAATATTTTCCTTCTATAAATTCTTCCGAAAATATTTGTCATCTAATGAAAACTAAATAGCTTTGAAAATACCTCGGACTCAATTTTGAAAATCATACGGACTTGTCATTTGTAAAAATCTCTATCTCTCAATCAACAACTTATGTCATTGATTGAGGGGGAGAATGATTTTAATTAAATCAAAAAGGTTATTTGTCAAACAATTACAATGTCTTATACAATTGGTTCAGACCTTGGCTAATGTTATGTTTTCATAAGATACTTAAGCATGCTTGAACATTGGAGTTTACAGTCTCAAAATCTGATCCTTATTAGTTAATTTTTTTCAAAAACAAGTCACAATTCTCCTCCAAAGTTTTCAAAATTAATTTAAATCAATAGAGATCACAAATCTCAATGGATTTGAAAATTGTGATCGGGAGAGAATATTGTGATTTAAATTGGATTTAAACTGATAATTCGATAAATGGTTTTCTAAGTGATTAACAAGCTCTCCTCCCTACATGTGCCAAACGATTTCAAATTTTCCATGCACATGTTAAGGGGGAGCATCTGTATCAAACCAAAAATGATTGAAACGTGATTGATTTGTCTCTAATTGCAGGTTCTCCCTAAATGTGCAAAATTCTTTCGAATCTCGATGCACACTTTGAGGGGGAGCAACTTTTTGAAAACCACATCCTTTCCCAAAAATATCTTTAACAAAGTATTTAAAATACTAATTTTGATCGGGAAAGTGATGTCGATGTTTTTAGAAAATGTTGATCAAGGAAGTGAATTCTTAATTCTCAATCTGAAGATTTTCAAATCCTCTTGACTCCATGTGCCAAAACGATTTCAAACATACGATGCACATGTTGAGGGGGAGCTTTTTCTGAAATATCAAAAACACTTCAGGTACAAAATTCTATGATCATAGATCACAAGTATCTGGATTGATTATTCAAACGGTTTTCAATTGGTTTCAATGGCAGAAGAACAATACCAAAAGGACCGACCAAATTTATTTCATGCATGGAGATATAAGGATGGTTAGGTTAGGTATTCGTTCCCACGATCCTGCCAGAGCCGGAGGGATCTACCCAGGGACAATCCACTAGATAGTGTAGAAGTCCTTAGGTGTGATGAAAAAGGATATAAATGAGAAAGGGAAGAGTGCGGATGAGACAAAGCTAGTAATTGGAATAAACCCAACAAGGTTCTAGTTATGAAGTCTCGGTAAGCAATCGAAGGGTTGAAGAATGAAAAGAAATGAAATGAGAAAAGGGTGAAAAGAAATAGCCTCCAATAATTCAACCTTAGGGCGTGAACCGAGTTCAATTCATATACTCTTGGTGGTTACCAAGGTAACATCGGTATTGAAGACAAGATGTAACACCCCAAATCTCTTGATGCAATGAATACTTAATCAAGTTTTTGGGCGTTACTATTGGATTGGTATCACACACAAGTATAGCAAAAGATAGTCATTTAACATTCAAACCAATCCCAAATTTAAGTATTCAAAACATTTAATCCAAAAGTATAATTATTAGGCCCAAAACATGGTTTAATCAAATAGGTCCCCATAGTTTATCGAGTCGAAATGATCCTTGAACCCGCCTTCTTGCCAAGCTTCCACCGATCAAGTAATCCAAACATCTCAAATACCGAGAAATCATGCTAAAAGGTCACCTTTACCGTGAGTTCATAGGTTTAAGTTCAACAAAATCATAGTGGACCAGTAAGAGTTGATTTGCTATGCAAGACCTAAGATAGATAAATACCGTTTACACACCGATCCTACCGGATCTCCAATCATATCCCGCATCCGGGGATTACTCGGCCCCGAGACTCTAGTCCAAGACCGTCGTGGCAAAATCTAGAACAATTGCCAACCCGGACTAGGTCGAGGTAGAAGTCTATTCTTAGTTAGGCACGGTTAAACCTAGACTAAGGCAACAACTACCGCACATCTATCTAAACAATCAGGGCATATAAGCAAATCCAAATAGTTTTAACGGTCCAAAACAAGAGCATGATTCTCACCCCAAAATAGTTCAAAACGTAGTTAAACGTAGATAAAAGTAGGGCTATGAAACTCACCTCAAGCAATCAACGCACAAATAAACACTATCGAAGATAACGGTAATCACGGCTCAGCAACTATCGACTCGGCACAACCTATTAATGTAGACCAACTTTAATATATATATTCCTCAAAATCAACGTTATCTACCCCAATATATTCCATCTCTTTATTTCCAAAAACGTCTCGTTTCACCATTTAATCCTAGTGTTTGGTTTCCTCGTGTGGGTGTGTCGACTCAATATGATGCTATGAATGCACTCAAACAACCAATATATAACTCAATGCGACACAATGAGACCTCTAAACGATAAGCTCCATAGTTCAATAAGTTTCGGAATAAATAGTAGACCTTATCGAATTCGTCAACTCGATAAACTCATTTATTTATTCGTGTCGCTTATTATCCCATAAATCAATCGTATCCTATAGAGTCATAAGGATAAGTCACCCATTAATAGGGTTACCCAACGTACCTAGCGGGCTCTTATTAGATTCGTCAACCTAATAAGTCATCTACATCAACACTATTAATGCTAGGTTATCCGTAACCCATGCACACAACGTAAGCAATTAAATACTTAAACTAATATTAAATGTCCACAATTGACATTTATTGATAAACGTGTACTCAAAACATTAATTACTTATTTATTACAAAACATTTCCAATTTAGTCGTTAGTTTCCATTTCAAAATAGTAAATAACAAGATAAGACTTTTTATCGACATTTTTGGTACAAAAGCCCATTTATTATTTCTATTTCATAGTTTATTAGCATTTCATGTTTATATATATATATATCATCAAATTCCGATATTAATCTCATATCGTTATTCGTTTCGAGTCCACAAGCACAAGTCATAACTTCTCGCTTTTAATCAATCAATAGTCCAAATTATACTAAAGTCCATATTACGGCTTTGTCGAGTCAACTATTGACTAAAAAGTCAAAGTAGCATGACGTAGCTCAAAGTCAACAATATATATATCAAGTCCAATGTAAAAGTCACAATATCGCAATTCAATCCCAAACCAACTCAAAACAATCTCGCCAACCAATCAATCAACCAAATATACTCGAAACCAATGTTATGACCCTAATGGTCATGACACGGTCGCGGTTAAGACCACGTGGACCAAACAAGCTCTAGAAGCTTTTCGGCTCCATGCTTCTCACCCAAACCTCAACTACATCAACCAACAAGCTACCAACTCGACCCGACCCGGACCCGTGGCCCAAGTGGGTCACGTACACCAACCATTAGCCACGTACGTGGCCTTGGTGGTTCGTACGCCCCATATCTCACAACCAAACACAACCAAATCAATTCCACAACACCCAAATCCAATCATTCAAGCTTCAATCACTAACCAAACACAAAACCCATCATCTATTCTAACCAAAAATATGAAACTAAACCTAATATGCATAAACCCATCAAATTGATACACCACACATTTACCAAACACTAATTACTTGTTTATTTAGTCACTAATTAGACTTAATTTCATGTTCCACCCAAAAGCCCTAATTTATATCATAGGGTCGAAACCCTAATAGCCAATTTGTGGCTTATTATTGATTAAACAAGCTCCAAACTTGTTCCATTTACCTTATTTAAACACCAATTGCAAAACCTACTTGAAACCCTAAAAGTACGAATCTTGATTTGAAGATTTGAAGGTGTTATTGAAGTCCAAATGGAGCGTGTAATATATGGTTGGAAAGAGGAGAAAGAGAGCTTCAAGATGGTGGTGGAGGTGAGTGGTCACTCGCTGGAATTCGGCCGGAGGTGGCCGGAATAGGGCTGCGGTGGTGGTGGTTTAGGGTTAGGGTTTTTAGACGGAGAGAGAGTAGAGAGAAAAAGGTAAGTTGTGTGTGTTTTTAGTGAGAGAAATAAAGAGGTGAAATGGGGAAATGATGGGGTATATATACTAGGACACTAGGGACTAAATAATAAAAGAGATGGAGGGGAGGGGTGGCCGGCCAAACCAAAGGGGAGGGGCCGTGGTCGCCATTTTTCGTAAAACATTTCGTTTACCCATTCCCGAGCTCATATATTGTCCCACGAGTGTCCCACAACGTTCATTTGACTTTCTAACATCGTTATTTACGTTTTTCCACAAGTTTTGACTATTTATTTGTCAATTTTCGATTTACGGTCTAAAAGTTACAATAATTCTTGTTTTAGGCTTTTCTAGTGCCGAATCGAATAGTGCCTACCAAATAGAGTTAAAACTCATACGATAACTCATTTAATAATGAAATAAACCATAAAAACAAATAGACGATATAAAATCAAGTCATGGTTTATATAAATAGTGATAAAGGCAAAAGCTCGGTTTAGTTTAACGTGATACGGTTACCTAAAATAGACTCCCTAAATTGTCAGTTGTCACACAAGGCATCATGGACCCAGTGACGTACTGCACTAAACTTTCGAAGCTACTCAAGTTCCTCTTAAAAGGACTTGTTTCATTCTCACGGGGAACCTACATTATCTATAGACTTTCTCTTAGAGATTGTTGATATTGAAGAAGGAGACCCTCTCCCTAGTCTCCGGCATAGGAACCAAATATGCACAATTGAGTCTAGAGCCACGAGATCATCAATAAATCTCATTAGGACATTGTCAATGAAGACTCTCTGTTTCACACAATGTGGAAAGAGAGAATATATTTTAAGATTCCTACGTATTATCCTTGTGGTACTACCAGAACATCTGAGTGATATGCAAACATATTCACAATGAAGATGGAAAGCCTTCTAGAGCAAACATCAAACAAGCTCTTGGTAGGTGGCATGTGAGATCTATCCAATAGTTCAACCATGTGACAACCGAATGAAACAATGGGCGATTCAAAATTATGAATCAATCTGGTTCGGTAATGGATTGACGGATACCTTTGAAAAACCAGTCGTTTTGCGCAAAAATCATTTTTCTATGACACATCGATCGTATCACATTTTCAAATATCAAAGGTGTTTATTATTGAAAATTGATTTTCATATAAAACCTTCGTTGTATTGCGAAAATTCTTTACGATATGCAATACACGATTGTTGTTCAAATCATTTTTAATCAATCAAGAAATTTCAATTTCTTTGGTTCACTCACTCCGTGTTGTCTTCTTTGAGGCGTTCGGTTTGAGAACAATTAGAGCATTGCGAAACCACATCAAGGAGATTCTTAGGAATTCTACCTTATCACGAGCGATACTTGTCTTGATTAACGGGAACCGTGGGCGTGTACCTTAATTCAACGAAAGTGATCAAAGACACTTTCGTGCGTTTATTGCTAATCATTGTATGCGGTACACCCAACATTTGCGGTGATCAAAATTGAGAGGTCAATCCATAGCCGCATGCTCACACAACACATTCATTTCTAAAGAAATCATGATAAGTGCATCGACGACTGATATTTTCACTCCATGCTTCTGCTACGCTGCTGCAAATATCATGAATCAACTAAAACTTCCGCTACTCTGATGAGAAGAAATCATGATCCAGAATGTGAACATGTCGATCCAATGTCACAACATCACATAATGTCAACACTACAAAGGAAGAGTCAGAGATTTATGGTTGCTGATGATCTCAAAGCTGGCTCAAAACTCATCATCACGTGGATCAGTTAAAGACCTCCACTTGGATTAACCAAACATGCAAAACATGAAGAATCAAAGACTATGGGCTACAGAGCAAAGAACTTAATCAAGAATCCAAGAACAATCAAAATGTAATATATGTTTGTATTCAATGTAAATTGAGGTGACCTCCCTTAGGGGGAGATTGTTAGGATTTAGAAAATCCATTGGTTAAAGTGTCGGTTACCTCAAGTATTTGTATTCCTTAGAAAGCTTGTAGTCGTAGTCATGTTATGTTAATAAGTAATTAGTTAAGTAACACCGTGGAGGACGGACGGGTCTTTACCCATCGTGTATGCCGATCCACGACCCGTAGGAGGCGAGTCTTGTAAAAACTATAAATACCCTCTACCTCCCAAGGTAGAGGGTTGAGCTCAATACCATTTTCTTTGTTTCACATAGTTCCCAACTCTCTTCTCTTTCCCTCTCTAAAACTTTCTCTCTCTAAACTCTTTTATACGCCTCTTTGATCCTGGTTGTTATGTGTTTATGAAATCCAATATCTTACACAACTAAAATACATTTTCGGACAATTATCTTTCATTTTATTGTTTTTTTGTTGAACTCTCGTGGATTTTTGTCTGGTCTTGAAGCTCCTCCAATGCTCTTACTACGTCATTAGAAGTCGGTCTTTGCTTAGGTTCTCAGGAGAGGCATTTCATTGCAAGCTTAACAGCTCCCATTGCCAGATCCGTAGAGTACTGCCCATCTATATTCGGGTCTATGATTAGCTTGATCCTTTGCTTTCTACTAAGTGTAACAGTTCTCATTGCTATATCCGGAGAGTACTGCCCATCTATATCCGGGTCTATGATTAGCCTTATCTTTTGCTTTCTACTAAGGTTACGCTTAACGGACTCCACTAATTCTGCTCACTTAGTGGAAGGTTCTTGTCAATGCACCGCCTCCATGTCAAGATTTCCAAAGAACCACGCCAAAAGTGTATATGTTGCTTCTTTGTTGTTAAGTCTCCTTAAGAAAATGCACCATTTATAAACGTTTAGCTAGATCAATGAAGGTTAATGCAACCGATTTATGCATAAAAAGGGATATATATATATATATATATATATATATATATATATATATATATATATATATATGGGACTAAGCATGACACATAGATAATGCCACCTCAATGATGACTAGACAATTAATTATGACATGGCATTAGTGACATGGCACTATTCTCGGTTAAATATGTAAAAAATTTGTCGCATATGGGGATCGAACCCTGGGCAATTGGAACACAAACGAGCGCCTTAACCATTGGAGCAAGCCACAACTTGTGATACAAATTGCATTCCCAAAGTGATACTCAACCAAACCACTTTATCAACAAAGATACTGACTTTTCCAAACCAGATATTAATAGTTTAACACTCTTTTTTTCAAACGGATTTTACCAAAAGATTGCCCCTTTCCTCTCAATCAATAACACACAATCAATTCATTCCATACTTATCTTCATCATTTTTGAAATTTGATTTTTTGATTTTTAAATCGTTAACAGGCATCTTCTCTCCCATTACAAAACCTATTCATTATTCCCACCAGGTATGTTTCATTTTTACTACTATCAAATTAGCCACTTGTTATTTTTTACGTTTTCATATGTAAACTAATTTTGATTTGTTGATCATTCGGCTTTGCAAGGGATTTCTAATTTTATACCCTATTATTGGGTGATGGTTATTTCGCTCGGTTTTGAGGGTTTTTTCCCGCCGCTCTGTGTTGATTTGTTATAAAATTATAACATCCGGATTTTCATAAACCTTTATCAGGTATGTTTTGCATCCTAATCCCAACAAACAAGCATAAATCAGTTTCTTTAATTATGTTTTTTTTTGTTGTAGAATTCTATTTTCGGTGATTAGGTAGAATGTTTTTTTTTTAATTTTTTTATTAAGAGCATGTAGCTTTTATGCCCGCCAAGTGTTTGATAATATTACCCGACTACTACTTTGATACGGTTTGCACTTGCCTCAATCAAAATGCATGTTACGTCCTTATAATTTGTTTTCTCTGATTACTATCAATTGTGTGAGTGTAATCTTTGCAAATAAAAGGTTGTATGTCGAAGAGTATTAACTTTGAGATTGATATTTAACCTCAACACACGGTTAGTGTTTGTTTTAATTTAATTAATGTCCATGTTTGTTATGTTAATTTGAGTGTGAATAATTTTATTAGTTTCCATGTGTGTTATGTTAATAATACCACTATACATTTATTGAGTGCTTTGTTCGCTCTTATTTTCTCAGGTCTCCTTCTTAAACATAATCTATATTGAGCAGTTTGAGTTTATTCAAGCATGGCAAATTCAGTTCCTAATAGATTCAAGTGATATATCCACTTCAGGTATGTTTTGTAATAATGCTTTTAGTTGTGTAATGAATTAAAAGATGATATGAAGCTTACTTGATGGAAGCTCCTACTTAGTAGTGTTTGGATGTGCTTTATAGACTCATTATTTGAACTCGAATTATGCTCAAAAGTAGTCTTTCTTGGATTTAGCTACAGGTGCATGTTTGATGCTGATTAGTTTGTCAAGTGTTAGTAATTAGACTATCTAATGATACAAAGTGTTTACACTCATGATTAGTTTGTTAAGTATAATGGTCGTGTTTCTATATTAAAAGTTATAATAGTTTGCCAATCATGGAAGGTTTCTATAAACCAGCTTGGATTCAACTAGCATTTCACATTTAATACATATTAGTTTATAAATATAATGGATGTGTTTTTTGGCTATGAAAAGATAGATTATTTGATTCTTTGATTTGATTTCTTTATCAGGTTAGATGTTTATACACATGAATACCATGATTGTAGCTATTGTAGTTCAAGTATGACATTTGACCACCTTTCTAATATCTATTATGTATGCTGCTATTACTTATCATTTCGTTTTATTATTTTTATTATTTTTATTATTATTATTTTTTTTTTAACTTTTGGCACAAGTAATGGTTGCAAATTTATTTAGTTATAAGGTGTTGAAAATACCAAACTCCATGAGGCATGCTCAAATTGGCATTCTGATTGCGCATGATTTAAAATAGCAAGTCTTTAACCGATTATATATTTAATGATATCTCTCTTGCTGGGTGCATACTAATTTTCATAATCTAAATATGTATTAGTATATCATCCCCATCTTTTAGTGGACAATTATGCTATTTTTTAGCTTGATTTACGTTACTTATAACTCATTAGAGGATTGATCGCGGTGGTATACTATAATAATACCATTATACATTATTGAGTGCATTGTTTGCTCTTATTTTCTCAGGTCTCCTTCTCAAACATAGTCTATATCGAGCATTTTGAGTTTATTGAAGCCTCGCAAATTCAGTTCCTAAACGATTAAAGTGACATATCCACTTCAGGTATGTTTTTTTTAATGCTTTTAGTTGTGTAGTGAATTAAAAGAGGATAGGAAGTTTACTTGATGGAAGCTGTTACTCGGTAGTGGTTGGATGTGCTTTATAGACTCATTATTTGAACTTGAATTATGATCATGTAATAAATCTATAGGTTTAATTAGGTCTCTTTTTAATCATGGAGTTCTTGGAGTTGCATTTAGGAATTTATTATTTGATTATTCAGTGGGGCATTTGGGTTCAACTATTATCATTTCCTGTACAAGTATAATGATTTTCTGACCGGATCTTTATCAATATTAGCTTTGCAAAAATAGCTGGAAACAAAGTGGTTACAACTTGTGGAGGTAAAGATAAGGCTATACTCTTTGGGGCATTTGGGTTCAACTATTGTTTCAGCGGCAATTGCGCCATCAAATCACTACAATCTTTACCAAACAACCCTGTTGCCACTTGAAAATCGGTACCAAACAGCCTTGCTGCAGCACTAAACTCGGTACCAAATAGCCCTTGCTGCAGCTGTAAGTCAGCACTAAACTCAGTAACATAAAGATTATTTTGGTTTGATAAAGATTATATTTTTATTTAGTTTTAGAGACATGTTGGTCATAGGTATTGAAACCACTTTTTAAAGCCACTATAGTCAAAACACCATTTTCTCATGGAAAATAACACAATAGTTACTGAACAGAGCAATATACCTTGATGTTAAGTGTACAATGTTTTGGATATAAATTCTCTGAAGTCTAAACGTATATTTTTTTGAGAAATCCATTTATTATTACCCGTGTAGCCTCATTTCATGCCACATTCACTTGTATTAAAAGTAAATGCATACAGGATATGGCCAAAGAAGGAAAGATCAATTATAAACTCTTAATCACAGAATTTTTAATTAGGACATCAAAATTCCAATTCAAAGGCTAACCTTTTAAATATGTATGCATTTTTGCTATGTTTGTAATTTGTATGTTGTTGTATTGCAAGTGTATTATACCAAGCTCTTTGGTCTTTCATGCAACATGCATTCACTACCTCTATTTCTCGAAGAATTATTATATTTAGTTGGTGTCTTGGGGTGTTTTAATTGATATTACTAATTTATCTAACAGAAAGACAAAGTTTGTTTACCAGTTCATTGGAAGGCAAAGGAATCAACCATAAGACTGTTGGTGGGCTATACCCCACCCGAGATGTGCGATCGCTTTGGTGCATACAATGTGGACTTCCGATAACGTTGTTTGTCGATGTACACAAATTGCATGAATAGTTTCCTTTTGTTTCAATTTTGTGCCTAAGATATTTGTCGTTATTCACTATTTATGTTCGTCCAATTAAACTTTGTTAAGTAATCTTATGAAGCTAGCCCGCCGAATGAAGCTAGTATATATATATATATATATATATATATATATATAGTGTTGTCTAAAGAATTTTCATCATAGAATTAACATCGATAGATTGTTACATTATAATGTCCATTATACATGTTGGGAGGGGATGGTTGCCGTGGGAGGAGAAGTTTATACGTTAAGGGCAACGTTGGGAGGGGAGTGCGCATACACAGGTAAATTACCTGTGTCCAAATATTCAGGAGCAACATACCCACTGGTACTCCTAACTTGTGAAGAGACATGGCTTTCCGCATCTAAAAGGCCACTCTCTGCCAACCATGCCATACAAAGCTTTGCATTCCAATTCTGGGAATAAAAAGAAGTCAAAATTGTAAATGAACCATACAAAAGTGTTAACATAGTACTTGATGAAAATGATAAGGCATCAATTCGGGCATACAAAATCGAGAAAGATATTGGTGGAATTAAGTTCGCGATATATCACATTTACTTCTGGGCTATGAAGGTAAGCTAGCCTCTTTGCAAAACCAGCAGCGATTTTAAGTCGTACGCTCCAAGAGAGAGGATCAATGTATCTTCCTGTTATGAAGATCATATCAGTGGGAAGGAAAGTAAATAAAGCCAACTAAATTAAACTCGATAACAATATTGAAGAGAGTAAGAACTTACTTCCAAGACAGGCTCCAAGGCTTCCTTTAACCATGTACTCGCATACTAGTAATCTGATGTGGTCATCCTCTAGGCAGTAACCAATTATATTTACAAGATTTGGATGATTGAGTCGTCCTAAAACTTTGATATCAGCCTGCAACGGTATTAAACATAACCAACTTGCTAATAGTACGAGATAGAACGTACCAAAGAGTGAACATGATCACTACAATATGTAAGAACAATGTACTGTACCCAGATTTTGACAAAACGTACAACTGAGTTAAAACGCAGTTGACTTTATTGACAAATCGCAGTTGACTAAATAGTCAAACCGCATAAGATACATTGAATCTGACAAACCGCATCTAAAATACATAGAATCTGGACAGTTTTCCACCAAACCGCATACAAACACCAGCGTCAAAACGCTTGGTTGACAAACTGCACTTGAGATCTAGACAGATATTTTATCAAACCGCATTGAAGAGTTACCTCAAACCGCTTTGATGAAAATTTTACTTTTAGCACAAATCACATCCAAGAAAGCTGAAAACAATATCCATGATCTCAAGACTGCAAACCACACTGACAAACAGCGTAACACCAGCAGCAGATTCGATACAAATAAAACTGCATAGGAACTAGTTAACTGCTTAAAACCAGATCTAAATCTTGTTAACCACCAGCAGATTCAATGTATTCAAACCAGAAGATTCAAGACTAACTAAAAAACCGACTTCAAACCAGTTTCGTTTTAAAATCAGCAACACATCAACAAGACTGCATAAACCGCATCAAACACATACACAGATCGCTTCACAAACCGTACAACACAACCAACATCAATCCGCATCCAAACAAACTAAAACCACGTCAAATCGCATACATGAACGCATTAAGAAACCATACAAATCATCAAGAACAACATAACCTGAGCTCTGATGCCAATTGTAGGATCATACATTTTATGTTGTTTGATGATTCGAGTGGTCTAGGATGGTGAAATAACAAGAAGGCCATGGTGAAATAACAAGAAAACCATACTATATTATTATTATTATTATTGATATTATTATTATTATTATTATTATTATTATTATTATTATTATTATTATTATTATTATTATTATTATTATTATTATTATTATTATTATTTATTATTATTATTATTATTATTATTATTATTACTTTATTAAAAACTCAAAGGATTTACAAGAAATTAGTGGGAGCCGAGAAACCAACCGGGCCCCACACCTCTAGCTATAGCAAAACCAATCCTATTAAAATATGAATCGCAAGACGCGCCCCGATGTCTTGAGTCATAGAAAATCGTCGAATACGTTTTAGTAGGGTTCTCGCATCCTTCTCAAGTTCTCCAAACGAAGAGAATGAGAAGGAGGAACCCATATCCAATTCCACACATTTAGCATCATACTTGACGCGTTTACGTGCGGCATCAATAACCGCACGCCTCGGCATAAAATCAATCATCCCAGTTGCGTCGAGGCGACGACCCGTAAGATCAACACATACATCACGTCCACCATCCCAAGAATAAAGTAATATATCGGTAGGTCGTAAGGATCATCTCTATCTCCACACACCCAATATCCACCTCCTTACGAGTGAAATTCGGACCGAGAACAAATATCAACAAGAACATCACGCACAATGTTATGCCGATGTTTAATGCCAACAATACCCGACACGAAACAACATGGTCCCCATAAATATCTCCAAGAAAACCCTAGAACATCTTGAACACGGTGCACGAGCGGTGAAAAGAGGAACACCCAACCGATAGCACAACACACAACGATAAGTCCGGCATTCATCGTTTGTCCCACCTCGGATATCAGAGCCACCCTAAGCCAATCAAGTATCATCCTCCTTTAGTGAGCTCCATAACGCCATATGTCGAGGAGATAGATGGAAAATAGATTCAACAGTTTGGGTAACCCGATCGAAATATATATATATTATTATTATTATTATTATTATTATTATTATTATTATTATTATTATTATTATTATTATTATTATTATTATTATTATTATTATTTAAACATAATAATTTATTATTATTAATTTTGTTATTGTCATTATTTATTTATTTATTTTTAATTATTTATTATTATTTTTATCTAAACATAATAATTTATTATTATTATTACTATTATTTATTTTTATTTTATTATATATATATATATATTAAAACGTCTCTTTATTAGATATTCATTGGATTTACAAGAAATTCATATTATTATTATTATTATTATTATTATTATTATTATTATTATTATTATTTTGTTTTTTGTAACTTTTTAAAATTACATTACGTTGAGATGTAACCAAACATAATGACAGAATACATCAATTACAATTAAAATACATTCCAACTCATTGAATTACAATTCATTCAAATTACAATTTTTTTGATAGATTACAATTTCTTTCAAACATACTGCAAACCAAACGCCCTAAGGGTGTAATGATCAAAAAAATTAACTTATAGTTATTGTTTACTTTAGGTTTTATTAATATATACTTTGATTAATTGAATATATATGGTACTTTTAAATGTTTTAAGGATATATATGCAATTATGATTTTGAGTTGAATATATATGCAATTTTAAGTCTTTTGAGTGATATGTATGCAATTCTTTTTTTTTTATCTATTTATTTTTTTATGATCGAATTTCATTATATTTTTAAAAATTTTTTGCTCTTTAATTCAATATACATTTTGATATATACTTTGTGATTTTTAAGTTTTTATATTTTTAGTAGGTTTATTTTATTTTGATTCAAATTTTTAACAACTTTAACATTAATTTGAATCAATATAAACTTGATTCATCAAAATTATATACATTTAAATGGAGTGTTTGACAGGTAAGAAAGTTTGAGAGATTTTGTATATATATATGCGTGACTAATGATGTCAATATGGTGTTGCGGGAAAGCTACGAGAAACCGAAAGAAACATATACAACGAACACATATACGTTCGGAGTGTTGTAAAACGAATTCACTAAGTGGGTAAGGAATTATGGGAAGAGTTGAGTTATAATATCATTCACTATATTTATAAATAACTATGTTTATTGTCGTCGTATGTGTGGCTATCCAACTAGTTTGGTATAATACATGTTTAAGCTAAACACAATTGACCTGATTTACATATTTGATGATTTAATAGCAAAAAATAAAAAAAAAAAAAACAAAAAGTTGGCTAACAACTAAGTACATTTTTGGACAATCTTTTATTTTATTTTATTTTCTTTGAACTCTTGGGGATTTTTGTCTAGTCTTGAAGCTCCTCCAATGCTCTTACTACGTCATTAGCAGCCGGTCTTTGCTTAGGTTCTATCGAGAGGCATTTCATTGCAAGCTTAACAGCTCTCATTGCTAGATCCGGAGAGTATTGCCCATTTATATGCCGGTCTATGATTAGCTGGATCCCTCGCTTTTTACTCAAGTTACTCTTAACAAACTCAACTAGTATTTGGTCACCGAGTGGACGGTTGTTGTCAATGAACCGCCTCCTTGTCAAGATTTCCAAAAAAACCACGCCGAAAGTGTATATGTTGCTTGCTACTGTTAAGTCTCCTACAGAAGATGCACCATTTATAAAAGTTTAGCTAGATCCATTAAGGTTAATACAACTGAATCATATATTAAATAGGCCGGGGCATAGTGTTGTGTGAAAAAATTTCATCAGAGATCCATTAAGGACAACATTGCTTTCAAAATAAGTTCATAAAATCTATAAAGAAAAAGACATTTTCTAGAAGCAGTTTTCCGTATTGTGTATCTTTTCGAATTTCACTGCTTTTTTTATTGTCTAACGCTAAGTGCAATGTTTACATAATTAATCACTTGACAAGAGATACTGATACGAAATCAAAATTCATTCGACCAACTGTGGAAATTTATAACTAGTTCTTTTAAGATTTCAAGATGCCACTTGTAATTGGTGAAATCTGTATACGACTTTGTGTCACAAACTATACAATTGGATTATAATTTACGAAAATTCATATATAGTGTTTAAAGCAGTTGTAATACAAGCTAAGTTGGGTGGTAGGGATCGATCCTTGAAAAGAGAATGCGCATAAACATAGACTACCTGTGGCAATATATTCAGGAGCAGCATATCCATTGGAACCTGTAACTTGAGTAGAGATATTACGTTTCCCATCTAAGAGGTCACCCTTCGCCAACCATGCCATACAAAGCTTTGCAGTGTAATCCTGGGAGTATATGAAAGTAAGATTTGTCATTTGTATATGAACCATACAAAAGTGCTAACGTAGTACTTGATAAAAATGAAAAGGCATCAATTCAGGCCATACAGAATCGAGCAAGATACTGGTGGGCTTGAGTTCACGATATATCACATTTACTTCTGGGCTATGAAGGTAAGCAAGCCCCTTAGCAAAACCAGCAGCGATTTTAAGTCGTACGCTCCAAGTGAAAGGGTCACGGTATCCATCTGTTATGAAGATCATATCAGTGGGGTGGAAAGTAAATAAAGCAAACATTATTGAACTCGATAACAATATTGAAGAGAGTGATTAATTATGGCAATAACTCACTTCCAAACATATGGTAATCAAGGCTTCCTTTAACCATGTACTCACATACTAGGAATCTGTGGTCATCCTCTAGGCAGTAACCAATTATCTTTACAAGATTTGGATGATTGAGTCGTCCTAAAACTTTGATATCAGCCTGCAACAGTATTAAACATAAACCAACTTGCTAATAGTACGATAGAGAACGTACCAAAGAGTGAACATGATCACTACAGTACAATATATTCTATAAGAACATTGTACCATACATACCAACCACTCTTTGTGACCTTGAAGGCTTTCGTTTAGTCTCTTTACAGCAATCGGAATGCCAATACCAAACTTGCCAGGTGCATATTGCTCATCTATCCACCCCTTGTGAACTGTACTAGGTTCAGCATAAATTCCGACAGTTGCTGAAGGACGAAAATTCCTAGTAGCTACTTTAAGTTCAAGAAAACTAAAGGCTTTCAAATCAACTGGATGGATTCTTGTGGTCTGTGTACCAGTACTCGAAGGACTTTGTAGCATAGAGGCTGATATAACCTTACCTGTTTCGCATCAAAGGAGAGTACCTTGATTATCATTGTTACAGTGAGAATATATGACTTCGTAAAAGGTGAGTGTTTGGGAGTTGGGCTGACCTATCCACATTATTTACGATGGTATTGAAATAGTTGCAATTTAACTATTTAAGATTTAAAGTAGCTTGTAATTTAATACTCAACCACGAGTCGTGTACACCCGAACAATTTGTTTGTATGTAGTGGCACTATCAAAACTAAAAATATTTTGAAACCCGAATGGCAGAATCACTTACCTTCAATTTCATTGCTTGGTTCACCTTCACCATCTAATGTGAGAGCAGATATTAAAGTGCTGGCCTTCGGCTTGCCCGCAAATAGCAAATATACTTTATTAACAAGTTTCCCTTCCGTTTCAGAAGAATCCAGTCTCTC
Organism: Chrysanthemum lavandulifolium; assembly: GCA_022545495.1. Taxonomy (NCBI): domain Eukaryota; kingdom Viridiplantae; phylum Streptophyta; class Magnoliopsida; order Asterales; family Asteraceae; genus Chrysanthemum; species Chrysanthemum lavandulifolium. The sequence continues at coordinate 209,087,224 of CM040238.1, forward strand.
TTGTAGTGAAAGAATGGCCTCAAGCCTGGCTACGATCTCAGCCATGTTAGGTCGCTGATTTTGATTATTATGTAGGCAGCGACATGCAATATCTGCAAACTTTTTCAAACATTTGCTCACTACTAGAAAATGGACTTTCAGTGACGGAATTTCCGACGGACAGGTATCCGTCGCTAATTACCGACGAATTTCTGGCACATTACCGACGGATACTGTGGTCAAATTTTTGTAAAATTTTTTTGACAGATTTCTTACGGATTTCAGAGGAATAATATTTTCGCCGGTAATCGGTTGGTATTTTATTTATACTGTGTCGACTTTTCGACGGATTTCTGACGACTCTATATATCCGTCGCTAAGCAGTCGAAAAAATTAAACTGTTATTCATTTTCCTATGAATTTCTGACGGATATATGTGAATTGCTCTTATATATATTTTTGTAAATATTTACAATAGTTTTTAATAAGTACATATTCTTAGAGCACTGGTTTGATTAAGATGTACTCCGTATGTCATTAGTTAGAGAGAGCATATTGGGTTTTATTGCGTTTTGGTGTACATGCAACATCTTTTTAGTTAAATTTGTTGACTAAAAGCACAAGAAAAAGTGCATCATAAACAAGAAGTTATGTTCTTCATCTTTATTTTCTATCAACATTATAAACAAAAACTTACATTTTTATAAAATGTGCAAATATGTTTATATTTCAAAATTTTAAAGATATAAAGTCTTTAAATATTTTTGATAATCTCAAGTAATAAAATCCTATATATACCGTTTCAAAAAAAAATGCACCATTTCAACACCTAAAATAATGTGATAAGCATTAAATAATGTATTTAAAAAATTCATAAGTTCAATAAAATAACACCAATCGTTTCATATTCCTCTAAATGCTTCCCTCTCAAATAAAAATTCACCAACACTTACACCAATACCCGTTGATTTCCCCAATGTGAGCTGAGTTTCTTTTCCCCAATCGCGATTCATCAGCTTCGATTTGACCGTTCATCGTCTTCATTTTGACCGTTCATCAGCTTCGTTGTGGTATATTTGCTTTTCCCCAATTTTACCTAATTTATTTTGGTTAATATTCTCGATTTTGACCTAATTTGTTAACAGCTTTGTTTGGTTAATTTTGACCTAATTTTGTAGGCTAATTTGATTGATTATAAAAATGTTATGATAATTTCGTTATGAGTGTTTGGATGATGAATTGTTAGTTTTGATTCCGATGTGTTGATTATGTTCGATTATAAGACTGTTGTGAAATTAGTGTTAAGTCGTAATGATTTGTTTCATAGATATTACTAGTTTTAAGTGGTTGAGATATGATATCCTTTACGGACGGATTTGCGTTTGATTATGATGTGTTTAGCGCTGAGCATCGCAGACCCAAAGCCGACCAAGACCGAGGTCCGACTGAACCAAAGGACCAGCGGTCCGGTTTCGTCCAGATTTTTCCTTATTTTGGTCTCGGTCCAGTCCGGTCCGGACCGGTCTTATGTAAACCCGACTATTAATTAGTGTTAAGTCGTAATGATTTGTTTACTAAATATTACTACTAGTTTTAAGTGGTTGAGATATGACATGCTTTTACGGACGGGATGTGCGTTTGTTTATGCGGCTTTAGAAGTTTCGTTTAGCATTTGATCGAGGATTAGGATTATCGCATATACAGTCCTGTTTAGGATGACTGTGTATGGAAATGGAATGAATTTATTAGGATTTTCGTTATTTTGAACAAACATGTAACGAAGCTATTTTGCATAGGCTGAATCAAAGTTCCATCTTGCTGATTATGTGGAGAAGCATAAAGCACATACCTATATCTTTCTTTATTGTGAAGATGTTCACCCTTTTTTAAGGTATGCCAAGTATTATCTTTATTGATATTATTATCACAGGCCTATAGTTAAGGTGTCGTTAAGGAATGTTTGGCATTGTGTATTAGAGGCGCTTATGTGATATGTAGTTTTCATATTCTAGCACACAAAAAAGGGCAATGAGTTCCACAATATGAAGTTGTGATAGTTATTTTCTTAAATGTGATATAATAGCTTTTAAAACATTAATCCAAACACCCCCTTATATTGCTTTTGCTGCAAATCTGATAATTTCACAGTTTGCGCTCTAAGTTGTTGAAAATGAACATCTTTGTCTATTAGGTGTTAAACTCTATTTTAATGATGTACATAGCTAGATAGTCGAAGCTTGAAAATTTAGTAAATTCTGAATTTCTGCAACTTAAGGGGAAATTAGTTGAGACACATTTGGATTGGTAAATATATGTTTCAGTAAGAGTTTTCTGGATTTGCTTATTTAAACCATATAGAGGTTTTTGTCTAGGACCACATTCGGTATCAAATTTTTAATTACTTGGTCTTAATCTTTAGGTTCAGTTTTATTCCAGCAACACTTCTAATCGGGTTGGTTGGGAGTTCCTCATTTTTAACTGTTAAATCCGAAAGCATAAGCAGTTTCAATTAGTAGATAAGTTGTTTACTTATGCAATCCCAAACACCCCTTAAGAGTTCAGATATATTTTCTTGTCTTAGACTAGCAAAGTAATTACTTAATTTTGCATAGTAATCACTTAATATTGCATAGTTATAGTTTTAACTATATATCACGGATGAGGGGTCAGGAAACGGGACAGATGAGGCGTTGGGGAGCGGAATATGGGAGTGCATCACACGTAGCTCAAAACGAGTGGCGGTAAATTGTTTTCATCTCCTTTAAAATTACATGATGAATCAAGGACTTGATCATTATATTTTCATTGACACATTTTAATATGAGTCATAGGATGCTGTTGAGCTGCTATGTATGAGATAGAATACCTTATCGACAAAAGTCTGATTACAACTAAGTTATGACCAATAACTCTAGAGATATTTTGAAAACTGGCTAATTAGGAAAACTCAGATGTGATTCTTGTCGTTACTTGTTATAAAATCAAGACAATGAATCCAGGAAATGATATGGACTTATCAAACCGGACGGATATGTTTGGATCCAATGCATATCCTGTGAAAGAAGGACGAAGCTATTTTGATAATGATTTTTCACTACAAGCTATTAGTATTTTGTTTTCATGTGTATTACTATCATTTGATCACGGGTATGTTAATGATAGACGTTCGTTTGGGAAGCTTTGCAAGATCTAACCCTCATTATATTAATAATAGTTGTCGTGGTATCACTTGTGCCAGGAATAAAGACAGAGGCAAGTTTAAAACTGATAACCTCATTGTCATAATGTGTACTTTTAATCTTCTTGTAAACTTGTCATCTTCACTCGACTAATATTGTTACTCTTTACCATATTCTTGCTTATTCAGTTACTGGTATTGTTACCACAATCTCTTTACCACAATCATGCTTATTCAGTTACTGTTATTGTTACCTCGTGCAGGGTCATGAAGAGGATGGATAGACGGAGGAAGCATTGTATTTGCTGTTCTTCTTGTTATTTTTGTGACCGCTGAGGCAATTGATGCTTTTCATTGTTATACAGATAAGCTAAGCGAACAGTAAATGTTCTTGTAAACTTTTCATCTTCACTCGACTAATCATCTCGATCTCTTGTTGGTATGCCACGCACAGGTCCTTGCCGAGGGTCTTCTAATTAAGGGTCACACTATATGTATTGACAAATCTACGGCTAAAGCAAGATTGTAAGCCAGATATTACTTTTGCTATATTAAAATACAATATCTAAACCTCTTTGTTAAAGATCAAATCACATTTTAGGTAAAACAAGGATCCAAAAGCACCTTTTCTGATCTCCGGATGTCCAGCTGCAAGGTAGCAGATGGTGCTGGAACTATGCTGGTAACTAACCTAGTGTTAACCTCTTTCACTGGTTCAAAATTTACTCTTCATGTTGCAATTGAAATGGGTTACCGGGGCATTTGCTGGTCACACAGCAGTTTGTATGAATTATGAAGGATGACCAAGGAGATCTTTGGGTTGGTGAATCAGGTCGCGAGAATGAGAAGGTAAACGGCTTTGCTGATTCAAATCTTATACAAATATGATATATGCAATTCTTATATTACTTAATGTTCTATTTTATACATAGTTTAAGTAAATTAATAGAAATAGAGACATGTTGAGGATCCAAATGAGGGATGTTTGGATGTGTGCTTTAAAAGTGATTATTGGGATTAAATAACTAGAATCTGATAAGCAGGTGCAGTAAAATTGGTTGCAGAAAATAGTGGTAGGATGTACTTTTGTTGTTTGAGGTTGTAATAATCAGAAGTTTGAGTGTACGACAAGGTTTGATATTTTAACAACTTAATAGATAAAATCCAAATATTCAGTTATGATATTTTATAGATCAATAGATAAAATGATCAAGAGAACTGAACCTTTTCTATGAACATGGTGAAGATGGTTTGTAAAGTTGATATAAAAGGCGCTTTAGTTAGGTTAATAGAAGGGTCATATTTTTGTTACCACTTAGTTATATGACATCTTAGTCGATCATTGTCATAAAATATTTTACTGTTGCGGTAAGATAGTGTGATCATACATGTATCTTTGATTCCTCCATCTTTTTTATTGCCTTAATGAAACTAATGGATGAATAATTCAGGCCACAATCATAGTTGTCATGGTTCCTGAAGGGCTTCTGTTGGCTGTAACATTGAGGTGAGTATTTTGCCTTATTTTGCCTATGTTCATTTTGGCTTGTTTTACCAAATTTATTAATAATGTTCAGGTTAGCATACTCAATGAAGAAAATGATGGTAGACAAGGCTTTGTTGCATACATACTGTTGGAGCTCAAACGCATCACATATTATAGCTAAATAAGGATTATATTGCTAACATCATTTCAAATTCAGGTCCGTAGACTCTCAGCTTGGACTTCACCTTCTACATTGGACTTCCAGCTGCATGATTCTCAAATCCTGAAATTCGTGCCCACTATGTTTATGATTCGTGACAGATGACCGTTGTTGAGGCATGTGTTGGGAAAAAATTGACCCCAGAAGAGAGATTGCGATATCATACAAGCGTGTCCTCTCTGTTACATGAGGGAATTGCACAGAACACATCAGGAAGTGTTTTCTTCTCCAGGTACTCTATCGTAACTATTTCCCATCTGATTTTTTTTCTTATTCTATATATAAAATTTTGGCAAATATATATAAATACCGTACTTTATGTATATTAGCATTGCTCTTCTCATACTTGGTCATTGTAAATATGATATTCTACCAAGTCTTTGATAATTGTATTTCGATATACAAATGTCATTCTATAAGTTCTCATATTTTAATGGGACTTGATATAATGTAGGTACAATTTTGGAAGAGACCATGTAAAAATTGCGAAAGGACAACATAGAGATGTGATCATGATTGGAACTAGAAATGCAAGTGCAGTGTGCAAGAACATGTGCAACAACAGGAATTCTAGGGTCATGCTCGTGAGGAAGCATGAGAGAGGGAGTCTTAACGAAAGATAAACCACATTAACTTGATGTTAAATAAGTTTTATTTGAATACTTAGATTGGATACTCTAATTTCTTGAATGTTATGAATGGCTCGATTTAGATTTTGAATTGAATGCAATTTTGTGATGTGAATGATGACTTTCCATTAAAGATATGATTAAATTCTAAATGATCCTTATTATTAATTGGTTTCTTATAACATGTGCATATATTTGTCGTAGCTCGAAGATATTGGGACAACTATTTCCGACAGAAATGTGAGCCTTTACCAACTATAGTTTACTGACAGATTTCCGATGGAACTGTTACCGACAACTTTCCGACAGAAACTTTTCTGACAGATCTCCGACAGAAACTTTACCGACGGAGTTTCCGACACATGTTTTCTGTCGGTAGTTCTGACAGAATTCCGACGGATATCAATTACCGACCAGGAATCACCGACACACTTTTCCCGTCACAAATCCGTCGGAAACTACTAATACCGACGGATTTTCGACAGAAACAGCCGTCGCTAAAGCCCTGTCGTGTAGTAGTGGCTAGAGATTTGCCCTGTTAGTCTTGGATCAATAATCCGATTGAGTTTTCCTTTATTAATTTGGTATTGAGCCCATGGGGCTAAACCGCACTGCTCATCATCAAGATTTTCATCAACTGCAGGCCTACCACACATCACTTCAAGCAAAACAACCCCAAAAGCGTAAACATCTGACTTTCTTGTAAGTTTGCCTGAATAGAAATAGCATGGATCCATATATCCAAACGTTCCTTTCACCCCGGTGCTAACATACGTATGTGTTTGGTTTGTTGGGGTTACTTTGGCAAGCCCAAAGTCTGATATCTTTGCTGCAAAATTCTCATCCAACAAAATGTTGGAGCTTTTACGTCGTTGTACAATTCCATGTTGAGTGCACAGCCCTGTGTGAAGGTAGTCAAGTCCACGTGCAGCTCCTATGCAAATCTTGAGTCGTTTCAGCCAAGATAGAGGACTTCCAGCTTTATGAATATGGTCTTCTAGGGTCCCCTGGGGCATATATTCGTAAACAAGAGCCATTTCTGTGCCCTCATTGCAATATCCAATCAACGATACTAGATTACAGTGTCGTAGCTTTGAAAGCATCTCAATCTCAGCCCTGAACTCTGGGGCGCCTTGGCTGGACGTGGAATTTAATCGCTTTATGGCAACAACCATACTTGATGTGTCCTTGAAGCAACCTTTATAAACTTTACCGAATCCACCACGGCCAACAACAAAAGCTTCGCTGAAGTCGTTAGTTGCGGATCGGATCTCATCAAGTGAGAAATGGTTGCATATTTGATCCATCATGTGTGATGAGCTTGGTTGTTTTGTGGCCTCAAAACTTTAAATAGATAAGAAAAATAAAAAATGCTTCATGGTATTGCCTTCAAGGAGCAAGATAGACGTGTTGACTTTTAACTATATTTTCATTGACCTTTTTATTGACCTTTTTTCACCAATGTGTTTATTGACCTTCTTTCAACATCTTTGATTGACCAATGTGGTTGTTTACGTACACTTTACTGTTTTGGTTTATTTTAACAGTGTCCACTTTCAAATTACAATCGATCAAAATTGTATCCACTTTCATTACATTAGTTAATAATATAATGATTGCATTTTTGAAACTGCATACATTTTCAAAGAATAGAATACTGTTGACGGAGAAACCTTGACCCCGTGCGCCCTTTTGGAACCCTTCCTCAAGGACCTGGCTCAACAAAATTAGCACCTACTCCAGTGACCCTTAGTCAGAAAACAAATTTGGTGCACGGAATGTGTACAGATCAATTCTCATTTTATAATTCTTGTAGCTGCTCCAATACTTTTACCACCTCATTAGCAGCCGGCCTGCGATTGGCTTCTTCCAGGAGGCATTTCATCGCAAGATTAGCAGCTCTTGTTGCTACACTTGATGAGTACTGCCCATCCATTTGTGGGTCTATGATTTGTAGGATCCTTTCCATGTCCATCAAGTAAGGCTTAACAAACTCAACCAGTGTTTGCTCATTGGGTGGAAGCTTCTTGTCAATACAACGCCGTCCTGTCAACAGTTCTAACATAACCACCCCGAAAGTGTATATGTCACTTGCTACGTTTAAGCCACCTGCAGAAGATGCAACAATTGAAAAGGGTTAGACAGGGTTGATGCAATTGATACACATCACAATGGGTATAATGGATTATAATGCTAAATACAATAGTTACGGATCACAGTCCCAAAAAAATTTTGGACATAGGAAATAACAGTTCAATAGTTCATGCTGCAGCTTAGCTTTCCTCAATGGTTCATGATAAAGCTTTAGTTGTACAGTTGTCACTCGTAATGTGCCTTTATGGACAAATTATTGTGGATCTGAAACTAATTCTTAAGGACCGGAGACGCCGCATCAATTGTTGGATGAAATATTTCCCTTCCCCTGTCGAAACTAAACCAATACCTGGAGGGACTCAAACTCTACTATCTATATATAGATCATGTCAAGGTAGTCCCAACGACATGGGTCAGAGAACCTAAGTTATATTGCACGTTTAGCTTACCTGTGGTAATATACTCGGGCGCAGCATATCCATTGCTACCAACAGTTCTAGAGACACGACTATTCCCATCTACTGGCCCGTCCTTCGCCAACCATAAAATACAAAGTTTTGCGTTGAAATCCTGCTAATATATTACAAATTAAATGCGGAAAGTACTATATATCTAACCATGCTTAATTATTGGGCTAGAATATCAAATGGAAATATCTTGATTGAAACATACGGAATCAAGCAAGATACTAGAGGACTTGAAATTATGATATGCCACTTTTGCAACCTGGTCAGAATGTAAGCAAGCGCTTTGCGGTATCAAGAGCAACCTTAATTCGTTGGCTCAAGAGAGGTCGAATATAAGAACTCTTTGTTACAAAGATTTACTCGATTGAATAAGTAGTCTCAAAACATTAGAAAGCTAGATTTTAGTCTAAAACTTAAGAGTAAAGTTCAATTTGGAAGTAAATTAACAAGAGCTCACCTTTAAGCAGATGCTTTCCTAGGTTACCTCGGACATGAACTCACATACTAACATCCTGTAGTCATCCTCTAGGCAATAGCCAATTAACTTTACAATATTCGGATGCTTTAGGAGCCCTAAATAATTCATTTCAGCCTGTGACGATGTTAAAAGATATAATGAACCAAATTAATCATATATAGCGCAACACTACCTACAACAAACATTTTCTCCACGCTAATGGAAATGACAAAATTCACCACACAAGATTGATCATGAGTTTAAGAAAACTAATAATACTGTATAAAGAGGGTATAAAAAAGTTACTTACCAACCATTCTTGGTGATCCTGAAGATTGTCGTTTAATATCTTTACAGCGATAGGAATGCCAGTGCCGGGCCTGGCAGGTGCATATTGTTCATCAATCCACCCCTTGTGAAGTGAGCTATAGATATGGTCTCCCACCACTGCTGGAGGACGAAAATTCCGTGTAGCAGTTCTAATTTGAAAAAAGCAAGGACTTCAAAATTCTGATCAGAACTATTGGATTGATCCCTTAGCTCGAGGACTTTGTGGTCTTGAGGCACATAAAGACATCAAAACTATGTTATGTCTTGATTACAAATGTTATGGACCGAACTTTAGACAACATGAATTGCACAAGTGTTTGTTAGTGTTATGTTGTATCGGGAACTCGAAATTTGACATTGGGATTATAATGAATAACTTTAGGAATTAAATTTTATATTCATTTTAGAACCCCAAATCATATACACCCTAATACTTTTTAGGTTTTGCTATTGAATAATTTCAAGGTACACGATTTGTCACTCGGTTCACCTTCACTACCAGTTAGGCATCGACTCAACTTTGATAGAAAAAAATGACAGTACCTTGTTAACCAATTTATTTTCTGTCATAGAAGAATACTGTTTCTCTTGTAATAAAAGTATGGCCTCGAGCGTGGTAACAATCTCAGCCATTGTTGGTCTCTTATTTGATTGATTTTGTAAGCAGCGGCATGCAATTCGTGCAAACTCTTTCTGACAATTGCTTGAAGTTTGCCCCACGAGTCTCAAATCTATAATATGATTAAGTTTTCCTTGCTTAATACGATCTTGAGCCCAATGTGCTAAACTCCATTGATCTTCATGAAGACTTGTATCCACTGCAGGCCTTCCACATATCACTTCAAGTAGAAGAACCCCAAAAGAGTATACATCAGATTTTCGTGTCAATTTCCCTGTAGCAAAATAACATGGATCCATATACCCAAACGTTCCTTTGACCAAAGTGTTAACATATGTACATGTTTGGTTAGTCGGTGATTTTGGCCACCCAAAGTCGAAATCTTCTTGTCAAAGTTCTTATCCAACAAAATGTTGGAGCTCTTTACATCACGGTGTATAATTCCATGTTGAGTGCCCGTGCCTGTATGGAGGTAGTCAAATCCCGTCTTTGCTATGCATATTTTGAGACGTTGCAACCAAGATAAATTTATACCACCTTTGTGAAGATGATCTTTAAGGGTCCCATGGGGCATATATTCATAAACAAGGGCCATCTCTTCTCCCTCTTTGCAATATCCAATCAAAGACACAAGATTACAATGTCTAATCTTTGAAAGCATCTCCACTTCCGCTCGGAACTCTGAGGCTCCTTGATCAGACAAGGAATGCAACCGCTTGATTGCAACAACAGTAGCTGACCCATGATTGGTGTAATTACCTTTATACACCATACCAAATCCACCACGACCGATAACCAAAACTTCATTGAAGTTTTGGGTTGCTGATCGGATCTCCTCGAGTGAGAAGCATTTGCATATCGTGTCTGGGACCAGGAATGATGATTCTGTTTCTTTTACAGTTGCAAGTATCATTACTTTTTACTGTTTCTTGTTGCCAGGCCTCGATATGGTTAATGGACACACTGGGTGGAATAATATCACCAACTACGGGTTGACTTGACTTAATCTCATACTATTCGTTACACAATCACAGACTTTAGTGGGTGGAGCTACTTGCTTATAAATAATGACATATATAATTATATAAATTACTGGGTTGTCATTGATAAAGTCATACATATTTTTCCTCCAATTACAGTTAAGGACCTTAGCTAATTAAGCATCATAATAATTTAAGAAATAACATGGATGGTTCCGTTGTTAATATAAAAGTATAAACCTGTAGAAATTATTACATGCCTAATATGCTTTGAAGCTGTCTTGCTCATGTCAGCATGGTTATGTGGAGAAGTCCACATTGCAAGGTTTTCTTGGAGAAATCTCAATCAAGTATCAAGGCTTTCAAAAAGATTCAACATTTAGGCCTCTTGGATTAGTTTTGTAGTTTTTTTTTTTTTTTTTTTTTTTTTTTTTTTTTTAATGGAATGTTTGGTCATTTATATTATATCCAGCATCTTGCTAATTGCTTTTTTTTTTTTTTTTTTGCTTGTTAATATTAGCTGTTGAATGAAACTACTTAACTCTCTCTCACACACACTACTAATGATACTTAGGGGGTGCTTGATTTCGACTTAATTGACTTAATATGAAAAAAACTTAATTAATTAAGTCATATAAAAACTATTTGTTTATAACTTAATAGAGAAATATGACTGAAAATATTAAGTAATAAAACTAAAGTTGTATGTATTAAGTCATCTTTTAATTATACATGACTTAATAAAAAAATTTAACAAACAAGCCCTTAGGGTGTGTTTGGTACCGAGAATTGGGGCAAGAGAAATGGAAATTCCATTTCTCTTGTTTAATCTCCGAGAATTGAAAAAGCGGAGAAATGGGGTAGAGAAATGGAGAAATGGAGAAATTGGGTAGTGTAATTTGGTTAGCTCCATTTCTCTTATTTTGGTGGAGAAATTGGAGAAATGGATTAATTTTTTTTTTTTTTTTTTTTTTTAAAAAATTAAAAAAATATATATTTTTTTTAAAATTATTTTTTTAAAAATAAGTTTTTTTTTAAATAAATACATTTTTTTAAATTATTTTTAAAAATTATTTTTTAAATATTTTTTTAAATAAATACATACATTTTTTTAAATAAATACATTTTTTCAAAATTATTTTAAAAAATTATTTTTTAAAAATTTATTTTTTAAAAATATTTTTTAAAATATTTTTTAAAATTATTTTTTTAAAAATAAGTTTTTTTAAAAATAATTTTTTTAAATTATTTTTTAAAAAAATAAGTTTTTTTAAAATAAGTTTTTTAAAAAAATTATTTTTTTAAAATAATTTTTTTTCATTTCTCGGGTCAAGTCTCATTGTTACTAAACATTAGAATTGAACACAATTCTCTCTGATTTCTATTCTCAGATTTTATTCTCTACTTCGTTTCTTTTCTCTCGAATTTCTCTACCAAACGCACTTTAGTTATTGTTGAAAAGAAAGTATAGGAATTTTCTCATTAAAGACAAAAACCCTTAAAGCATCAGACTTTGACATTCAAACTAAATTTACTTTAATTCTAGTTGTAAAGCTCTAAATTAGAGGTGTGAATCACAACCCATTTAGAGAAAAATGGGTTCTTATAGGTCAAAAATAACAACTTATGGGTTGGATTGGGTTCTACGTTTAAGAAAAATGCGGTCGAATGGGTCAACATATGGACTTATGTGAATCAACAAATGGGTCGAATGGGTCAACAAATGGGTCGAATGGGTCACTTAAGGGTGGGATGATAACTCAACCATCATTAGATGTCGTGTTTTTATGTTTTTATATTTTATAGGTTTTATATTTTTTCGTCATTTTCAACATTTTCATCCGTTTTGCTCGTTTAAATCATTTTTACGTTTTCGTCGTTTTTAACTTTTTTCGCCTTTTTACGTTTTCATTCGTTTTTGCGCGTTTTCATCCGTTTTTACGTTTCGTCACTTTTTACGTTTTCATCCGTTTTTGCGCGTTTTAAATACATTTTTACGTTTTCGCCGTTTTTTGCGTTTCGTCAATTTTTACGTTTCGTCCGTTTTCGGCGTTTCGTCCGTTTTTACGTTTTGACCGTTTTTACGCTTTAATCCGCTTTTGCGCGTTTCGTGCGTATTTTACGTTTTCAACCGTTTTTACGTTTCGTCCATTTTTGCGCGTTTTCGCTCCTTTTTTTTACGTTTTCATCCGTTTTTTATCGTTTTCATCCGTTTTTTACGTTTTCGTCCCTTTTTTTTACGTTTTCATCCGTTTTTGCGCTTTTTCGTCCTTTTTTTTACATTTTCGTCTGTTTTCTCGCATTTTCGTCGTTTTTTTTACGTTTTCGTCCGTTTTTACGTTTTACCCGTTTTTCGCGTTTTACTTTCTCGTCCGTTTTGCGTTTCGTCCATTCTTTACGTTTTTCGGTTTTACGTTTTAATCCGTTTTGCGTTTTCGTATGTAATTTCGTTTTGGCCATTTTACGTTTCGTCCCTTTTGCGCGTTTTCGTTATGTTTTTACGTTTTCGTCCGTTTTACGTTTTCGTCCGTTTTTACGTTTCGTCGTTTTTCGTTTTCGTGCCGTTTTGCGCGTTTTCGTCCAGTTTTTTTTTTCGTCCGTTTTTGCGCGTTTTCGTCAAGTATTTTCACGTTTCGTCCATTTTTACGTTTTCATCTGTTTTTGCGAGTTTTAAATACATTTTTACGTTTCATCCATTTTGCATGTTTCGTCTTTTTTTACGTTTCGTCCCTTTTTACGGACGGCCGATTTTAAATAAACGGACGAAACGTAAAACAGAAAAACCGACAAAACCGTAAAAGGGGTGAAAATAAAGCAAAAGTAAAAACGGCGGCGCTGCGGATGAAACGTAAAAATGGTAAAACAAAAGAAATGACAAAACGTAAAAAGATGAAAACGCACAAAAGGGATGAAACGTAAAATGGCCGCGTAAAAATACGGATGAAAACGCAAAACGGATTAAAACGTAAAAAGGGCAAAACGTAAAGAACGGACGAAAACGCGTAAAAACAAGCGAAAACGCGAAAAACACGAAAACGAAAAACGGACAAAACGCGCAAAAACGAAAAGAACGATTTAAAACGTAAACAATGACTATAACGCGCAAAACGGACGAAAACGTAAAAACTACGAAAAGGCGCAAAAACGAGCAAAACGGATTTATACGTAAAAGCGGGCGAAACGAGCAAAACGGACGAAAACGCGCAAAAACGGACGAAACGTAAAAATACTGACGAAACGAGCAAAAACGGATTAAAACGTAAAACAGCAAAACGCAAAACGGACGAAACGTAAAACGGACGAAAACGCGCAAAATGGACGAAACGCGCAAAAACGGACGAAACGTAAAAATGGACGAAAAGCGCGAAAACGGACGAAAACGAAAGCAAAACGTAAAACGCGACGAAAACGCGCAAAACGGACGAAAATGCGCAAAACGAATGAAAACGAAAAACGGACGAAAACGTAAAAAGACGAAACGAAAAAAATGGAAAACGTAAAACGTAAAAACATGAAACATACTATAGTAACATGATTACAGGTGGAAATGTAACGAGTCGACCCGACCCAACCCGTTTGACCTATGACCATTCAACCCATTCTTATAGTATGACCCGTTTGACCCATGACCCATTTGACCCATAAACCATTTGACCCATGACCCAAACCGACCCGACCCGACCCATTTGCCACCTCTACTCTAAATGTTGATCCATTCAACCATTTTTTTTTTAACATACAAGGACTAGTGCTAGACTTTTGCTATGGTTAACTTGAATACTTTATGAACAAGTAAAATACAAAAGGAATATAAACAGTTCCATTATTCTTAATCTTTTTCTCTTTTCAGCATCACCACTTGTCTCCTCATTTCCTACTCTTCATATGGTCTTTCTTGTTCTTCTTCAAAAAAATTATCATGCTGCTCACCAAATGCTTCTTGTTCCATTCTTCTTCTTTCAATGTATGTGTCTTGGTTATACTTATACTCCTTTTTCGTCCTAAATATACAGATGCAAGTTGCAACCCCTTGATAAAAATCTACATTAGTTAGTCACCCACTTTCCCAGTCTAAATTGGTCAGTTGCCATTGATTGTTGCTCATGGGTTGGTATTTCATGTGATAAAGAGAGTCGGGTCGTGGAGTTATCCATACCCAACAGAGGCCTTAGTGGAGCATTTCCTTCTTCACTTCAAAATCTCGGATCTCTCTCTCTTCTCAACCTGTCCTACAATTTCCTTTCTGGTCCTCTCTCCAATGAATTTTTCTTCTTTTTCAACAGCCTCGAGATCATTGACTTGAGCTACAATAGATTTTTTGGGAACTTACCTAACGCCTTGCCTGCTAGCCTCCAGTCGATCAATTTCTCTAGCAACCGATTTGACGGGACAATACAAACTACCTTCCTCAACTCCCCTCTAACCTTGATCGAGCTCAATATTAGCAATAACAGCTTCACAGGCTCCATTCCTCCATCTATATGCACCAGTTCACCTTCTTTAGTCACCCTTGATTTTTCTTTCAACGACTTTTCTCAAGATATCCCACACAGGTTTGGTAATTGTTCTAACCTCCGCATTTTGAGTTTGGGTTTTAACGGTCTCACGGAAGGATCCCCATTGATATTGATGGTGCTCGATCAACGCAATGCTTATCCTTACACGGAAACTATCTTACGGGGGAGATTGGTGAAAGCATTACCAACCTCACGACCCTCACTAGTCTTGCCTTGTTTGGTAATTTATTTTATGGTTCTATCCCTGTCAATATCGGGAAGCTGTCATTCTTGGAGAGATTACAACTTCACAAGAATTTTCTGAATGGGACCATTCCCTATCATTGATTAATTCTACAAAGCTTCAACCGCTAAACTTGAGGATAACTCTCAGTGGAATGCTTCTGATTTTGATTTCTCCAATTTCGACCAACTAAGTGTAGTTGACCTTGGTGAAAATCAATTCAACGAGTCTTGCCTAAAACACTTTTCAATTGCAAATCATCGACCATGATTAAATGCGTCAAGGAATAACCTAGAAGGCGAATTCTTGACTGACGCAATTGACTTACCATCTCTCTCGTTCCTCTCAATTTCAACCAATAACCTCAAGAATATCACGAAAGTATTTAATATTCTGAGCAATTATACGAAACTCACGACTCTGATCCTCGCTAGGAACTTCTTCAATGAAACCCTTCCAGATGAAGGAAGTTTTGGGTTTCTTGATCTTGAAGTTTTGGGGCTAGGAGGTTGCAAATTGTTTGGTAAAATTCCAGCTTGGTGGAGATCGCTTACAAATCTTCAGCTAATCGACCTCTCTCAAAACTATATCAGTGGCACAATTCCAGGGTGGCTACAGACACTTCCAAAGCTTTTTTATCTTGATTTATCTAATAATACTCTTACTGGAGGCTTCCCCATAGAGCTTACTAGACTTCCAGCCCTTGCATCAAAACAAGTCTTGGATCATGACTTGGAACTTCCGGTATTTGCAGTACAAAAGGATTGATTTGCAGTACAATCAAATGGTCTCACTGCCACCAGCATTGTACCTAGCTAGCAATCACCTGAGCGGTGACATCCCTGTTGAGATAGGTAATCTGCAGTTGATTCACATTCTTGATCTCAGCCAAAACAAGTTCTCTGGAAGCATTCCAAGTACGATATCGAATCTTAAAGAGTTGGAAATGTTGGACCTCTCTCATAATCATCTATCCGGTCAAATCCCTGCATCCCTTAAAAGCTTGTTTTTCATGTCTTATTTCAACATCGCATACAACAATTTACAAGGCCGCATACCAACCGGGGGCCAATTTGATACCTTCCTAAACCAGAGCTATGAAGGCAATCCAGCGTTGTGTGGTCCCCCTTTGCATAACCCCTGTAGCAATCAATCGCCCACAACAGATTCCTCTTTAGGACATAAGAAAGGCCCAAACAAGAAAATGATCATTGGACTTATCCTTGCTATTTGTTTTGGACTTGGTATTACTCTCACATGTCTAGCATTTTGGATATTGTCTATAAGAAGGAATCTACCTAGAGGTAATCGTAAATCCATCATATGGACATGATATCTTTCAATGCTACATCACCGTAGAGGTTCCTAAGGATCTGGGGGAGTCATCTTGTTCCCGAACAATGCAAGAGACATCAAGAACCTCACCATAAATGATCTCTATAGAGCAACCGATAATTTCAGTGAAGCAAACATCATTGGCTGTGGGGGCCTTGGCATGGTCTATAGAGCAACATTGGAAAACAGAACAAAACTTGCTGTTAAGAAGCTTTCAGGAGATATGGGACTCATTGCAAAAGAGTTTAAAGCTGAAGCGGAGGCATTATCGACAACACAACACAAGAATTTGGTTTCTTTACGTGGTTACTGTGTAGACGATCGGTGTCAGCTACTGATATATTCGTATATGAAAAATGGAAGCTTAGAGTCCTGGCTGCATGAGAAGACTGACGGAGCATCCGCACTCAATTGGCCAACCAGGTTGAAGATCGCTCAGGGAGCAAGTTGTGGGCTAGCTTATTTGCACCAGGTATATATCGTGCATCGTGATATAAAGTCCAGCAACATGCTTCTCGATGACGAATTTGAAGCATATATAGCAGATTTTGGATTCTCTAGAATGATTCAACCATATAATACACATGTCACCACCGAGTTGGTGGGAACCTTGGGCTATATTCCACGAGAATCTGATCAAGCTTGGATAGCCACCTTGTAGGGACATATATAGTTTTGGGGTTGTCATGCTTGAGCTACTTTCAGGAAGGAGGCCCATGGAGATATTCAGGCCAAAAGAGTCTAGAGAATTGGTTGTGTGGGTGCAGAAACTGAGAATAGAAGGGAAACAAAATGAAGTATTTGATCCGGTCGTAACAGGAAAGGGCTTTGAAGTAGAGATGGTGCAGGTCCTTGATGTCGCCTGCAAGTGTGTGAATGAGAATCCCCTAAAGAGGCCCAAAATTAACGAAGTGGTTGATTGGCTTCATACCGTTGGGTCAAACCATCCGAACCCAATATAGAAGAGAGTTATCAATGTACACAGTACTCGCGTTTTTCTACTTTTTTTTTTTTTTTTGTCCTGTTTTTATTTTGTGGTTCCATATGCAAACGTAAATTTCACATGAAATTTGCGCATCAATGTATAAAGAGACACATCTCATCGTCATATATTTGAAACTTTTTCAGTTATGGCTAGTAAATAGATACTCGAACCATCCTATTCATACTCATAAGTTAAGTGCGCAACCATTAGCAACAACATTAAAAATGGTAGTTAAGGTTGATGGCAGACCTAACATTAATCATAGTTATAATCTATCTCTATCTTATTAACAACATGTAACAAGACTTACGAAAAGTAAATAGCGACTTAAGTAACTCATAGGTGATTAAGAGAAAAAGATTACCAATTTGTAGCGTGTGACTAATGCCCGCTGTCAGCTTGAATTATGATCGTACCGACTAAAATGGGTCCCAAAAAACGGTATTTCTGCCTTTTAGTCTAGCCTGTGGGTACGTAGAACGAAACATCGAATCAACAGATGGAAAATTGTCATCTTTCGACACTTTAAACAAGTCTAATCACACATACAAACAAAATAAAAAATAAAAAACATATATATTCAATAAGCAAAATCACACCCATCATAAAACCCACATCAATTACTTAAAATTATAACAAACTCATCATCAAAACACAATCTTTAACATATAAAACCCATGAAAAGATAGTAAAAATGAACACAATCACTGTGAATTAACCAGGGGGTAAAGCTGCTACATTGACATTAATGAAGGGACCAAAATGTAAAATTTATGGAAATTTGGGTCGCCGGAGAAAAGGGTAATTCCGGTTGGATTGTTGCCGGAAAGTGTGACTACCGGTGAAAGACCAAGACCAGAGATTAATGTTTTTTTGTTGTTGTTCAGGTTTTTTTCTTGCTTAGCTCTGTTTATCATATAGGGTCTCTGTGTATTCCTAAGAGACTTGTGTATTCCTCTCCGCATTCTATCAATCTTGTTCCACAAAGGGTTATATCGTTTTTTGCTTTTCGTATTTTGGTTACCTTATGAATTTGTTGTTGATAAATTAAGCAATATCATTATCTTGTGGTATTAATAATACAACATTCAAGTTAAGGAAGGCAAGATAACTACTGCCTGTATGAACCTTCAGTCACGTAAATTTTGTTTTCATAGTGTTTATGTATTTGTAAGGTTCTGTTTTAAAAGTAAGCATATCGGCATATCCAATAAATAAAAACAATTAAGGACAAGTGTTTATACTTACTCCGTAGCCAAAAATCCATCTGTCAATCCGCCAATAAAAACGACTTGTTGTTTGTAGTCTCCAGTTTTAAATGCAACCTGCGTCAAAAGTAAAGCATATCGATATCCATGTTAGCATAAACATTAAGTCATTAACAAACCCAACTAAAAGTGACTGCCTTTCCAAGATAACTTATCACTAGTGAACAAAAGGTTAACACGATAGTTTATTTAACGTTTATGAGTCGTGTTCGATCAACTTTTAAGATGTTAAACAAAGAATCCAAGTGGAGACCATGACTTAAAACTCTTATCTGAATAGGTGCCTACTGTTTCATCATCTCCCGCTAGTGACAATATAAAATGCTAGAACATATATACATAAAATTATAACCAACCCATCATCAAAACACAATCTTGAACATATAAAAAGATAGTAAATGAACACACTCACTGTATCAAACCAGGGGGTAAAGCTGCTACAATGACATTAATGAAGGGACCAAAATGCAAATTTTATGTAAATTTGGGGGTTGTTGGGTTTTGGTTGGCCGGAGAAAAGGGAAATTCCGGTGGGATTGTTGCCGGAAAGGGTAACGGCAGCGGTGTCTAGTTTTCCGTAAAATTCCGACGACCCATAAGTTTCTTTCAACAAAATGTCTTGGCGTTGAGAAATCATTTTGAATAATTATAATTACGATGCGTTGTTGCATAGCGTGAAATATCTGATTTCGAAAATTATGTGGAGTCGATTTAAGTGTCGGAGTATATTTTCTAATGGGATTGTTTTATGTTATTAAGATTTTAGTAACAATATATTCAAGCATTACAAAGCAACGGTATTATGTAGTTGGCAATATTATATTGTAGTTTAGAGGTATAGCCAACGTGTGTGACCATCTTTTCTTGCTTTGTCGGTAATTTAGCCAGTGATAACTATTTTTTTATTTACATGTGTAGCGTTTATCATTTGGTGTGTGGCTTTTAAACTTGTAACCTTACATATTATCATCATAATAAGATTATTTTGTACTATCAATTTGCATAAATATTTAAGCATTGTTCAAAGCTATTTGTTTGGGGTACAAATAATTATCGCTAAAGAACAATACTATTTAATTTTTGTGATTACATAATATTATTGATATACTGGACAAAGGGCTATACAATATATATTAACTTTTAAAAGACGATTCATATATGTTAGTTCCTTAAGTGGTGCATGACCAACATTTTTCAAAATAACATTATACAAATGACAAAGTACATGTGTCAAAGCAAAATAAACAACCAAAAACTACAATTACTTGATCTCTCATTTTTCCAAGTTTGTCACGGGTTCCACAACTACTTCATCATTTCTAATATAATTTTGTCAAATTTGAAACCCGGTTCGACCCGGGTGGTTCAACTTGTTGAACCATTGCGGTCAAAAAACAGGTCGATTTAAACCGAGTCAACCCGACAGGTTGGGTCGAAAACAGGTCAAATTAAACCGGGTCAACCCGTAGGGTTTGAAGCATCCCGGGTCAACCTGATTTTCTATGTGTATTAATAGTTTCCTTCTGAAATATATATCTTCAACATTTCCTCTTTTAATTTCAACTTTTCACTTTTTACTTTTTGGTTTTTCCTTTGTATATAGTATATAGCAGGATATCCGCGCGTTTCGGCGGCGGGTACCCCTGTGACGATTAACCGGAGAAATAGATCTCGATGAGACCTGATTCACCAATTTGTATCGGTTTCAACGGGTCCTCTACGGTTCATTTCGGATAGCTTTAATTGGTTAGCGAGCGGTGGCGACACGGTTCCTAGTTAATTCACGTTGATCCGGTTCGGTTCGGTTTTCAAAAGTATATCTACCATGTGTATAATACTATGTACTTTTCATTTTAGGGTGTTATAAAAATAAAATTAATTAGTGTGTTTAATTATTTTATATTTTGGATTATGTTGTAGCTTTTTTAAATTGTATGTTATGAAAATTTTGTACTTTTTTGTAAGGGGTGTTTTAATTGGTTGTTTTTAATTTGGTATATGTGTTTTTAATTGGTTGTACAATGTGAATAAATTAGTGTACTTTTAATTAATGGGGTGTTTTAATAAGAGTATTAATTATATTATGCATTTTCACTTTTCAGCTTTTCACTTTTCAACTTTGACTGTTTTTCTATTATATGTAGTATAGATTGACCAATTTTCACTTTTCAGCTTTTCACTTTTCAACTTTGACTGTTTTTCTATTATATGTAGTATAGATGGATACCTAATACGACATAGTTTCATCTGTTTTTTGGGTTGAGTTATAAATGGTCCTTTTAGTATTTCTGAACTTGTAACTTTGGCTCATGACTAGACGAGTGTTGCATTTAGAGGGCATAGTACATAGTACCGTTACCCGCCATTCGCCAAAAAAAATATCAACGGCGTGGCTGTTCACCGCTATCTTGTACTGTTCCCTAGCGCCATTTGTCCCCAGCCGTTCCACCAATAGGCCGTTTTTTTTTTTTTTTTTTTTTTTTTTTCGGTGAGTATCTCTTGGGGGTTTCTTTGCAGGACTTACAAGAACCAATAACAATTACTGATTTTATTGCTAGGGAGTGTGTTTTATTGATGTGTTATTTATGAATTTTTTAGATTGAGCTGATGTGACACGTGGCTTTTTTCATCTAGCACTTTGGGTTAATAGGCAAATAAATTATTGCACTTTGAGTTTTTGTATTTAGATCACTGTATTATTTTGTGGCTTTTAGCTCACTTTAAAATGGAACATGTTCATTACCCTTATTGTACTATCAAAACTCACAAATACTATTATTTAAAGATTAAAGTTAACATATCATGTGTAGTCAAAATATACCTATATGGCAAGATATAAACAACTTCTTTGGAAACGAGAAGATATAACAAAGATTTAAAGAAGAATATCTTATAAAAAATAAGGAGTTGTTAATAAATAAATAATAATAATGAGTTAGAAGTGACATGTTGGATAACATGACACATGATTTAGTGACTAATTTTTATGATCATATTACTAGTGGAAATAGTGAATGCAAGTCATTATTTACCCCAACATGGTATCACAGCTAAAGATCCACACCTCCTAAAATATCAAACAAATTTTTACCTTAACCCTAACTTTTAGTTACGATCGCCCCCTACATCAACTTACACGAAATCGATCCCTATATCATCATTATTTTTTTCATTCGACTTATGTTCCCAAGCCACCTTACAATCATCATGAATGGCCCTTAATATTACACCCACTTTATCTCTTTTCGATAAGTTACTAACCATTCATAATCTCCATAATCTTATTCCTTTTAAACTAGACATGGACATTTTTTTAAGGTGTTGAAGTTATTAAACATATTAAAGGTGAATCAATATCAACTAGTGATGTTGTTGCCGCTACTGCTCCTCCTATGGTTGAATTGTTGAAAGCTGACGCGATTGTGATGTGGATTTTTACTCTTTTTTATGCTCTCCAAGACTTCCTTGTTGTGGCAGATCCCAAAACCGCCAAAGAGGCGTGGGATCTTCTAGAGAATATTTTTCTTGATAATAAAAGGACTAAGACCATTGCTTTGAAGGGTGAATTGCGGCTTGGTGATCAAACTGTGGATGCATACTTTCGTAAGATGGAGTCTATAACTAATGTTTTAACTAATCTTGGTTCTCCCATGAGCAATGATGACATTGTCACATATGTTCTTAATGGGTTGAGTGATAAATATGATCAAGTTGCGGGTATCATTGCTCATAGGAATCCCTTCCTGGATCTCAACACGGTTAGATCGATGATTAGTACGGAGGAGATGAGGTTGATCTCCAAGTCTCAACCTACCTTATCTGACGCCTCATCATCCCCCTACTATTCTTTTAGCCGAAAAAACTAATGCTAGACTTGGGAATAATGGATGTGATGCTCGCTCCTCTCAAGGCTCGAATGAGCCTCGGGTTTGTTTTAATTTTGCTAGAGGATTTTGTCGCTTTTGTAATTCGTGTAAATTTGTGCATGATCCATTTTCTATTGCAAAAAACACAAGTGATGTGTCATCTGTAGTCTATATTAATTTACCAAGTTTTATATTTATATTTTGCCGAACTAACCTATAGACTAACACTAACGAGCAGTGTACCCAATCAGTTGTAGCTAGTTAATGGCAAGTACGAGTTGTTCGTCAGGAGTGAATTATTTAAATACTAATCTAAAGGTATTCTAATTACTAAATAACCTAAACTAACACAATAAGAGGGTTCAGTCTAAGAGACTAGCACGAGTTTGGTTTTCTAATTAAATTAATAAAGCAAATAAATAATTGAACTAGTTAACACAAAGCAAACAAATAAAGGATAATGTCTAAATCAATAATAAGAAGAACGTACTAGCCAAATTCATCCAACCAAACATTAGTAATATGTCTTATTACTTTAATGTTTACTAACTTATTCCCGTTGGTGATTTACGAATTTAAACAAGGTGAGTCTTCTCCCTTAATCCTAGGCTAATAAGAGGTTAACGCTGTCACAGTTAACATAGCCTGCACAAAGTACTTCAACTATTATTTATAATCTATCTAGGTGTCACAAGTGGCAACCTAAATATCTAGGAGTTTTACCAACTTACTTGCCTTAATCTTGTTATTATCTAACCTAAAGGCATTACGCGCACTAGTCCTAATGGTGAATTTGTTAAAGGCAGTTATAGATGATTTTCCTTAACTAGGGGCTGGCATAGATATTTTTCCCTACACTCTACTATTATGGTACAAATATAAGGTTTATTAGTTAATTCAAGTAACCACAGTCATGGATAGTTAAATTACATAAATTAATCATATTCCAACAGATCTAGAAAATAGATAATAACTCAATCAAGCAAGTAAACGTGTAATGGCGATAAACATAAATAATATCCAACGAGATAAAATAATAAACGATGTAAGACATATAAAAAATAAATGATCTTTATAAACTTGACTTATACTTAAGGGTGTTAGCCTGTAATCTCAGTAACAAAGTGCTTAAACATAATCAAATTGAATAAAGTATGAAACACTATGAAATCGATACGCTAACCGAATGATTAAGTAAAGTAATTAGGTTACAAAGAGTTCTCCTAATGAATGACGGAGTTTGCAGGACCTTCTTGGCTCCTGAATTCGTCTGGAAGTCGAGCTTTGTGGTCAAAAGTGGTTTATAATTCGTAATTTAGGTTTTGTATTCATGGCCTCTGAAATCTGATCGATACGGCGTATTTGATGTCTTCGATACGCCATATAGGGCTCTAATAGTGTGGAATCCATGATTAAAATATTATAGAATAAGTATGGACCACCTTTGGATCGACGTACTAGCTCCTTTGGATATGTCGTATTGATGTCCTTCCCGACTTGGATAATCTGTTGAAGTTTGAATGGATATGTCGTATTGATAGAGGTGAATACAACGTATTGGATGTCTGAACAGTGGACTTTGCTTGATTTCTTCGTTTTAGCTCCAAATCATGTCCATTTCCTTAACTTTCATCAATTGCTCTGATATTTACCGAGATTAACAGAAATGAACGTTTAAGTACCAATTCTCACATGAATAACATAAGGGAAGCAATATAAACAGGATAAATGATGCATATATTTAGTACTTATTTGATGTTATCAACAAATAATATGTCTTTGTGGTCTCCTGCCCCTTCACATCCCACTGTTACCAATGTTGGGTCCAACTCACGTGTTATTCACAATTTAAATCATGCACAATTGGTTGCACTAATTTAAGCTCAAAAGGAGCTTTTGACTCAATTTAGTATTAATAATAATGGGTACAACAACAATAGTTTTAAACATTATGTATCTACCGCAAATATGGGTCTAAGAGGAGCTACTAGGCCATGACTTGTGTCCACATTCATTAGCCCACAGGGTTTTGGTCCACTTGCTTTTCACACCAACATTGGGCCGGTCCAACCTACTTCTCCAATACAACTAGGTCCGAGTAATAATTGCACAACCTCTTTACAGTCGGGTCCTAATTTTGCATCGAGTTAAGCAACGTGTTTGACTCACGCTTTTAGCACTATGACTTTCCAAGATCCCACTACAGGTGCATGGAACATGGATATAGGTGCTAGTTCTTACCTTAATAATTATGTTAACTTCCTTAGTAATGTATTTAAATGTGGATCCTTCTATATCTGTTGGTGATGGTTATTCTATACCCGTCACCAACACTAGCAATAGCATTTTTCCTACTTACCATAAACCTCTTCACTCCCGTAACGTCCTTATAACTCCAAGCATTGTTAAAAATTTAATTTATGTTCGTCAATTTTTCATGATAATAAATGTACAATTGGGTTTGATGCGTTTGGTTTTTCAATTATGGATTTCATGACCCTTCGGGTACTTCTCCGATGTGATAGCAAGAGTGATCTCTATCCGGTCACGAAACCTTCTCCTATCGCTCAAGTGTTTCTTACGAGTCAACATTCGTGGCACGAGCAACTTGACCATCCAGGAAGTGAAGTGTTACGTAATCTTATTTCTATTAATTTCATTTCTTGTAATAAAATGAAACCTCCCGTGCTTTTCCATGCTTGTCAACTTGTCAAGCACGTGAAGCTTCCTTTTTCTTGTTTACATACTTTGGTTAGGTCTTGTTTTGACAATGTTTACTCGGATTTGTGGATTTCCCCAATTTTGAGTCTTACGGGTTTTAAATATTATGTCTTATTTTTAGATCATTATTCTCATTATGTTTAGGTTTATCCGTTACTTAACAAATCGGTTGTTTTGTTTAAGTTTGTGTTATTTCGTAACTTTGTTAGCGCCCAGTTTAAGTGTGAAATTAAGTCCTTCGAGTGTGACAATGGTGGCAAATTTGACAACCAAACCTTACATAAATTGTTTGCCTCTAAGCGCATTGAATTTCAAGGTCATCTTCCTCCTCATTTTTTGGTAGAAGCACTTAATATGGTCATTTATTTGTTAAATATACTACCCTCTAGTGCTATTGATAATGACATACCTCATACATGCTTGTTTAGAACCAAACCTGGTTGTAGTATTTTGTGTTTTTAGATGTTTATGTTATCCACACTTATATTTCAATCACATACTTAAACCTCGTGCTACACCATCAATATTATTTTGTTACCCATCCAATCACCATGGGTATCGTTGTCTTGACTTGAATAGAAACAAAATTATTCTTTTAAGACACATTACTTTTGATAAAATTGTTTTCCCTTTTGGCTCAATGACACCCACCTCGTCTCCCTCATATGCCTTTTTGGATGACCCCCTAATATAATTAGTCATGTAATTCGTACAACACCAGTTACTCCTTCTACTTTTAATGACACGTCAACACATCATACACCTAATATCAAACAACATACTCACCCCACTTTAACCACTAACCAACACGCACCAAATATACAACAAGCCCCCTCAGTGTTAATGACATTCCTCAAGAACCAAATATACACGAGGCCCATTTTCCTACTCAGAGCCCACTTCGCCTAGTCCATCACCTCACCAAATTGTTCATTCTACGCCGATGACGTATAGTACGTATTACGGGTCCTCTAGACCCAATACACACTATACACATATTGGGCCCAAGCCCAATAACGATAAAATAGCTACGAACTATGGACCAACAATAAGCCCAATGATGAAATTGGCTATAGTCGAGACCTAAAGACGCGCTCAAGATACATGGCAGGCTGAGCCATCAGTCGTTGAAGGTATCCCGTGTCTACATCCGTAAGCAACAGAGCTCTCTCTTTTTAGATTTCTAAAAGAGAGATAATAATAGCTTTATGTTATGGCGCCCCGACTTACGGCCTTCACGCTACTACTCTTGTGATGTGGCGGTTCAATTGCCTTGATCTTTCCAGTCATCTGGCGAACTTGTACGCAACACTTGTATGGAGGTGCATGCATAAAGGGTTGGAACTTTTTCTTATATGAATCTTAAGAGCAGGACCTACCATTCTCGAACCCTATGCGAGCTCCACCACCGCATTTCTTTCTCTCTTTTTTTGAAGGGCAAAATGTCTCCACTAACGCCAACGGTATGTCTTCAAAATTCTCTTGAGCGGGTGAAAATTCAACCAAGGTACTTTCTGACTGATTATTTGGGTTTTGACTCTTTCGTTTTTAAAAATTGAATAATATAGAATATAAAGCAAGTATTGACACGGAACCTTGTCCGACAAGGGTCCGACTCCCGACGACTAACCACTATGTGCGGTATCTAGGAAACCTAGCGATGGCCTACGCCTATAAAGAGGCTCTAATCCCATACAAGGTATAACTTTCTCTCATAATCACACACATCTCATTACTTTCTCGACAAGAATGTGTACTTACTCTCACGTCGGTCTAATCGTGGGGCCATCCCAGTAAGCTAACGGTTTACTCTTCTTGTACAGGGAAACTAATCAAATTACTTGGATTAGTACAAGATCAGCTCATCAGCAGCTTGTTGGCCCAGTCCGACAAGCTACATTCACACCCATCACAACCCGTCACACTTTTTGTACAAACAAGTTGGCGCCATCCGTGGGACCCAGTACACAACAGCATTCCGAAAAAAATGCTCACCAAGAGAGCTCGCTCTGATCCGACACCCGCTCCCATATCTGTGATGCAGAACAAGGCGGGAAAGAAAAACGTAATAGATCTGGAAGGATCTGATGGGCCCGCATCCAACACAGCCGTCAAAATGTACTGCGACAAGTACTACGAACAGATCTTACCCATTGTGACAGAGAAAGTTTGGAAACAGGAAGGGAGAATCAAGGCTAGAGAAACACTAAAAACTAGGTTAGATTTTAGCGAAGCATCACAACAATCCGAATCTGGAAGGCAGATGCAAAGGAAGGATCTAAGAAACAAGATCGAATCTCGGCGCGAACACAAGAAAACTCCGAGCCAAGGCGCGGCAGGTCGGATCACCGCGAAGAAAAGCTGCTTGGAAAAGAGGAGGTGTTGAGAAAGCGCATGAGCGCGTTCCATAGGCTTGGGGACAGAGAAAAAAGCATCTCCGTGTGCTCCGGAAGCCAAAAGAGAACCAGTCGTCGCAGATCTGAAAAATAGGACGTAGGCACCCACCACCACTCTTATTCGCAAAGAACGGAACCCTACTCCGGAGAATACGAAGATAGCCGAACATACTCGCAGAAGACAGATCGACTCTCCGGAAGCGAAGATAACGGAGACGAGCGTTGGGGTTCCAGATCAAAAAGGCAAAAGTCGGATGTCGGCGACGATGACTTAGCTAGGCCATGGGTGTGCAAGGAGACTGACCCGTTCACTCCACGCATTCGCTATTTCGACATGCCTAAGAAGACACGAATGCCTACCAATGTGAAGATATACGACGGAAGTGAAGATCCGGAATACCACTTAAAAATCTTTCAAGCAGCTGCAAAAGTAGAACGATGGGCCATGCCAACATGGTGCCACATGTTCAACTCCACACTCACTGGATCCGCTAGGATGTGGTTTGACGATCTCCCACAAGAATTGGTAGACAGTTATGATGAGCTGAAAGAGATTTTCCTATCAAATTTCCTTCAGCAAAAGAAGTGCATAAAGGACCCTGTGGAACTCCATTACATCAAACAGAAAGAAGGAGAAA
The DNA here is from genome assembly GCA_022545495.1 of Chrysanthemum lavandulifolium. NCBI lineage: Eukaryota > Viridiplantae > Streptophyta > Magnoliopsida > Asterales > Asteraceae > Chrysanthemum > Chrysanthemum lavandulifolium. The sequence goes on from CM040238.1 coordinate 209,115,612, forward strand.
CCACAGAAGACTTTGTGAAAAGGTTCAAGGTGGAAAGCAGAGATGTCAAAGGAGCTCCAGAAGTCATGAAGGTCTCGAGTTTCATGCATGGGATCACTAACCCCGAGTTAATTAAAGGTTTCATGATAATATACCCAAGTCGGTAGATGAGATTGTGGAAAACTAGAAGGGGGTTGAATAGTTTTACCAATTAAAACTTCCTTTTAAACTATTTAGATCGACTTATGTCAATCTATTTGGTTGTGTGTGTTGGATGTTGATAAACAAGCATATAAAGATATGTAATGAAAAGATAAGAGTAAAAGCACAAAACCACAGCGCAGTATTTATAGTGGTTCGGCTACAAGGACACCTTCCTTGCCCTACTCCACTCCCGAGTCACCTACTCGAGAGTTCGTAAACACTACACCAATCTCCTTATGGCGGAGAAGCCTTCACAACGTCGCCTACCCTTTTTCGGTGCTAGGCTAACCACGGGTTCTTTCACTCAAGGTGAACCAAACCTACACAACGTCGCCTACCCTTTATAAGGTACTAGGCTAAGTACCTAGTTCTTTCACTCCAAGGTGAACTACACCTTCTGGCGTCGCCTACCCTTTATTAGGTACTAGGCTAAGCACCTAGTTCCATTGCAATGGAGGAACTACTACCACACTACACCAACGACTAATCCCAAAGGAGATCTACTCCTTTACAACATCATCAAGGATATCAATATCCTTGGATCTAATACTAGTCTATCTTGTACATGAAACACACCATATCGAATGTACATCTAAGGCACCTTTCACTAATGCCTTTGACTAGATCTACAAGACACCTTTCACTAATGTCTTGTGTCTTCACTTCTAAGCACCTTTCACTAATGCTTCTAGTCTTGACTTCTAAGCACCTTTCACTAATGCTTCTTGTCTTGACTTCTAAGCACCTACCACAAGTGCTTATGCTATAGGCGATAGATACCCTTCACTAATATCTTCGTCTTGACACTTGAGACATCTTTCACTAATGTCTTCAACACTACACTTCTTTGAAGAAAGAAAGGAATCATCAACAAGAAGACTTGATGGCCTTGATGATGAGGAAGCATGGCAACTCATGGACTTGAGCTTGCTCGACTTCAAAGGTGGTGATCTTGCCTTTAAGAGGAACCTAAAGATCACACAAAACAAAACTACAAACATAGATCTCTTGGATCGAGGTTAGTGAGTTTTAACTCGGGGAGAAAGTGTGTTAGAAAGGGTGAGAAATAATGAAGAAATGGCTCACTATTTATAGAGGAAAAATCCTCATTCCCCGGATCCCACGGATCCCTTCCACAAGGATCCGTCTAGCGTTAAGCTAGGGATCCGTGGGGCATCCTCTTTGCCCATGGGTATTTTGGTTATGGGTCATGGGTCATGGGTTGAACCATGGATCTTTGGCTAGATACAATGTATCTTTGAGTGCAATGCACTTGGTCACTTGGGTATGGGTTGATCCATGGGTTATGGATATTATCCATGTATGATATAAGCATGATGTCATGCAATGGGTTATGGGTCAAGATCCATGGGTTATGGGCTTTGGGTTGTACCCAACTACATTCAATGTATTTGCCCAATGGGTTGTGATACTTAAGTTTCTACCCATTTATATTACCCAATATACTACATACTAGTTATGTGTATATTTTATCCAAATATGTAAACACTAGTTGTTGTACATATGTATTACTAAATCATAAAATCACTTATACTTGTTTTAGTGTTTTATGTGAAAATGTGAATATGTTAGAAACTATTAGTTCAAACCATTTACGTATTTTATTTGTTTCGTTAAAATGATTTTACGTTTGTTATCGACAAAACATTAGAAGATCGTAAAATATAAATAAACGTTTTCTGGCTTATTTGTATTAACAATCTCCCCTTTTGTTGATGACAAAACATAAAATTATTTTAAGGAAAAGCTAAAATTAATAAAGTTTGAATTGTAGTTTTACTTTCTTCTCCCCTTTTGTCGAAACAAAAGTGTTTGAAAGAAAGCAACACATCGTTTTAAGAAAAACATGTGAAAGAAATAAAAATAAAAAGAAATAGAGAGCAAGTAGCAGGAAAGGATCTCGTCTTTACTCCCCTTGACGAGTCCATCCCTATGTAAGGCGTCAAGAAAGTGATACTAATCTAGTTTGTTTGCAAGTAAGTTTGCAAAGATTTCGTCTAAGTGACGAATGTACTCCCCATGATGATTGCAATTATGCAAGGGATGTCATGAAATGTAAACCTAGTATTGCAAGTAATTTGCAATGTATTGCTTTGACATAAAGCTCCCCAGCTTTAGGATGTCAAAGTCTTCATGTGTAAATTGAATAACTACAAAACAAAGGTTAGAAAGCAAGTATAATTCACAATTTCACGCAAATGTGGTTCAAGTTAGTAGAAAAAAGCTTTACATCTCACGGATCCCACGGTTCCCTCTAATAGGGATCCGTCTAGGCAATCTGAGGGATCCGTATTAGGCGATTAATTTCGACAAAGGTGATATAACAAGTAATGTTATCACAAAAATGAGATATGAATACAAAGTAATCATATGCTCAGAAAAATAACAAGTAGCATGTAATTCCATTTAATAAAACTAGAGTTATGATATACATGACTCTAAAAACTAAGAAAATAAGAAAATACATGACTAGGAATTTCTAAACCAACTATCGCTTGATGCTAGGACACCACTAAAATCTTCTAGCTCGAGTTTTGTTTAGGTTTGATCTCGTCAAAACGTTCGAGGAGATGATAGAACATGAAACGTTGGTCTTCTCGTACTTCATGTATCAAACTTTCAACATGTTGACAATGATAGCAATCTTTGTCATGGCTAGGTAGTGGTGGTGGAAGAAATGAAATGGCTTGATGCGAAGGATCAAGTGAAGCGGCTTAATGGAGCTTCAAGCGATGGAGGGATTGGTGGGCGCATTTGAGAATGGCTCGACTAAGAATGATGGTGGTGGTAGAAAGTGTCAACTTCCATATGGTCGGGTGGTTGACTTTGATGATTTCTCATAATCCAAATGGGATTATATGATGGAAGCGGCGAAAAGGAAGCGGGAGCAAGTGTTGACTCAACACCTTGATTTTGTACCATTATTCCTCTAATGAGGAAAATGTTGTCGTGAGCGGATGAGGCGGCCTAGGAGGCAAGTCCTCTAAATTGTAGAGGTGTGGTGATGATAGTGGGGATGTAAATGAAATAGCTCTAGGAACCAATGGTGATGGTTTAGTGGAAATGATATTGTTTGGCCTAGGAGGTATGGTGGTGTTTGGCATAGGTAGTTTTGTGGGTACTATCCTTTTAGGAATTGGTTTGATTGGATGAGGAAGGATCCTATCATTTGTTGGCTTGACCGGAGATGATTCGGTTGAAGAGATTTCGTGTATAACACGCGCCTTTTTCATGGGTGGTTCTTTGGTGGATAAGTTACTACTTGGGGTTTTCCTCATGATGAGATGATTTCAAGAGGTTTGCAAGGGTTTCTAAAGTCTTGAAAGTTAGGAAGAAGGTGATGACTATGGAGCTCCTAACAAAGTGGTTTATAAACCAAGAGATTTGGCAAGTGCATTTAAGCCTTAAGCCATTAGGATTCATTTGAATGTGATGATTAACATGCACAAGAGTCAACTCTGAGTTTGCACTGATCTAGGAACTCATTTAAGATGAGATGGAGTGTTTGAGTTAGGAAGATGAGTTGAAATGATTGTTTTATCAAGATTTGACATAAAGCGTCATCCGGATCCCGGTTCCCTCCTCGGAGGGATCCGTCTAGGCTAATCCTAGGGATCCGGCTTTCGTGATTATGAAAGAGTGGAAATGATGTTTCTAAGATCTAAGACCTATAACATCTTGAGTGTTTGATCCTCTAAGTGTTTTAAATGAAGGGGTGCTTAAGTACTTGAAGGTAATGAATGATGTAGCTAATGATTGTCTTTTATGGAGGGATTTGGAACTTTCAAGAGTACCAATGGATGAGCAAGGATGACACTAAAAATGAGAGTGTCAATTGAAGCTAAGTGATCCTAGAGATCAGTTTGTGACTTAGGATAGTGTTTTGGAAAATATCCTAGAAGCTTTGAGATGGGAAAACTAGAATTTGATCAACTTTGATCAATTTTGAGGTAAGAATGATTTATGATCAATTTTGCCATAATCGGAGGATTTTTAAGACTAGATGTGAGGGATCATGTGAAAAATGAAGTGTGAGTTTAAGGCGGAAGAGTAATGGATTAAAATGAAGCGATAGATCTACAAGCGTCTTAGAGTGTGATCTAGGTGAGCTATGTGTGAGTAGGAAGGATCTACTTATCTTGATAAGGACTTAATTTTGCCTTAAGACAATATGTTTAGCTTAGTGTGAGGTGTTCTAAGGATATGATTGAAATACAATGTTTGCAATTGCATTTTACATTTGCGGATCCACGGTTCCCTAAGTGAAGGGATCCGTCTAGCACAAACTTTGGGATCCGTCCATCGCTTCGTGAGAACCTTTACTAAAGGTATGCAATGATCTTGACAATGCATCATATTCCAAGGTTGGTTTAGAGGGTTCTAACACTAAGATATCAAATGTAATATGTTTTTATTTCATGAAGGAAATAGGATTACATTGATAAAGCACAGTACAAGAGAATTGATCCTATTTTGAAATACTACTAGGTTTCTTGAGTGTTTTCGCTAGGAGGATCATTACGTGATTGATGAGTGTTGGTGGAATCAAGAATGAAGAAAGTCTTCATGAGAGATATGTTTAGCGGTTCCATCATCTTGTTCACAAATGCGTACAACGGACTTTGAAATTGAGGATGGAAGTGCATAACATATGATAGGCGTGTCAAGAACATTCCATAAGGGATGAGTTTATTCTTGGAGCCTTGAAGATTTGCAATTCGCCTTGCGAAGAAGTAGGCGAGATTGTATGGTTGTTGTGTTAGCAAGCGATTACAACATGTGAGCACAACAAGCGGGAAGAATTTCTCGATTTCCCTAAGGCTCCAAACATTTTCACGTGGGATGAGTGCAAGAGGCTTGTACTCTTCTCGGATATCCTTGTAAAGATAATGTTTGGATCGGAGTAATATGGTCGAGGTTTGCATATTATGCGATTTAAATCTTCGGAGAGGTATGTGTGAACAATATGGACTATTTTCTTCACGAAAGTTGAAGAGAGAATCAAGAGACCAATCTTGGTGAAGGCACATTGTCCATGATTAGGAATCCGGAGGATGTGAGCAAAATGCCCAAGGGTTAGAGTAAACTTTTGGTTTTGATATAAAACCAAAGAGATGAAGCGATCCTCGTTACGAGCGAGTTCGACTTGATGGAAGAATTCCATTATGAACCTTGGACATATCTTCTCGTTGATTTCAAGAAGACATTCTAGTCCTATGGCTCGGAAGGAGGTATTGATACCTTCTTGAATTGTAGAAGGTGTCTACAATCGTCCTTCGTGGAAGTAGCGGTTTCGAGATTATTGAACCCACGGACATGATTGCGGTGTGTTGGGTTCGAGAGAGATGTTCGGAGTATAGGCGCTAGTGGTGAAAAATCAAACTCATATTCATGCGTCATAGTTGAACCTATAGAAATGATAAGTTAATAAAAGAGATGTTTGTGGTCAACCTATGATTATCTAATGTTTTACTAGATTTTTATTAACAATGGTATTTAACACTTTAACTCACTCAAGGTTTTGACTTTCTAGTGGATTATTACATTTAGAAGGATAGTGGTTTTAATTTGCATGAAAAAGCTGTTTTCGATGGGGCGGATCCACGGTTCCTTTTCAAAAGGGATCCGGCTAGTATAACTTCAGGGATCCGTAGATCTGTATTCTGAGAACAGTTATATGAAAGCATAGGTTTTAGATCTCATAGTTTTATACCAAGATATATGTTTTAACCTACATTTTCTTTTAACATGCATACATGACTTCTAATGTATCACGAAGAAAAAGAAACAAATAAAACAAAGGAAATGACAAACACATTATGATAATAATAACCTAGATAACTAGATTATTAGTAATATTGCATTTCAATACTAAGGATGATACAAAGGATTGGGTATATGATCCCAATGTAGATTAACAACACAAAGTAAATGTCTCCATATGTGAACTTCATCATAGGGAACACAAGTGCAATGAGTGTTAAGGCGATGAGCACGAGTGCGATGTAAACCATGTTGATGACGAATCTTCTAGGTTTCGGTTGAGATGGAATGAGGAGGAAGATGAAATTTTTGAATGAGAGGAAATTTTTGAAATTGGAAGATTTGAAAAAGTGAGGGTTTGGTAGAGTGGTCGACGGTGGGGTTATTTATAGGGAAGGAGGAATTTTTGAAATTCGTGTTTTGTTTTATTATTGGATTAAAAGAAACAAAACATAAGTTTTATATACCACGACTTTAGACGAGAAATAAAACACGTATGTGAGAAAAAGGCTTCCTAATGAAGCTTCATGTAAAACATGTAATTGCACAAAAGATAATCATATAAATACCTAAATAGGTATACTTAATTATCAAGCAAAGTAAAAAGAAAATCATACCTCTAGCGCACTTAGGAATGTCTTTACAAATGACACAGCAAATGTCACTTAGACTATTCCCGCTCCTTTGCGTTTAAGATACCTTCTTAAGGAAGGTATTCTTGTTACCAAGCGACTCCTAAAGCTTGGTGGGTATGAGCTTTGACTAATCAACATGACAAAGAAGATTAGTGCAATTAAATGAAAAAATAAAAAAAAAATGTTGTTATCAAATCAACATCCAAACGTATAGTTTTAAAAGACATGGTGTTTGTTTTTATGAAAAACCTTCTTTGTAGTTTTCAATTAACCATGGATCGTATCAAGTTTTAAAGTACAATATACTTCAAGAAACTTGGTAGCGAAGCTCGATGCCAATTGTGGAAAACTAGAAGGGGGTTGAATAGTTTTACCAATTAAAACTTCCTTTTAAACTATTTAGATCGACTTATGTCAATCTATTTGGTTGTGTGTGTTGGATGTTGATAAACAAGCATATAAAGATATGTAATGAAAAGATAAGAGTAAAAGCACAAAACCACAAGCAGTATTTATAGTGGTTCGGCTACAAGGACACCTTCCTTGCCTACTCCACTCCCGAGTCACCTACTCGAGAGTTCGTAAACACTACACCAATCTCCTTATGGCGGAGAAGCCTTCTGGCGTCGCCTACCCTTTTTCGGTGCTAGGCTAACCACGGGTTCTTTCACTCAAGGTGAACCAAACCTACACAACGTCGCCTACCCTTTATAAGGTACTAGGCTAAGTACCTAGTTCTTTCACTCCAAGGTGAACTACACCTTCACAACGTCGCCTACCCTTTATTAGGTACTAGGCTAAGCACCTAGTTCCATTGCAATGGAGGAACTACTACCACACTACACCAACGACTAATCCCAAAGGAGATCTACTCCTTTACAACATCATCAAGGATATCAATATCCTTGGATCTAATACTAGTCTATCTTGTACATGAAACACACCATATCGAATGTACATCTAAGGCACCTTTCACTAATGCCTTTGACTAGATCTACAAGACACCTTTCACTAATGTCTTGTGTCTTCACTTCTAAGCACCTTTCACTAATGCTTCTAGTCTTGACTTCTAAGCACCTTTCACTAATGCTTCTTGTCTTGACTTCTAAGCACCTACCACAAGTGCTTATGCTATAGGCGATAGATACCCTTCACTAATATCTTCGTCTTGACACTTGAGACATCTTTCACTAATGTCTTCAACACTACACTTCTTTGAAGAAAGAAAGGAATCATCAACAAGAAGACTTGATGGCCTTGATGATGAGGAAGCATGGCAACTCATGGACTTGAGCTTGCTCGACTTCAAAGGTGGTGATCTTGCCTTTAAGAGGAACCTAAAGATCACACAAAACAAAACTACAAACATAGATCTCTTGGATCGAGGTTTAGTGAGTTTTAACTCGGGGAGAAAGTGTGTTAGAAAGGGTGAGAAATAATGAAGAAATGGCTCACTATTTATAGAGGAAAAATCCTCTTGTTCCCGGATCCCACGGATCCCTTCCACAAGGATCCGTCTAGCGTTAAGCTAGGGATCCGTGGGGCGCTCCTCTTTACCCATGGGTATTTTGGTTATGGGTCATGGGTCATGGGTTGAACCATGGATCTTTGGCTAGATACAATGTATCTTTGAGTGCAATGCACTTGGTCACTTGGGTATGGGTTGATCCATGGGTTATGGATATTATCCATGTATGATATAAGCATGATGTCATGCAATGGGTTATGGGTCAAGATCCATGGGTTATGGGCTTTGGGTTGTACCCAACTACATTCAATGTATTTGCCCAATGGGTTGTGATACTTAAGTTTCTACCCATTTATATTACCCAATATACTACATACTAGTTATGTGTATATTTTATCCAAATATGTAAACACTAGTTGTTGTACATATGTATTACTAAATCATAAAATCACTTATACTTGTTTTAGTGTTTTATGTGAAAATGTGAATATGTTAGAAACTATTAGTTCAAACCATTTACGTATTTTATTTGTTTCGTTAAAATGATTTTACGTTTGTTATCGACAAAACATTAGAAGATCGTAAAATATAAATAAGCGTTTTTACGACTTATTTGTATTAAATTCGATTTATATAAATATCGAGTTTACAAAATGAGGTCCCGATAGTTTCACGGTTTACAAAATACATTAAATGGGTTTTCGAATGATAATAAAATTTATAGCCTTTTTGAGTATTCGTGCTCCTTCGTGCTAGCCTAGTACAATATGGACCTGAAATACATGCTTAAAACTGTCAACACAAAGGTTGAGTGAAATTCATATAGTTTAGGAAATCAGTTGAACACATAATGTTTGTGTGGGTTACGTTGTTATACACCCATTATGTTGAAAACAAAACAGTTATTATTGTTTGGTACGGCTGCCTCAAGTATATGATACTTGAGCCGCTTTTGTTTGATCTGACGCCTCAATGCGTGATACTTGAGCCGCTTTTGTTTGATCTGGTGCCTCAATCGTGATACTTGAGCCCGCTTTTGTTTGATCTGGTGCCTCAATTCGTGATACTTGAGCCGCTTTTGTTTGATCTGGTGCCTCAGTATATGATACTTGAGCCGCTTTGGTTTGATACAATTATGTGTGCATAATTATATAAATGCGATTCACGTATGGCAATCATTACTTAGCATAAATAAACATTCGATTCGGATAAACATATAGTTTCAAAGCAATGTGTTACATTTAAAATAAAGCATGTATCTCCCAAGGGTTTGTAAAACAATTAAGTAATAGAAAGTGGGGCTATGAACTCACGTGAACTAATGATACCAAAGCATTATATTGAAATCGTTGGATAAGCCGGAAACCTCTACGCGCAACCTAGAATATGATGTTGTCTTAGGTTCTAAAATAAAGATATGAATGTATAAACATGCTTATATAGTCATTACATCAATTATTCTTGGATACTTAACATTTGTGAAGTCGTATAAGTGTTTACGTTTCGTTTATTTAAGTTTTCCCCGTCTAAATCTACCCGTTATTTATAAATCGTAATTGATCACGACTCGGTTTTTATGTCCTCGGAAAGGTAATTGAATGTACTAAACAGATTAGTGGGTCCTACTTCCCCAGAAATTATTTAACTAATGTAAAATTACCAATTTACCCTTGGATGTATTAGTTATTTCAATCAGCAGCAAATTGTCTCACGGTTTTGGTCATAAGTCGAGTTTTACAACTCCGTTTAATGCACGGCCAGCGGCCATGTTCAAGTTAGGGTGTTAGCTAAAACTTTTATTCTTTGACCAACAAGGGGTTATATGCAAGTTTTATGAGTTTTTGCCGTTTAAAATCTGTTACTCAGTTTTGGACACGTTTAGCCGCTTTGGCTCTAGTTTATTCATCGGGATGAGTTACGGCATGAGCCACCCGGCGAAACGACCAGAAGATATCGATCTATAATCCTATGTCATTAATTAAGTTTCTCAGTCCACGAATTTTACCCAGAATTTACTTTTACAGCCCCTGTCCAGTTTCTGTGTAGCAAATCTAGTCCTTTCGACGGTTTCTAGTATTTTAGTCCATTTATCCAAGCACAATCAAGTATAATAAGCATATAGAACATATTACATATATGAAATACTAGTATATACTGAAATCAAAGGTAAGTTTAGTAGTTTGCTTACAATCCTTGTGATGAAACAAATCAAGAACCAATAACTAGGACACTAAAACCTAAACCCTTTCAATTAAAGTCCCTAGCTTCCAATCTTTTATCCATCTTGCTAACCCTTGCTAGGATTGATCTAAATTTGTAAAAACCTTGTAACTTCAGCCCATTAAACCCTTGTATAACTGATGAGTGCTTATTCACTCATCATTTTACCGCTAAGACCACAAAAATGAACAAAACACTCAAATCGATCAAAATATGTTAAAAATATCCTCGGTGTGTTTTATGTCTTGCAGGTACAAAAGGGTTGAAACAGCAGGCAACGAGCGAAATCGAAAATGGCAAAATCAGGTCCTCTAAGTTTCGAATTGTCGAAAATACCCTAAAGTTTCGGACTTGGCAAGATTAGTCCTTGGTTTATTTGGGAGTGACAAGAATGACCTTTTGAATACTTTTGAAACTACACAAATAACCTTGGAAAATCAGATTTGGCACAATTAGTCCCTAAGCTACTCATTTGGGTTCAAATTTAATCCTAATATCCAAATCCATTAACAACCAAAACCCTAAGCCCAACACCCCACTTTACCCGGTCCATGCCTGGTCCAAACCCAATCCTTTACCCGGTCTCACCCTAACCCTTACCCGGTCAATGTTTTACACCCCACATCTTTCTTCTTTCTTCGTTTCCCACCACAACACACAAACCCAAAACCTGTCTTCTTTACCCATAACCGAGGACACTCAACCTCAACCCTTTACCAAGTATCCGCATCCCCAAGAACTAGTCACATGTTGCCTCACTTTCTCGGCAATCTGGTGAGCACCAAGGAATCAACAATGTGATCAATTGAGGGTTCCAAGATTAAATTTGATGGTGGAGATTACTTGAAGGAAGCACAAAAATTGCTTTTGGGCTGGTTTACCCTCACAAAAGAAACACGGAGCGAGAAAACAAGAAAGAGGACAGAATTCAAGACACTTTTTATTTTCTTGTATAAAGGGACAAGTAGGATTAGTGAAATTCTTGTCTAGAATTTTATTGTTCTAGTCCCATTTAATCTTCATTGTCATTTACATTTCTGTAATGTTTAACTTAAGTGCAATTTAATTTCAAGTTCATTTCCAGTTTTGCAATTTATTGAATCTGCTTTTTTTTTTTTTTTATTTCCATCATTGACCAAAGTTGTTAAAACTTTGTTTTTCTTTAGCTCATGAGAGTTTATGTTTGAGCTCACAAGTTTGTCGTTAACATTTTCACAGTGTCACAGTTTCAAAAACTCACGTCTTTGCCCCTAAGGCAGTGTTTGGATTAGCTTATGTAATGGGTCAAATTAGTGTTTTGACCCATGTTGGGTTTTAAATTAGTCAACGTAAGTGTTGGTTAAGAGATTGTATCGTTTTAATAACTTTTGTTTGCAAAAAAAAAAAAAAAAGAAAAGTTTGAGATTGGTTTTCAAAAAGTTACATCCATTGTTGCGTTGATTTTCCCCTTCTTTTTAGCTTAGGGTTAATTAGCTTTAGGATAGATTTAGGATTAGTGTTAGTTGCAATTAGTCGTTAGGTGTAAGAATAGTGAATAGCTCGACTTATTTGGTAGTTTAGAAGCCCGCAGTGGCTTATTTTAAACCGAAATCGCCCGCCCGTGCACATTTGCGCCTCCAATGATCTGGCATCCCTGAAGCCTTTTTTTGTGACCCCTCACAAGCTAATATCGGTTTGTAAGTTGCTTAAATTTGGTTTTAGTGTTCTTGGGTACATGTAGATCATTTGCTTTAGCTTATTTGACATATTGAGTTTAGTAGTTAGCTTATTTTTAAGGTTGTAGTGCCCGTATAGCTGTTTTGCTTTGAACATCACAAAGAAGCCTAGGCCCTTTTCCATTAGCTTCTTTGGCTTATTCATGGCTTATTTAGGGTCCTTTTAATGTTCTTTAGATAGCTTATGTTTAATTCACTAATCTTTAGCTTATTAGTGTTTATTAATGTTTTTAGATTAGCTTATATTTTAAACTTGTAACTTAAGGTTCCCTAGTTTAGTTTATGATGCCACTGCTGATTTCCCATTTTATTTGCCTTTCTTTTAGTTGTTCCCTATTCGTGTTGTAGTTATGTCGTGTGAATGACAGCTTATTTCCTCATGGTTTCGCCTTTTGATTCATTTTCATGTTCCATTTTTGCTTAACAAACTAGTGAAAGGGGTGTTTGTTTGGTGGCTGTCCATAAAAACAGCAGCTTTGTTTCACCTAATTTCCTAACTATTTGATGTTAAGTATTGCGTATTAGGACCCCTTTAGGCTTTCTAGATAATATAGATTAGGACTTATGCTTTTGATTAGTTCTTCTTGTAGTTTTTTGTCGTTTTTATGTCTCTTTTAGCTTAACATTACCACTATCCTAAACAAGCCATTCAAGTTTTTTTTCTTTTCCTGTTGTGTTTTTTGAAACCGTTAGAAGCTGATTTCAAGTTTTATTTGAGTTTAAGTTTTAGTAAAATTCTCATCATTGTTTATATTTTAGTTCCCAAAAGAAAAATAAAAAATAAAAGGACCAAAGCGTGGAGGACAGGAATCGAACCTGTGACCTCTCCTGCATCAGCTGCACGTTCTACACACCACACCTTACCATCTGTGCTACCTTGTGTCTTGTGCTATTTTAGTATCCTTTAACTCTTTTAAATACATTTTAGGTAATTATCTTATTCCATCTATTTAGCTTAATAAGAGCTTTTCCCCTTTAGTATTTTTGTCCACTCATTTTATTAAATCCCATTAGTTCAAGATAGTTAAAAAAAAAAAAAAAAAAAAAGGTTTGGAAAATTTCTAAATAGTTTTAATATTTTTTTTATCATTTAATTTCTAGTAAATAGTTTTTAATAAATAATTCAAAAGCCAAAAAAATACCCGGCTTTTTCCTAAAATTATTTTTGGTCATGTAGAACGTAGAAAAATTGGTTTTGCACCCGTAGGCCTTAAATTTCATAATTCTCACGTTTTAGGCTCGGTGCGTTTCCGGTTTTCGCGTTTTTTAGTTTTAATGCCCTAGGATGTAATTTAGCGTTGTTTTATTGTTTCTTAGGCTTAGTCGTAGTTTATTTAGTGTTTTCTTAGTTTTACATGCTTTGTTTTCATTCCCGTTCTTTATTTTGTAGAATAACGATATCAAAATCCAAATCTGTTAAACCAATTCAAGTCCATAATCACGAAACTCAACGATTCCGTCAATTTCACACCTCGTTGGGACACGACCCGGGGAAATCACTTTCCCGGTATCACTTTTATCACACCCGTGAGGTTCGGTACGTTGACCCTTTTCCTAAAAGGTTAATTTATCGAGTTTTACGGTTATTTTGATATACGTTGATATTGTGTTTTTCACCACTCACTTTACAACGAATCAAATTTTGGCGCCGCTGCCGGGGAGGTGTGTTGTGACAATATCGTGAAGTTTTTGCGATTAGTGACTTGAAGAACCTTCTTCGTGAAGTTATTGTTTTTATAAAAATGCAAAAAACCAAAAATATTCTTCTCATTCCTCTTATTCGTTGATTCTATTTCTCTTACCCTCTTTTGGTTTAATTCTATCCTTCGTATCCTCTCGATCACTCAATTCTATTTCTTTAACCCTCTACATGTTTAATTCTCATGGCGGCGATCGATTATCGTCGTTGTTTTCATTACAAAGGGCGTATGGAAGAGGATCAAGTTTATTGTCTCAATCCGATTGTTTATGTAAGCGGTGTGGAAGAGTGGTGCAAGCAAATATTGCTATTGGTGCGAATTATCCGATAAAACTCTCTCGATGATTCTCCAAGTTTTTCGACCACCGCCACAACCGAGATTTGTTCTATTGTTTACGAGCCTAAACCGTCTAGATTTGATCCAAATCTTTCACGATTCTGATTAAGGTTAAGAAAAAGCAAGAACCGGAGACCAAAGCGGAAATGGTGGAAATTGCTAGCTCGAGAGCACACCACTTGTCCCACCTCCGGAATCTTCAAAACCTTTTTCGGACGATTTCATGAACATTGTTCAAAATTGCTTAAATGAATTTCGTCAAATTTCAACCGGAAATACCGTTTTACCTACCATTTGTGATGTTGTTGAGCCCTCGATTTCTACTCCCGTACCGAGATACTTTCGTTCGATCAAGAGTATTGCTACGGTTTCGGAGACGTGTTACCGAAAGGTTTTCGTTGTTTCAAATGTATGTGCGAGTGGTGTGGAAACTATCTTATTGATGGATGTTGTTCGATTTGCGCCAAGAATTCATTCACTTATGATTCTAACCCGAACTCTTTCAATTATCCTCAAAACGATTTCAACTACCCTCCACAAAATTCATACGAACCACAACCGTACTATCATCATTTCAGTGATTCATCGTTTCAAAGTTTCTCTCCCCAAGACCCTCATTGTGATAAGTGTGGGGGTCCTCATTTTGATTATCAATGTTCATGGAATCAAAACTATGGGCCTGACCCTTGTTATAACACTCCTTGTTTTGACAATTTCCAACCCCCACAACTTCCCGTCATTGATCCATTTCCTCATATAATTCTTGAGGAACTTTCCGAGGAACAAGCTACTCGCAACGAAAGATATCTAGCCGATGAACGAGCAGCTCAAAAGCTTCTTCTATTTAACGAAGCTGCTCAACAACGTCTTCTATTCAACGAAGCTTGCCGTCTCGATGACGAGGATGAGGAGGATTGGGAGATGACAAAGGACAAGGTGCATATCTCAAGCCCACAAAGTACCGCACATGTCCATTCTCCGCCCTCATATTGCCTATCTACCATAGAACCTTCGGATGACCTTTTAATGGGGGACGAGCATCTTGACACTATTCCAGAAATGGAATCGTCTTGTGTTGAGAACCTTGTCCCAACCCCAAGTGAGTCCGAGGTTATCTCTGGTGATATGTGTGATGAGCCTCTCGATGATGATTCTTCTCCCACCCCAAAACTATCATTGAGATGACCTCAAGTCGAAAATGATTATCGTCGTTTGATGATTCTTTATCGTGTGGAGACATCGGTATGTTGAGGAGATACCTTACGAGCTCGTCGGCTTGGAAGAAGTGAGAGATGTTGATCCCGATGATCTTGATATGGACACGATTTTGATGCGGACGATGAAGATATTCTTGTTGTGTCAGAAGCCTTTTGCTCGACATTCACTAATCCTCTGTTTGACTTTGATTACGAATTCACTCTAGTTTCGGTTAATCCATCTTTGACATTCGAATGAGGATAGTGGCGTTTTACATCTCCTTCTTTACCGAAGAAAAGAATAGTGGCAATCCCACTTGACGTTAGACCTTCTCGAGGAGTTCGCGATGAACTCACTCTCGTTGATCATTCTCCACGGGAGATGGTGATGTGCGCCGACTTTGAAGCCGACCTTACCGAATTGGAAAATCTTCTCTACAATTGGTCTTCGATAATTCGTCGGTGACACTATTATTGAAGAGGTCGACTTTCTTTCTCCGGATGACTCGATACCTTGGGTTTTGGTGCGATTATGGCGTAGGTCCATCATCCACTCGTCGCTTTGAAACCGCCGAGATGATGGAACCTCTTCTAAGCCCGATCGGATGTTTTCATTGCTTGATGGTGGATAAGATTTATGAACATTCCTTAATGTTCCTCAATCCAATCTTTTGCCCACCATCCCACCGTTGTCATGAGATTGACACTTTGCCTTCTCCTCCCATTTCTTCTCCTTTCCTTCACTCTTCTTGGGTGAAGATACCATCTTGACCCGGCATTTCTCGTTCTTTTGAGCGGTTGCATCTCATCGGAGTGGAACTTTCATCACATTCAATGTTTATCCAAACCATTTGAATGGAAGTCCAATGGAGATCTTCTCTTCCACTTGCTTCCCCATGGACAAATAAATTGGGGTCGAGTCAAGCTAGCGACTCGGTTAACAAAAACATTAGCATAACATGGGTTTTCACCGTGTGTACCACCCTAGTGTGGGGAGTTGCCCATTGTTGTATATAAGTTTTCTAAAAAAAAATTCAAATAATGGCCGTAGTATTTCCTTTTCGTTCTCGGTTCGGCATAACCGCGGTACTTTGAATATTGAGGGCAATATTCATTTCTAGTGTGGGGGAATTCTCACGAATTTTATCATGTAATTATACCACCCATTCCCCATTTTGGCCAAAATTTTTTTTATGGTTATCGATCCGCCATGTCTAATAAACAAAAGGATTGGCTAATCCGAGAGCAAGCGGCTTCGGTAAAGATATCTCAAATCCGTTGACGACTTGCAATTTGCCCAAAATTGTATAGTGTTCGACTCACCATATCTTTAATTAGTGAAGAGTTGGCTAGCCCGCAAGTTTATGGCTTGTGGCAAAGCCGGTTGGAAAACCGTAATTGGTAATCGACTCACCAAAGATATTTTATCTAAGAGTTGGCTAGTCCGAAGCAAGCGGCCACGTAAAGACAAATCAAAACCGTTGAAAGTCGGTGGTTTGCTCAAAATCATTTGGTTATCATTGTACCAAGGTTCTTACTTGAATCGAAACAATTGGCTACTCGAAGTAATGGCTTTTGGTAAAGAGATTCAAATCCATTAAGTTTTCTCAAAGATTGCTAGGGACTAGCAATTGCTTAGTGTGGGGGATTTTGATGAGTGCTTATTCACTCATCATTTTACCCGCCTAAGACCACAAAAATGAACAAAAACACTCAAATCGATCAAAATATGTTAAAATATCCTCGGTGTGTTTTATGTCTTGCGGTACAAAGGGTTGAAAGCAGGCGAAAACGAGCGAGAAATCGGAAAATGGCAAAATCAGTCCTCTAAGTTTGAATTGTCGAAAATACCCTAAAGTTTCGGACTTGGCAAGATTAGTCCTTGGTTTATTTGGGAGTGACAAGAATGACCTTTTGAATACTTTTCAGAAACTACACAAATAACCTTGGAAAATCAGATTTGGCACAATTAGTCCCTAAGCTACTCATTTGGGTTCAAATTTAATCCTAATATCCAAATCCATTAACAACCAAAACCCTAAGCCCAACACCCCACTTTACCCGGTCCATGCCTGGTCCAAACCCAATCCTTTACCCGGTCTCACCCTAACCCTTACCCGGTCAATGTTTTACACCCCACATCTTTCTTCTTTCTTCGTTTCCCACCACAACACACAAACCCAAAACCTGTCTTCTTTACCCATAACCCAGGACACTCAACCTCAACCCTTTACCAAGTATCCCACATCCCCAAGAACTAGTCACATGTTGCCTCACACCTCAGCAATCCTGGTGAGCACCAAGGAATCAACAGCTGTGATCAATTGAGGGTTCCAAGATTAAATTTGATGGTGGAGATTACTTGAAGGAAGCACAAAAATTGCTTTTGGGCTGGTTTACCCTCACAAAAGAAACACAGGAGCAGAAAACAAGAAAGAGGACAGAATTCAAGACACTTTTTATTTTCTTGTATAAAGGGACAAGTAGGATTAGTGAAATTCTTGTCTAGAATTTTATTGTTCTAGTCCCATTTAATCTTCATTGTCATTTACATTTCTGTAATGTTTAACTTAAGTGCAATTTAATTTCAAGTTCATTTCCAGTTTTGCAATTTATTGAATCTGCTTTTTTTTTTTTATTTCCATCATTGACCAAAGTTGTTAAAACTTTGTTTTTCTTTAGCTCATGAGAGTTTATGTTTGAGCTCACAAGTTTGTCGTTAACATTTTCACAGTGTCACAGTTTCAAAAACTCACGTCTTTGCCCCTAAGGCAGTGTTTGGATTAGCTTATGTAATGGGTCAAATTAGTGTTTTGACCCATGTTGGGTTTTAAATTAGTCAACGTAAGTGTTGGTTAAGAGATTGTATGCGTTTTTAATAACTTTTGTTTGCAAAAAAAAAAAAAAAAAAAAGAAAAGTTTGAGATTGGTTTTCAAAAAGTTACATCATTTGTTTGCGTGATTTTCCCTTCTTTTTAGCTTAGGGTTAATTAGCTTTAGGATAGATTTAGGATTAGTGTTAGTTGCAATTAGTACGTTAGGTGTAAGAATAGTGAATAGCTCAGCTTATTTGGTAGTTTAGAAGCCCCTTAGTGGCTTATTTTTAAACCCGAAATCGCCCCTTCGTGCCTGTTTGCGCCTCCAACAGCAGTCTGCTGTCCCACAAGCCTTTTTGCGCAGCCCCTCACAAGCTAATATCAGTTTGTAAGTTGCTTAAATTTGGTTTTTAGTGTTCTTGGGTACATGTAGATCATTTGCTTTAGCTTATTTCAGCATATTGAGTTTAGTAGTTAGCTTATTTTTAAGGTTGTAGTGCCCATATAGCTGTTTTAGCTTTGAACATCACAAAGAAGCCTAGGCCCTTTTCCATTAGCTTCTTTGGCTTATTCATGGCTTATTTAGGGTCCTTTAATGTTCTTTAGATAGCTTATGTTTAATTCACTAATCTTTAGCTTATTAGTGTTTATTAATGTTTTTAGATTAGCTTATATTTTAAACTTAACTTAAGGTTCCCTAGTTTAGTTTATGATGCCCTTCTTGATTTCCCATTTTATTTGCCTTTCTTTTAGTTGTTCCCTATTAGTGTTGTAGTTATGTCGTGTGAATGATGACTTATTTCCTCATGGTTTCGCCTTTTGATTCATTTTCATGTTCCATTTTGCTTAACAAACTAGTGAAAGGGTGTTTGTTTGGTGGTACATCCATAAAAGCAATGACTTTGTTTCACCTAATTTCTAACTATTTGATGTTAAGTATTGCGTATTAGGACCCCTTTAGGCTTTCTAGATAATATAGATTAGGACTTATGCTTTTGATTAGTTCTTCTTGTAGTTTTTTGTCGTTTTTATGTCTCTTTTAGCTTAACATTACCACTATCCTAAACAAGCCATTCAAGTTTTTTTTTCTTTTCCTGTTGTGTTTTTTGAAACCGTTAGAAGCTGATTTCAAGTTTTATTTCAGAGTTTAAGTTTTAGTAAAATTCTCATCATTGTTTATATTTTAGTTCCCAAAAGAAAAAATAAAAAAATAAAAGGACCAAAGCGTGGAGGACAGGAATCGAACCTGTGACCTCTCCTGCATCAGCTGCACACGTTCTACACACCCACACCTTACCATCTGTGCTACCTTGTGTCTTGTGCTATTTTAGTATCCTTTAACTCTTTTAAATACATTTTAGGTAATTATCTTATTCCATCTATTTAGCTTAATAAGAGCTTTTCCCCTTTAGTATTTTTGTCCACTCATTTTTATTAAATCCCCATTAGTTCAAGATAGTTAAAAAAAAAAAAAAAAAAAAAAAAAGGTTTGAAAAATTTCTAAATAGTTTTAATATTTTTTTTTATCATTTAATTCTAGTAAATAGTTTTTAATAAATAATTCAAAAGCCAAAAAATACCCGGCTTTTTCCTAAAATTATTTTGGTCATGTAGAACGTAGGAAAATTGGTTTTGCACCCGTGGGCCTTAAATTTCATAATTCTCACGTTTTAGGCTCGGTGCGTTTAGGTTTCAGCGTTTTTAGTTTTAATGCCCTAGGATGTAATTTAGCGTTGTTTTATTGTTTCTTAGGCTTAGTAGTAGTTTATTTAGTGTTTTCTTAGTTTTACATGCTTTGTTTTCATTCCGTTCTTTATTTTGTAGAATAACGATATCAAAATCCAAATCATTAAACCAATTCAAGTCCATAATCACGAAACTCAACGATTCGTCAATTTCACCTCGTTGGGACACGACCGGAAATCACTTTCCCGGTATCACTTTTATCACACCCGTGAGGTTCGGTATGTTGACCCTTTTCCTAAAAGGTTAATTTATCGAGTTTTACGGTTATTTTGATATACGTTGATATTGTGTTTTTCACCACTCACTTTACAACGAATCAATAACTTCTAATTCAACCATGGAATCATGAAACAAACTTAAGAACTAGGTAGAGAGCACTTAGGTCTTGAAATTTGGTATGTTATTTATTGTATGAAGATCAAAGATGAATGGTGCGTGGGATTATTTGAGGTTCAGTTATGGGGATGAAATATATGAGTTGAATGAGTTTCTAAGTCATTTGAATGAGTATGTATAGGACTATTAGTCAAAGGAGGTGGAAAAATGAAGACTTTTAGATATTTTGATAACTTAATCAAGTGTATAAACACATGTAATCACCCAAGACACTTTCTTGGGTAAAATGGTATAAATACATATTTCTAATGTTTATAATGTTTTATGGACATATCGGGATGCCCGAATGACGTTTAAACCCTAAAGTAATTCTCGGACACGGTTTTGTGAAATCGGTTCTGTATGGATTCAGCGTACGTCGTCAGGATGACTTGTCAAGTTTCAATTATATTGTCATTATGGTAAAATAAAAATAAAATTTTTTACGGGATAAATAGTGTTTTGTGAATAGTAAAATTTTAAAATAACCTCTCAAAGTCTCAAACCGACTTAAAAAATGATGAATAGTAAAATGATGAATAGTAACCGGTGAATAATAATTTCTCGAGATGAATAGTAAAAATTTGAGAATGGATAGAAATCCTGAAAATGCGAATTGTTACAGTCTCCCCACCTTAAATGGGAATTCCGTCCCGGAATTCAGTGTGTGTTATCCGATGTTGAAGTGTCTAGAAAAATGTGGGTGTATGCGCCGAATTCTAATCTTTGCGTTCTCAAGTTTCTAGTCATAGAATGTGTTATGTAGCATTCTAAGTTTTTGGTCGTGGCTTAAGTTGATAATCTAAAGGTATAAGATGTTGTTGATGTGAAATGGTTTATAATGATGTGATAATTATCGTTTGTAGGAAAGTCTTGATAGTGGCAAGTGGTTATCCAAACCATTTCCAAAGTTGATCATGTCTTAGGTGGTTTTGGGATGAAGGCTATATCGTATAGTGTTTATGTCTACTAGTGTTTGAAAGAAACGTGATACTGTGAAGTTTTACATACTGACTTATAATGGGGTTTAGATAATGAAGTTATATGTTGATTATTAGGAGAGTGTGGTGTATGTTTACCATTTATTCTTCGGTAGAGATGTCAAGTTTGCTTTAAAATCAAAAGTGAATTTTAAAGGATTATGGCGGAATGATATCCTTGAAACCTAATCAGGCTAGTACTTCTAAGAAATGACGAGAAGATTTGATGACTATCCCAAGATAGTAGTTAGGATTATTTCATAAATGAAAACTTTCAAGAATGAAATTAGGTAGTATAAATAAGTGTTAAGATCTTGCTGAGTAGTAAGACACTATCATGTCTCTAGATCTTTTTAATGAATTCTAGTGGTTTATCGAGTTTAAGTAGGAAATTAACTTGAATATAACCCTTATATAACTATTCTCAGTGTTTGAAAATTTTAAGTCGAACATAGTTAGTCAGACTATGTTCCACTATCCCTAGGTTAAATATAGGTGACAAGACTATATTTAGCCGAGGTTCGATAAATTTTCGAATACCTAAATTAGGTATACTTGTGATATGTCCATAGCTTTTGAGAAATTGTCCACTAAGCAAAGGCGATATCAAACCATTCGGTTGCAAGTCACGGCCATAAAGACTTGTAACCTATGCTTTCACATTCCATTGCATAGAAGATAGTATGGGTGAATCGTGTGGAAAGGAAATCTTAAGTAATTCTAAAATAGTCCATACTTGGCTAGCATCACGGACCTTTAACAATGAAGGTTTCAAAATAGGACTTTGATGAATGTAGAAAGTTCTTTGAACTTGACTTTTGTAGATGATGAGTCGGTTTATCTTTTAGAAATCTCATTTCTTGTATTTTCATTAGGAAAATCGATAGATTGTGTGGGTTTCATGTAAAAGAATATTATATAAGGTTTTATAAGATAATTTCTAGAGTCTATTGTATAACACAATATCGAGAAGTAGTTGAGACCATTGTGCAACTCACAATGTCTGAGAAATAGTTGAGACCATTGTGTAACTCACAATGTCTAGGAAATAATAGAGACCATTGTGCAACTCACATTGTCTAAGAAATAGTTGAGACCATTGTGTAACTCACAATGTCTGAGAAATAGTTGAGACTATTGTGCAATTCACAATGTCTAGGAAATTATAAAGACCATTGTGCAACGCACAATGTCTAAGAAACGATGGAGAGATCATTGTGTAACTTGTTAATACAAATAAGCCGTGAAAACGTTTATTTATATTTTACGATCTTCTAATGTTTTGTCGATAACAAATATAAAATCATTTTAATGAAACTAATAGAATACATAAATGGTTTGAACTAATAGTTTTCTAACACACTTACGCTTTCACATAAAACACTAAAACTAGTATAAGTGATTTTATGCTTACGATATACATATGTACAACAACTAGTGTTTACATATTGGGTTAAACATATACTTAAACTAAGTATACTAAAATGGGTAAAAACTAAGTATATGCTAAATTGGGTAAATACAAGTATATACTAAATGGGTAAATACTACCAAATGGTTTTCACTCATAACCCATGGTTTTACATATACCACTTAACCAAGTTCATTGTATCCTTAAGATACATTGTATCTAGAAAGAAAACCATGGATCAACCCATAACCCATGACCCATAACCAAAAATACCCATGGGCAAAGAGGAGCGGACCACGGATCCCTAGCTTTGTGCTAGCCGGATCCCTTGTGGTAGGGATCCGTGGGATCCGGGGAAACATAAGAGAATTTCCTCTATAAATAGTGAGCCATTTCTTCATTATATCTCACCCCTCTCTAACATACTTCTCCCCTGAGTTAAATCTCACTAACCTTAGATCCAAGAGATCTATGTTTGTAGTTTTGTCTTTGTGTGATCTTTTAGGTTTCTCTTAAAGGCAAGATCACCACCTTTGAAGTCGAGCAAACTCAAGTCCATGAGTTGCCATGCTTCCTCATCATCAAGGCTATTGAAGTCCTCTTGTTGATGATCTCTTTCTTTCTTCAAAGAAGTGTAGTGTTGAAGACATTAGTGAAAGATGTCTCAAGTGTCAAGGCGAAGATATTAGTGAAGGGTATCTATCGTCTATAGGATAAAGCACTTGTGGTAGGTGCTTAGAAGTCAAGACAAGAAGCATTAGTGAAGGTGCTTAGAAGTGAAGACACAAGACATTAGTGAAAGGTGTCTTGTAGATCTAGTCAAAGGCATTAGTGAAGGTGCCTTAGATGTACATTCGATATGGTGTGTTTCGATGTACTAGATAGACTAGCATTAGATCCAAGGATATTGATGTCCTTGATGATGTTGTAAAGGAGTAGATCTCCTTTGGGATTAGTCGTTGGTGTAGTGTGGTAGTAGTTCCTCCATTGCAATGGAACTAGGTACTTAGCCTAGTACCTAATAAAGGGTAGGCGACGTTGTGAAGGTGTAGTTCACCTAAGGTGTGAAAGAACTTCGGTGGTTAGCCTAGCACGTATAAAGGGTAAGCGACGTTGTGTAGGTGTGGTTCGCCTTGGTGTGAAAGAACTCGGTATTTAGCTTAGTACCGGGAAAAGGTTAAGCGGCGTTGTGAAGGCTTCTCCGCCATAAGAGATTGGTGTAGTGTTTACAAACTCTCGTAGGTGACTCGGCTTAACATTTGTGAAGTCGTATAAGTGTTTACGTTTCGTTTATTTAAGTTTTCCGTCTAAATCTACCGTTATTTATAAATCGTAATTGATCACGACTCGGTTTTATGTCCTCGGAAAGGTAATTGAATGTAATAAAAAGATTAGTAGGTCCTAATTCCCCAGAAATTATTTAACTAATGTGAAATTACCAATTTACCCTTGGATGTACTAGATATTTCAATCAGCAGCAAATTGTCTCACGGTTTTGGTCATAATTCAAGTTTTACAAGTCCGTTTAATGCAAGGTCAGCGGCCATGTTCAAGTTAGGGTGTTAGCTAAAACTTTTATTCTTTGACCAACAAGGGGTTATATGCAAGTTTTATGAGTTTTAGCCGTCTAAAATCTGTTACTCAGTTTTGGACACGTTTAGCCGTTTTGGCTCTAGTTTATTCATCGGGATGAGTTAAGGCATGAGCCACCCGGCGAAACGACCACAAGATATCGATCTATAATCCTATGTCATTAATTAAGTTTCTAAGTCCACGAATTTTACCCAGAATTTACGTTTACAGCCCCTGTCCAGTTTCTGTGTTGCAAATCTAGTCCTTTCGACTGTTTCTAGTGTTTTAGTCCATTTATCCAAGCACAATCAAGTATAATAAGCATATAGAATATATTACATATATGAAATACTAGTATTTACTGAAATCAAAGGTAAGTATAGTAGTTTGCTTACAATCCT
Organism: Chrysanthemum lavandulifolium; assembly: GCA_022545495.1. Classification (NCBI taxonomy): domain Eukaryota; kingdom Viridiplantae; phylum Streptophyta; class Magnoliopsida; order Asterales; family Asteraceae; genus Chrysanthemum; species Chrysanthemum lavandulifolium. Next base: position 209,140,150 of record CM040238.1, read on the forward strand.
TGTGATGAAACAAATCAAGAACCAAGAACTAGGACACTAAAACCTAAACCCTTTCAATTAAAGTCCCTAGCTTCCAATCTTTTATCCATCTTGCTAACCCTTGCTTGGCTTGATCTAACTTTGTAAAAACCTTGTAACTTCAGCCCATTAAACCGTTGTATAACTTCTAATTCAACCATGGAATCATGAAACAAACTTAAGAACTAGGTAGAGAGCACTTAGGTCTTGAAATTTGGTATGTTATTTATTGTATGAAGATCAAAGATGAATGGTGCGTGGGATTATTTAAGGTTCAGTTATGGGGATGAAATATATGAGTTGAATGAGTTTCTAAGTCATTTGAATGAGTATGTATAGGACTATTAGTCAAAGGAGGTGCAAAAATGAAGACTTTTAGATATTTTGATAACTTAATCAAGTGTATAAACACATGTAATCACCCAAGACACTTTCTTAGCACCAAGACTTTAAGGAAGTCGACCAAAATGAGATAGGGTGACTAGATGCATCATTCTTGGTATTATCTTGTTTACGGAGTGAGTTTTGGTCCCTGTCGCTAACATGAAAGTCGTAAAGTCACGAAACTTAAAACTGGGTATCCTAAAACATGAAACTTATAAATATGTTAAAACTTATCAATATACTCAATATAAGCATATTAGATGAGTGGTAAGTTCTATCGGGTTGCTTAAACTGCTAAAAGTGAAAGCTTCAATTCAGCGCGATTTCGCGTAAAAGCAGAATCGAAAATGTAAAATTCTAAAACTTGTGGAATTGTCGTAAAATGGTATAAATACATATTTCTAATGTTTATAATGTTTTATGGACATATCGGGATGCTTGAATGACGTTTAAACCCTAAAGTAATTCTCAGACGCGGTTTTGTGAAATCGGTTCTGTATGGATTCAACGTACGTCGTCAGGATGACTTGTCAAGTTTCAATTATCTTGTCATTATGGTAAAATAAAAATAAAAATTTTTACGGGATGAATAGTGTTTCATGAATAGTAAAATTTTAAAATAACATCTCAAAGTCTCAAACCGACTTCAAAAATGTTGAATAGTAAAATGATGAATAGTAACCGGTGAATAGTAATTTCTTGAGATGAATAGTAAAAATTTGAGAATGGATAGAAATCCTGAAAATGCGAATTGTTACACGTTTTATGCATCTATGGCCAATCATTTTACTGGTTCGAATTATTATCAGAATAGAATTACTTTTTGGATGGCTCGAATTTATTGATGGTGCTGATCTCGTGGACGAGTCCCCACTTGTAATTTGTTCTGTTATACGCATAAGATAATATATTGGCTAATTCTGATGTGGGTCTCTTGTAATATTGGTTCCTTCTGATCACGTGCGCATCATTTTATTTGTCTGAGAATCATATACTGGTTTTCTTTTGCTTGTCACATGGTTTTGTCATTGGGTGATATGTTTTATTGGCTAATTGATGATCTGCTGGTTTCGTGGGTCCCTCATCCTATTCCTACTGATATTGGTCCCTCGTACTTGACAGCAGCAATGGTTCCCCTTGCAATTGGTTCACACGTGAGTATGTGAGTGTAAAAGTTTGTATATGGTTTGTGTTGTACTGTTGGATATCACGTGGTCTGTTTTGTCATCTTCTCGTTTGACTTATACATGTGAACATTAAATGTGAGAAGGTAACCATTGGTGGGGTGTGTCTTTTATCACGTGATCAGTACTAGTTTAATTCATGTGGTCGGGCTGCCTGTATTGGATGCTCATTTGATTACTGCTGATTATTCCTCATTCCTGCTGGTAGCTTCGGTTCTTGCTGATTGCTTATTTGGTTCCTACTGGTCGATTCCTGCGGATTATTTGGTTCCTGCTAGTAGTATTGGTTTCTACTGATCGGTTGCTACTGGTTGATTCTACTGGCTGTTCTGGAGTTCCTTCTGGTTGATCAGGTGCGTGTCTTATCATATCTCAAAGTGAGTGTGGCACTTTGAAGATAACTTGCTTGTGTATTAATGGTGTGACAAAGACTTGATGAATCTAGTGAAGGGGTGAGATCTATAGATTAAATGTATTTAATGCGCACATTTGCTAACACTTTAAGGAGTTACGTTGTAGTGCTCAGTGTTAGTGAAGGGGTGTGATCTATAGATTACGGATGCTTAATGCTCGCATTTGCTAGTGTCTCATCTAAGTTTGGAGTCACATGGATAGTACAAGATATAAGGCGCATGCTTTGGTGTTTCTCTTGGTTCTCCGTTCCTCTTGGTAGACTATTTTGATCTTTCTTTGCGCTTTATTTCTTTTGTTTAGTTGTAAAAAACTCTTCAATGAGAGTCTAGACACTGATTATAGCGTGTGTATAATAGTTAATAGTAGTTTCTTTGTTTTAATTAATAAAGAAAACCTTATTAGTAATGTTGATTGTGTTATTCTATTCCGCTGTACATCCAATCAATCAATGTTACTCATACCCTAGTTGAGTCATGATCTGGGATTCTACACACCGCATGTATATTGATGGAGGTTCCGTGTTAGAAATCCTATACGAGCATTGCTTCGAGAGACTCCGGCCCGAAATAAGAAGGCAAATGATGCCCGCCACCCCCTTATTGGATTTAGCGGAGAAGTAATATGGCCGATCGAGGCGGATATCATTATTAACTAAAATCGGCGATGATGAACATTGACATCGGCATGGATGAACTTCGTGATTGTAGGTCTCAATCGCCATACAACGGAATTATAGGAAGCCGGTGGTGCGAAAATTGCGGCCGTACCTTCAACAAAGACATGGAATGATAAAAATCCGGTGAAGGCGGAGTGCTCACGATTCGCGATGGCAGGATGGTCTCATGGGAATGCACTATGGTTTCCGAACCAGCGCCACAAGCCGCAGCGAAAAACAAATGGAAAAACGAATACTGCGTGGAAATACATCCGAACATCCAGAGCGACAATAGCGGTTGGATCAACCTTGTCGATTGAAGGGCGTAAGTTGTGCGACTGCTTGAGCGTAACTTAGATATATTCGCACGGTGTCCGGCGGATATGACGGCATCCCAAGACACATAGCGAGCACAACTTAAACATACGAGAAGGTACACTCCGTAAGGCAAAAGAAAAGAAGCTAGGCACCAGAAAGAAACAAGGCGATACAAGAAGAGGTAGAAAAGCTCGTGGATCCGGGAATCATGAAAGAAGTACAATACCATAGCTGGTTAGCTAACCCAGTGATGGTGACAAAGCACGACGGAAGCTAGAGAATGTGCGTTGACTTCAAAGACCTCAACAAAGCTTTGTCGAAAAGCGGTTACCGTTACTAGAGATAGATTAGAAGGTTGAATCACTCTGCGGATACCCTTTCAAATGTTTCCTGGATGCATACAAGGGTTACCACCAAATCCAGATGGCAAAGGAAGATGAGGAAAAAACAGCCTTTATCACAAGTCAAGGGATACTCTGCTACACCAAAATGCCATTTGGACTCAAAAACGCAGGAGCGACATACTAGCGGCTAGTAGATAAAGATTTCGACAAGCAAATTGGCAGAAATCTAGAAGTATATGTAGATGACCTAGTGATCAAAAGCCGTTCGGAGGAAGAAATACTAAGGATAGCGGAAACCTTCAAAACATTAAGAGAAATAAACATGAAGCTAAGTCCCAAGAAGTGTACTTTCGGAATAGAAAAGGGAATGTTCTTAGGATACACCATGAACACTAAAGGAATCAAGGTATGCCCAGACAAAGCGGAAGCCGTACTAAACCTTCCATCTCCGAAATGCCGCAAGGACGTTCAAAGACTGAATGGGAAGCTAGCAAGTTTGAATAGATTCTTGGCTAAATCTGCTGAAAGTCACTACCCTTCTTTAAAACACTCAAGAAGTGTACAAAAAGAGTGACTTTCAGTGGACAAAAGAGGCGGAGGAAGCTTTTAAGCAGATGAAGAAAATGATAGCAAACCTCCCCACCCTCACTGCACCTCAGGAAAAAGAGGAACTCATAATATACCTTGCGACAACTAAAGAAGCAATCGATGCGATCCTGATGACGAGAAAGGAAGGCAAGCAAACACCGATATACTTTGTGAGCCGAGCCTGCGAGGACCGGAAATAAACTACACACCAATGGAGAAGCGGTATTATCTTTGGTACACGCCATAGTTTTAAAAGCGGCGCTGAGGTGCGCCTCGACTCAAGGCTCAAGCTCTAGGGATTTTTTTGGATCAAGGCTCACGACATGCATGAATCCCATAAAAAGCACAACGCCTTGGGCTTTTTGCGCCTTGGGGCTTTTTGCGCCTTGGAGATGTAACAGGTTTTGGGGCTTTTTTCTAAATATTGAGATAAGATACATGGGCCTTATAAGTTATATGCATGAGCCTTTTAAGTTATATCTAATAACCCTAATTTGGAAAAGAACTAAAACCCACAATCAAGTAGGTAACTATAGATTATGATCATTTTACAAATATGTAATCTCTCTCACGTCATAAGTTTATATCTTGAACTGATTTTTATTGATTGTTTATTTTATTGATTTGTAATCACGTCATAAGTTTATTTTATCTTCAAGCATCACAAATTATAGGGTGAGTATTTGTATGATTTGTAATATTGAACTGATTTTATGTTTATTGTTGGGATATGAAAGTGCTGAAGAATGACAAAGTACTGGAAGAAGTCAAATGAAAGTGCTGAAGAATGACAAAGTACTGGAAGAAGTCAAAATCTTTGCTAAGGAAAAGTCAAAATCTTGTTGTCGAGTCAAAGTCTTTGCAAAGCTAAAGAACTATATTCGTTTATGGAAAGTTTTGTTATTCTAGAATATTCTTTGTTTAGATTACTTATCGTACAAGGTTATAATTGTAAACCGACTAGGGTTATCCTTAAGCCTATAAAAGGACCCCTATGTTGGTATTAGTATATACGCATTATTAGAGTTTTTTAGAGAGTTCGATATTAGTGTTTTAGAGTTGTTTAAAAATCTGTATAACAAGCAGATTTAGAGTTATTAATAATATCGTTGAAAGTTAAAGTTAATTCTTCTTAGCTTTGTTAAGTAAATTCCACATACTTAATAGAGTTTGTTCATTGTTTCATTGTTAATAACTTAGGATTTATCCGAGTTATTAAACCCTTTACAAACTATATAGTTAGTTTGGTTAGAGTACATCGATCCAACAAGTGGTATCGAGCTTGTGTGGAAACTCGACTAAGAAGAAACCTTAAAACCTAGTTAAAACAAAAACCTAAAGATGTCAACCTGAAGTCGCTCCACCACCATCCATCACCTCACTAAGAATACCAATCATTAAGAAGGAGAATCGACCTATGGAGCATGAAGATGAGGCAAGACATTGCTATTCGAGACTATGCACTATGGAATGTAATTGTCGATGGTAATGAAATAGTTCGAACACATGAGATTCTGGACAACCTAAACCACCAAGCGGTCTTACCGGCAACAACAATAAGAAATCAAGAGAAGGCTCTCAATATCTTGTTGTCTCGCTATTCGGATGGTCATCTTCTCAAGTTTCATGATGCTAAAGATGCAAAGCAACTCGGGTTGCTCTCAAGACAAGGTTTGGAGGTAATGATGCTTCCAAAAGATGCACCAAAATATGTTGAAGCGGCGGTTTGAAACATTCATTTGTTGGAGAAAGAGAGGCCTTGATGTCAGCCTATGATAGATTCTAGAATCTTCTCGACATCTTTGGAGCTATACAAAGCGAGGTTTCAGTTGAAGATGCTCATCTAAAGTTCTTAAGAGTTTGCCATCGACATGGCATGTGACTGCTACTATGATCCGAGGACATTACAGTGCGGATGTTATGGACTTTGATGATCTTTACAATCATCCGAAGGTGTATGAGCATGAGATGAATGGCGAAACTAGTTCAAATCTCACAATATTTCCTTTTGTCATCCGAAAGAGAGGTACTTCACTAAAAGTATTGCTTCTCCTACTCAATCTTGTTGCTTAAAGCTTGTTGCCTATTCTACCCCACCTTTGCTCAAAGAAGCCACAAAGAACACCTACCATCCACTCGGATGAAGTCGTATGCTCTTTCTTTGCACAACAAGCTACTTTACATCACTTATGAAGAAGATCTCTCACAGTTGAAGAGGATGCTCTTGAAGAAATTGATGTCGGTGGCAAGTTGCTATGATCCTGCAAGGATTAGGAAGTTTATGAAGAAGGCAGGAAGAGGCATTGACTTCAAACCAAAATAGGGAATCACTTTTGACAAGTCCAAGATTGAATGCTTCAATTGTCAAAGAATGGACATTTTGAGGAATCACGGTTTGCTAAATATCAAACAAACAGGATGACCGAGAAACCAAAGCTTGAGCTAAAGAAATTCCTATTACGAAACAAAAGCTTTGGTTGCTCAAGAGAATCTATCATAGGTTGGTTTGAGTCTTGAGTTTGATGATGAACCAAGAACCTATTGTATGGTAGCTGTGGAGGATTCGATGGAAGAGTTTGATTGGAGCACATCTTTGATGAAGAACACGGACATCTTTGGAATCCAAAGATGGTCTAAAGCTTTGATTGGAGCATGGAGTGTGATGATGATCTGTTCTACTTGCTATGGTAGCCTTCACCAAGCTACTTTATCTCTCGAGGTATATTCTAAGTGTCATGACTTTTATCAAAAGTACTTAATAGTTATGTGACCGAAAGAGATAAGCGTATAAGGGCTAGGTCCGAGGTAGCGGTTATCAAATTACTTTAGAGTCTATGGAAGCCAAAATAATAACACATGAAAATAATGAAATGGCTTGGAAAAGTATGAACAACGGTTATCAGTTAAAATTAAGTGAATGGAAGTTAAATTGTAAGATTTACGAAATTGAAACCGACTAAGGAGAGAGATGAATTGTTAGCAAAGTTTAGTGCTTGGAAAGAGTCGGTCTTTCTCATGTCACTTATGTTGAAAAGCAGAAAGGGCTTACAATAGAATTGGACTAGGTTTTGGTATGGATTTGGTAGCATAAGAAAACCCACCTAGTGATAAGGATGACCTTGATTTTGAGGATATAACCACTAGTGATGATGAACTTATTAACTATGTAGACACATCTAGTAATGAGAATCACTTAGTGAACCCCCCAAATATAAGAAAGACAAGGGTTATCATGCTTTCCACATCCCAATGGTAGTCATCAACCTATTAGACTGATGTTTCGTTTTGGTGTAGACAACCTAGAGTTTAGGAAAAGCTTACTAGTCAATCTAGATGCGAAACCCCAAAAGAAACCGCTGAGACACCTAAGGTAGATGTTTTTAAGAGTCAAGCGGTACCTTGACTCAAAGTCTTGCTACATGTTTAGCAAATACCTTTAGGAAAATCTTCTCAAAATCTTGCTAAACCTTTTTGGGATAATTTTGGTCAAAACAGTTCTAATCATTCACCTAGAAGAAAGAATAGTTTTGGTCATAGACATAGAGGAAGCAATTTTGGGAGTTTGGGTCAAAAATTATGTTTTGTTTGTTATAGTCCTAATCATCTGATTAATAACTGTGACTTTCACTCAGAGTACCTAAGTAAATTTCAAAGAACAGATCAACCAACCATAAGCCTAGAGAGAATAAACGATCGGAATCACTCAAATAGGGTCAACCATAGCAATTTCAAAACCTCTAGTACGCTTGAACACTTTCCAAAATCTTTGTTAAGCCAAAACCAATGCTTTCTCAAAGTCTTTCGCTTCGTTCACAAAACACCTTTTGGAATAGGAACTGTTAGGTCACTAGTTTTACAAACACAAGTAATATAGAAAGAGATAAAGCGATTGAACAAGTAAACAAGCACACATACACGATAAGAGTAGCGGTTGGGCGTAGGAATATGTGTGAAGAAAACTTGAACAACCAACCTCAAATGAGGGTTTACAAAATATTTATAGGAGGAAGCTAGGGCAACACTCCTAGTTCCCTTCCTTTCCTTTATGGGCTTGGGCCTAAGCTCATGGGCCTTCTACATAAGCTTAAGGCTAATAACAAACATAAAGGCCATAATAAAGCTAACTATTACATATTAATTACTAACACTGATTATGGTTTAGGAGTGATTCCAACAATCTCCCCTCAAGTGTTGGTGATGAGCGGTGAAGGCGTTGATGTAATAGTAGCTCGGCGTCTTCTAACATTCTTCTTTCTTGTGAGAAGAATTGCCTTGATTCGAACAATCTCCCAGTGTAGAGAGTTAGTTTTCCTTGAGCGGTTATGCTTTGGCGTCATCATTAACTTTGTTCTTTGATTATTGTTCTTTGTGGTGAAAGTGATAGTATGTTGTTATGCATCGATGCGCCTCGAGTGCCTTGTTTGCTCAAAGTCTCCACATCATTCTTCAACATGCTCACACGCTCTTTGGCGTTGGAATTCAATCTTGATGAAGTTCTCTAAGTCTTTAACTTTGTAGATTCTTTGGTTTGACGAAGAATCATTACGACGATTGTGTTGCTTTTGAATAGAACTTCCATTAGTGATGATGTTGGCGTGAGCATGAGAAGAATCATCACGATCATCCCGCTCTGGAGCTTCCATAAGAAGAAAACATTTCAAGCGGTTAGTAATAAGCGAGGTTCGGCACTTACAAGTTTGAACTTGAGAGTGTTAACGACATAGTGTGAAAACACAACTCTAATTCTTACAAAGGCCGTTCTCGAACCGGGAGTCCCACAGTGAGATAACGCGATGTACGAAGTACATCTACGATTCAGATGAGTCATTGAGGTACACAGTATCACCTCACGATCAGACCGTTTGAGACACACTCCGTAATCCACGGGGAGTTACAGTGACCTTTGTCGTGGTGTTTGATGTTGACCTGGCGGGAGTTTCCATTCAATCACCGAGGATCACGGATGTGAACCTCTCATAAATGTTCTCGACAGTTGCTAAGATACGTGAAGGACTCGATATGAACCACCGATAATCTTATTTGGTGATCGTCAAGTGATAAAATGTCAAGTGTTCCTAAGAGATCTTTTGATGAATCTCGTGGCTCTAGTCTCAATAGTGCATTTTGGTTTTCTGGCGGAGACTAGGGAGAGGGTCTCCTTCTTTAATACCGTGATCTCAAGAGAAAGCCAATAGTTTACGTAGGGTTCCTGTGAGAATGAAACAAGCTTACATTGAGAGAAACTTGAGTGGCTAAGAAGGTATAGTGCATCGTCACCGGGTCCATGACGACTTTTAATCTTCAATACCGGTGTCACTAAGTGACAACCAAGAGTATATGAATTGAACCCGATGTACGCCCTAAGTTGAATAATTTAGAGGCTAATTCTTTTCACCCTTTTCTTTGCATTTCTTTTTAATTCTTCAACTCCTTCTTTCTCCAATTCTCATTTCTCCTTTTTCAATCATACCTAAGGACTTCTAAGTACTAACTATTTGTGATGTCCTTGGGTAGATCCTCGAGCTCTGGCGGATCATAGGATGGTTATTCCTAACCTTAGTCACCTTATAACTCCATGACTAACCTATGTTGCCATTAAAACCCTTTGTTTGAAACATCTCTCAAAGGGTTTGTAAATGAAAACATGTTTGAACCATTTGTGAGAGATATGATTTTGCATAAATACTCCCCTCCATGTGCTTAATAGTTTTAACGGTTAAATGCACGATGAGGAAAAAGCACATTTTGAATTGATCCACTCGAGATAGACAATCCCCGCGAGACACGGTTCGTTGCATAGTTAAAGAGTTACAATGTCGACTTTTAGGTGACAACTAGCTCTAATAACTACCTTGAAGGTGTAGACAAACCTCGAAGGTTGTCATACCCGTCGAGTTCATGTCTACCAAGAGTGTCTCGAATGGTACTTTCTACTTGGACAAGTCCTTTGTGAGACACGTTTACATTACTAGCGAACTAGCTTGAAATTATTACCCGTCGAGGACAAGTCTTTTCGAGTTACAAACAGTTTAGTACCGTCGATTCGTTGGTTAAGTCTCGAGGTACGAGATTCATTTGCATTTTGCACAACATATTTCTTATCACAAATTTTCTCCCCTCAAAATGGCATATGAAAATGTTATTTTTGAAGCGTTTGAAATAAATATGACCATTTCGAGTGTTGCGGAAGAGTGACCCTTTGTGAACAATTTGTGAACAAAGTTTAATTCAAATACTCCCCTCAACAAGTGATATAAGCGATTGAGGTTTTGAAAATCATATGGGAAGTACTTGTTCTTTTGAGCAAAACCTTGAATAATGAAAGGTTTGATAGGTTTTACTCAAAAGTAAGAATCTTCGCTCCTTTTATAAGGATTGTGGCAGAAGTGTACCATAGGGTCCTTTCTTGACAATTCACGGGTTGTACCTTTATTATGTGTGCACAAGCCATAGACATATAATCACATCAAATTTGTAATGAAAGAACCAATTCAAGGGGTACCAGAAGTGCGGTGATGTTCCTGAGTGCGCATGCAGGCGTTGAAAGCGGTTATGTTAATCTGGGTTGACCACCAACATAGCTCTCCAATCGTTCGAACCGATCTCTTACGAACAACCTTTCATCATTCATTGTGATGATTCGTCTCACATCCCTCCTTTCACGAGAATTCCAGTAGCTTAGGAGACCCGATTCTCTAGCGTATATCCTTCAACCGATACGCCAATCCGTCCCTAACCACTTCAGTATGATCCCCGAATTTACGAAGATCACTACCGCCATTAAGCGGTTTCTTTGAAGTTCATCTGCGGTAAACAACTCCGAAGGTTTGGCGATGGCGTATATTGAGATAGGCGATTGATGTCGGGAAGATCAAGCGTTGGAGGAGTGAGGTTGACACGCGTCGATAAGATTCAACGACCAAGTGGATATCTTCTACACGTTCATTGATCACGTCGTCTAATGAAGATGAGAAGTGACTTGATAAATTCGCGTTGAACTTCGATCGAAAATTGTCTCATACGACCACATGCTTTGGCAAGGTACATGTCTTCGATGTCGTTGAGGACAAATTCTCAAAGTCGACTTCAGAATGCATAGTCTGTTCATCTTGTCGTTTGACTATGATATTCTTTAAGAAGGTGTAGTCCCACAGACTTGAGATCAACGTGTTTGATGGCCACGATGTCCTTAGAGCTAAACACTGCGTGTTGAGACTTCAACCGGCGACACGTAGTAAATTCTTGACGTTCGGGCCAATGATGAATCCCATACAATGCATCTCGGTCGTATGCTTGCGTTGTCGAGAACAAGCGATTTACACGTTCCTCGATAGCTATGCGGTTTGAGTAAATAGCCATGGAATGGAAGAGTCAACGATGTAGCGTATTTTCGCGAACCATCGCTACAATGTAAGAGAAAATCGTGTCTCATTAAAGAAGTATCGGAAGGAATCCGTGGTTCATCTGCAGCCAATGGTCGGTAGGGGTTTGGTCCAATCGGTGTAGTATGGAGGTTGTCCTTTGTGTGAAGTCAATGTTTGCTTCGGATTGAGCCAATCCATGTTGTTAGACATAGCTCGAGCGATGTTCTCAAGATGATATTCGACCTCGAGGGCGCTTTTAGAGTCTGTCTTTTAGAAGTTGAAACGCTTCATTCTTGATTCGCTTCAACTCGGTTTCGTCATTTTCTTCACATGGAACTTTTCTTGCAAAAGTTTTGCGTGCTCAATGTAGAACCATCTACCAAGTCTTGACCTTCTTCGGGTAGGAGTTTGATTGACAAGTGTGGAGAACCATTCAAATTCTACGGTTTTATCGTCATCTAGCCATGATCGACTTGGTGAGTCATCTTCTTCTTCTTTTGGAAGGCCTTGATGATGATTACGGTTTATGCACTTGTTTGGGTGAGGTGGGTTGTTGTAGGGGCTCAGGACCTCTTCATCGTCACCACCGTATACTCAAAGTAATCACCGTTTTTTGAGTCGGGGTGGTAACTCGGAATCGTCCAGGGTTTATCGATAGAAGACCGAGGAGGAGACTTCTGTTGAGAAGAAGTCCGTTGTGGAGAGGTGGCATCGAAGAAGATTCACGGGGCTGTTTACGGCGTTTAGGTGCGAGTCCTTGTCTTTATCCTTATCTTCATCGTCTCTAGGGCGTTTCAACTTTTTAGCCCTCAAATCTACAAGCTTCTTTGAAGTTGGTAGTCTAGCAATGCTTGATACAATTTTGCTTCTTGAGTTGAACATTGCGGCTCGTGGTGACATTTGTGTAACAAGCTTGCCACTTGACCAATTCATTGTTAGAAAACTACGGATCGGTTGGATTGATTATTCTGATTAGGGCGTTGATCGGATAGTTTGTGTTGAAACAAGCGACCTTGATAGATCTTGAGCTCGTGGATCGTTATGTATGCCTATGTAATCACAAGCACAATAAAGACAATCTCTACTACTTATATTTATCGGTGAATATAAACACAAGTAATAACTAAGAACTTCTTGATCCTCTATGGATCTTTATATAAACTAAAGCGAGTTTTCCAATCGGTACATAACTCATTCTAATGTGTTCCTTTTATAGATAAGGAACCTAAACAATATCGCTAAACCGTTTCCCAAAGCGTATAATCATAAAACTAAATAAGATATACACAATCACTTCCTAATAAAGCTCATGTATATCCACTAAATAAACTAAACACGGAATAAACACTTCCGCGAAATAGACTAATAACTATTATACTTGATGAGATTATGTCTTGGCGAGAATCCACTTCATCTTCGATAGAAACACTTGGCATTAATTTCGACATAATCGGACTTCACATAATTCCCAACAATCCTCCCTAAACCGGAATTTGACTAGGTTAAGTTCAATTTCTGATAGATCTGTAACAAAAATAGCTCAGGAGGATTGTATACGAACACCGACAATAAAGAATCCAAATAAGAACATCTCTATGATGAAGAAACTACGAAACTCCATATCTTTGCGACAACAAATGACAATAGGTACATCAAAACAAATTAGTTACAAACTATTCTCATCACATCCGGTGTGTTAACTCCTGTGAGAGGTGAATCATTGAAAATAATGGATTTGATGTCTCTTTCAATAGCCATCACTCTTTGGAGTAGCCATATGTTTAAGTTAAGTAAACTATGGTACACCGATAACCATCGATTTATTGGCAAACCGGCAACCATATAAGCGGATTTGAAATGTCTTTACACATAGCCGTTTGCTCGGGACTAGTCAATTCTTAGAATTGGTGAATTGATAACCAAATATGGAATGCCTTTGCTGTACCACAAGCCATATACATGTGGGCTAGCCAATTCTTGGATTCCAAAGGAATAGACCATGGTGAATTGAAAACCATACAACACTCGACAATTAAGCATGGGTGGTTGCATACCCTATGATTTTGAGCAAATCATTACAACTATCAATGATTTGATGTGTCTTTACCAAAGTTGTACCACTTTGGACTAGCTAACTCTTTGACATACACAAGGTATGTCGGTGAGTCAATAACCATGAAAAGTGTACAACAAACTGCGGAAAAAGTTAGATAAAACCAAAAACATTTTTTTTTTTTTTTTTAAGAAAGAAAACAAAGATTACAAAAGATACAAAATAATACAATCAAGATGAACCTTTATGTGATGAAGTTTTTTAATCAAACCAACACATTGAGAAGCATGAAGTTCATCATTGCCAGCAGGATTAGGAGGCACTTCCAACTTCGCATTTGACAACGTTCCATAAAAGTAAGCGATAAAGGATAGAGCCGATCCGATAGCATACACAAAATCATTCCACATGTGATCTCGAACCACATGAACACAAGGCGAGAGGATAAAATCTCCAACTCTCGATCTCCCACATGAGAATTCTTCCAAATAGAATACCCTTTACCATTTGGAGAATGAGAATCAAACATAACACGAAGATCACCCAACAAATATAAACCGAACACATTGCTTGATGAAACTTATAATCTTGAATGACATGTTCATACAAAGATCTTCAAATCATGTCTAGTTACCAAATGAAGAATGTCCTTGGCTGAACTCGATAGCGATATCATCCGATTCGATAAATAGTGTTAAGCTTCGACTTTCCAATTAACCAATACCACATGAGTTCCTTCGGAAAAACTTCAGTCCAACTTCAATAAAGGTAGATTCATCGACTTTGGGATTCAAATAAGGAGTCTTTGAAGTATTTTTCTTAGCCGATCTGATCAGAACTCCTTTAACCAAGCTCTTACGCCTACCACCAATGTTATCGGTATCAAGATGTAGATCATTTGCACGACTCGGAGGATCACTCAACTTTTCGAAGAAACCAAAGAAGATTCGGTGAAACAACCACATCGAAGAAGTCATAGCTTGAAGTTGTTTGAAGTGACAACTGTAGAGATCACGGGCAAAACTTCATCAAAATTATCCACTATTTCAAGCTGTTTACATCTCTTGGCGTTAGGAACATCGAGACGGTGAAGCAATGCTTTCAATTGAGAAGAAGAAGTAGAACCGATGAAGAAAGCTTCATAACCATATTATACTTTACGATCAAAGCATCATCGGACAACTCATGATTTGCTTCATTGACATCCCGAATTATAAATAGCAGAATTCTTCACAACTCTCCTCATATGATTCCTTTTCTGAACTACAGTCATGGGTTTGTCTCTTTTAGCTTGATATCTTTGAGCAATAAGAGCTTGCCTCTTTGCAGCCGCCTCTTGCTTTCTTAGATTACCAAGAGCCACCATTTGATCCGCAAAATGCTCATTATCAAAAGATGCTCCTAATATTAGTTTTGCAAGATTTGGATCAGATGCACCTTGAGTAGTATAAGCATCCCATTGATCATCAGTAATCTTAGGAAGTAATGCATCAAGCTCTAATTTCCTTTCAGGAGACAAATTAGAAGCATCTTGATCTTGAAGAAATTTAGCAACAACCGACTCTTGCATATTCTCATAATCGGCAAATATCGAGCACTGAGCTTGATTTTCTTCTTGATCACTATACAGAATTAAGCATATCATCAATCACGAGTCACATCCCTTGATGATGGCTCGGAAGTACCAATTTCAGAGAACCAATGTGAGCTTGAAGGAACAATCAATCCCACATCACGGGAAATAGGTTGAGACAATTCCTCAGCGGTGTAGAAAACTTGAAGAAGAATTCAACTTATACATTCTCCCAAAGAATAAAAACTTCTTCATCATCTGCTGAAGGTGAAACATTTAGTTGTTCTTGTAAAGATGAAGTTTGATCATGATCGAAACAACCTCCTCAATAATAACATCGCAGATGCATCAACCATATTTAGCTCCTTTGAAGTGTCGTGAGATACCTTATTCAAATATTGTCTTCTTACTTTTCTAGTAAATACAATAGGTACCTTGCTCGTGAAGATTGACAATGCGGAGAAGAAACATCGGTGTAAGATTGCATCGGCCAAGATTCAAAGAGATACATGAAGATTTTCTTCATCCTCCTCTTCGAAGAACCCAAACTTCTCTTTTTACCCTCGACTCAAGATTTCCTCCAAGTTCTCAACTTTAGTCTCAATTCCACAATCTTATTACCAAGAATAGACTTGGTCTCGTGAAGTTCTTTCTTAAGATCGATCACTCACTGTAAGCTTGTTCATCGGGCATATAATGAGGTAAGTGTAATAGTATCCTCATCAGTATCAACCGATTGCTCGGTTGGAATTGGAACTTCATTAGGCATTCAGAGTAACATTAACTTTGATCAACATTAGAACATCCTTTACGAAATGGAATCCTAACAGACTTGGTGTAGGCAATCTATCAATATCAACTTTGAACTTCATCAATAGAAACTTGTGTAGGTGCTTAACTAGAATATGGTCTAGGGAAGGTATAGATACCTCATTAACGTGAAAGACCCTCATCAACATCAACTAAAATATTGCCATCGGTAGTATTGGAAGAAGGTATAACAACATTAACCTCATCGGTCTCATTCTCACGAGGTAACATGGCGACTAATAAAGGAAAATGTGTCCCATAATTTAGTTCTCATCGTGGCAAATAACTTAGGAGTCAAAACACTTATGGGATGAAAAGCTTGGGTTTGTGTAGAAACATTCAATATCATCAGTAAGAACCTAGGGTACATAAAAACTTACCCTTTTCCTAGTTATATTTTCAACCATATTATCAAAGATAAACTTAGAAAAATTATAAGTCGAACCCTTAGATAAACAAACAATACCACATCCCATTTGGGTTGAAAGTCCATCCTCCGGACTTATTGCTTACACACTTTAGCAGCGTATGAACCAAGAACCTCCACATAGGACAAAGCTTATTTTTAACCACATATCTGTCCTCGTACTTTGATATCCAATCGCCCTAAGCCCTTCAGTACCATCGTAGAATCGAATGATAAACTCCATTCTCATCATCCAAGCAAAGTTGTCTTGATCGGTTCCTCACCACATACTCTCTTCCATCAACCCTTGCAACTATCTCAAGATCACTTCTTCTTTCTGCCGGCCAAAATTGAGTAACCAAGGTTCATATATAGCATTTGGAGAATGCGTTAATGCATCTTGAATCTTTGATCTTTGTAAGAATGAAATCATCGGCCTATACAACTCATCTCCTCGGCGGGTTCAAGAAAAGCAACCTTATTATGATCATGTTTAAATTGAAGAGCCATTAGAGATTTTGAAGATTAGGGTTCGATTTGCACAAAGGAAGTGTTTTGAATGAGAGTAATAACCAAATCACTTAATATGGAGCGAATATATGCTTGTAGATAATAAATAGAAATTTCCCAAATTTGGTCAAAGTTGACCAACGATGGCGTAGTTTCTACTTTACTCATATTCGCGTTTAACCCGGTGGAAGCGAAGCCATTCTTGCTGAAGTAGAACAATCGTGAACAGTTACTTATTCGAAGCTTGATAAATATCTTTTCTTTGTTTCACCCACTTGCATTAAATCTCATCACCACCAGAAACTGTCTATAAAACAATCCCAATGCACATATTCCTCTTCATCAAACAACCCCAAATATTCTTCCAAACCCTAATTCCACCAATACTCCAAAATTACCCATAATAAACCATGAGTACCCAACCTGAGATCATAGATCTCACAACATCATCCTCATCATCATCATCATCATCAAGTGAAGATACTAATCCATGGCTTCATTACTTTCCAAAACCATATCCACGACCAAAGAAATCACCCTTTCTCCTTCATCGGAAGATGAAAGTATAGTGAATCAGTGATTACATGATTACGATGACTCCTATAAGGAGGAACATCTTACTCGACCCCAGCACCTCGGCCTCAACAAAGGCCACGAGCCAAAAATCCACCACTTCCAAAAGATAGAGAGGTGGTTCTCGGTCTTTCTGCATCAGGTTTTGGTGCATCATCACATATCGTATAGAGGAAGAACTTAAAGAGAGTAGATGGGTTGCATTTTGGTTGAAATACATAGATGAAGCACAAAGGACACATTGTTTTTCTCCATCATCAAATGTGGTCATTGTCATCATCAATCGTTTGCATCAATCCATCCTCTCCATTTTGATCCTTAGCATCTTGTTAGGGTTGGTTATGCACGTCACAAAAGCGTAGCCAGCATTTAGTGTGAAAGATGTGTGCGCCCATGCATATCCAACAGCCTGTTAGATGTTGGAACGGATGATATGTAATAGATTAGGATTATTAGATCATGTAGATGCATTTGATGTTGCTAGTACTCTGTAAGCTGTAAACTGTTTCTTGAATGAATGAATGGTCAATTTGCTTCAGTACTTCTTTTGATTGAATCATATAACTTCAGTACATCAACACCAGTAGGAATGGAATATCAGTAGAAACAAGCTTAATTTTCTTTGACCATATCTCAACTGAACAGAACAGACACACTGCAAAACAAAACAAACACAGAAACAAACACAAACCAACAAAGAGAAACACACTAAGTTTACATCAGCTGGTTAGAGTTAGATCAAAATCAAACAAATATACAAGTTTACATAGCAAAAATGCAAAGTTATACACAAATCCTCCCCTGAGGCATATACCTCCCCTGAGGCCTATGCCTCCCCTTAAACTTTGAAGTTAAGGGTTAAGCATGCCAATATGGACCACAAGGTTTTGAAACCTTGGTCCCTCAAAAGCCTTTGTTAACAAATGCATACATTATCATCGGTGTGAATTTTGACCACATTTATCAAATTTTATCATATGCATCTCTTATAAAGTGGTGCACGATTTCAATATGTTTTGTTCGACTATGAAAACTGGATTTTTAACAATGCATATGGTACTTTGATTATCAATAAAATTGTTGTGTTCATGAAATTGTACCCATAATCCAACAAGCGATTTTGAATCCAAAGAACACATCCCGACAATTTGCTGCACAACGTACTACTGCTTGATGGATGAGGTAGCCACAATGGTGCATTTCTTGCATTGCCAAGAAATCAATCTCTTTCAAGGCCGACAACCTCCAAAGGTGGACCTCCTATCCGATTAGCAACAACATAGTCACTATCACTATAAGCTTCCAACTTAAAGGAGACTCTTTGGGTACCAAAGACCTAGAAGAGGTTGGCCTTTGAGGTACTTAAAGATCTTCTTATGACATTGAGATGTGAAGTCGGTGGAGTAACTTGATGTCGTGAACAAACACTCACAACAAAAAGTAATATCGGGCCTGGAAGCTGTTAAATACATTAAAGACCCAATCATAGACATATACAGATGAACATTCACTGGTGGATCAGCTTCATTATTGGTCTTTGTCTTTGGAGCTTCATAAGGTGTAGTGGCGGTCCTTACACCCTCCATACCAAACTTATTCAAGATGTCCCACATATTTGTCACGACTAATAAAGATACCATCGGTTTCTGCGAACTTGAAGACCCAAAAGAAAGTCAATTCTCCCATGGCACTCATCGAAACTCTCCTTCATAAGCTCCTCAAACTCCACGCACCAAGCTTCCTTTGTGGATCCAAAAATAATGTCATCCATACACTTGCACAAGAATAATGTCGGTGGAATTCTTCTTTAGGAAAAGAGTCTTATCAATTGCACCTCTTCATGTAACCATGCTTGACGAGAAATGTAGAGACTAGCATACCGGGCTCTCGGGTGCTGATGTAGTCCATCTGAGCTTTGACCACCTTATAAACATAATTAGGATGATCGGATCTTCAAATCCTTTAGGTTGAGTGACATACACCTCCTCTTCAATTTCACCATACAAGAAGGCTCCTTTAACATCCATTTGATAGACCATAAAGCCCATATAGGATGCATAAGCTAAGAAAATCCGTATAGCCTCAACTTTTGCCCTTTGGTGCAAACACTTCATCATAATCGATCCTCCTCTTTTACGTGCCTTCATGCAACTAATCTAGCTTTGTTCTTAATGACAACACCTCGAGCATCTCTCTTATTCTTGAGAATCCATTTAGTCCCAATAGCATACTTACCATCGGGTAGTGGTACCAATATCCAAACCTGCTTGATTTTGAAACTGTTGCATCTCATCTGCATTGCTTCAAGCCAACTTGAGTCTTCAAGAGCACGAGTAACACCGTTGGTTCCACTTGTGAGAAAACAAGCAAGCAGACAATGTTCATAGTCGTGTGATTGTCTCTCTGTGATTTGAGACATAAGAGATAAAAGCCACTGTCCATATTTAGATCATGCCACGTACCTCTTGTTCTAACGGTGCATTAGGATCACCAATAATATTAGGCTGTGGATGAACATTGTTGATCCTTGTAGTAGTGGTGGTGTTGACATCAATGGAAGAGTCAAGATTAGTTCTGATGGGTTCAAAGTCGATATCATAGGAAGGTGTGTTGAAGATGCACGCTTTAGGTTGATGATGACCAAGATCTGAAGGTTTTGGAAACCTTGTATAAGGTTCTCCAAGATGCATTGACACTCTAGTAGAAATAGGAGTAGAGTCAACATGTCTTTCGACCAATTGGAGAGGTGAGGAGAAAGCAGAACCACTTTCGGTGAATTGAATGTTCCATTGATTGCTTCACTTGTACTATTTTCAACATTCCTCTCGGCATCTAAATTGGTTGCATACTCTTGTTTCTTGATCTGGCGAGGTCCTCGGCATAATAAATTCATCATCACCCACATCGGTATAATCTTTAGAGTGTCACCTACAAAATTGTTAGGAGAGAAGGAAGGTACTACAATGGGTTGTTCATCATCATCGGACCATTGTCGAATGAGCTTCAAAGTTTACGCACTAGTAGTTGGAGATGCTTGAATCGCATTTTGGTTAGCCATATGTCTAGCATAACCCAAGTGTCAGTCAAGTAATCAAGGTCAAATGACCAAATATGACCCTTTCCTTGAACATTAGGCTTGTCTTCAAGATACCTCAGTTCAATGTCTCCTCAATCTTCTTAGCGGATACATTGTAAACTCTGTATGCCTTACTATGAGCGAGAATACCCACAATGTAACCATCATCGACTTTCTCATCAAATTTGCCCAATGGATCACTGGTATTCAAAATTGTCACTTAGCGATAAGCGGTTTAAGGTAATGAATAACGGGAACTTTCCCAAAAAAGTTCATATGGTGTTTTAAGATGTGGTCTAGTAATGGACACTCTATTGAGTACATAACAAAGTCTGTACCAACTTCAGGTCAAAAACATGGTTGGAAGTTTAGAGTGCGCTACATTGATCTTGCACCTCTATTAAGGTTCTATTTTTCTTTACCCACCCCATTTTGTTGAGGGGTTCTTGGAGTGCTATAGTCCCTTTTGATTCCCTTTAACCCGCGAGTTCTATCGTAATTGCATTTTGAACTCTGTACCATTATCACACCTAATTCCTTTCACCTTTTTGTTCAACTCGATTCTCAATAAGGGTAAAGAAGTCTTTCAATACTTGAAGTTTCATCTTTGGTCCTTAGAAAGAATACCCAACAAAATTTGCTATAACCATCGGTGATCACCGACAAAAATATTTATGATCAATGCTTCTCACTTTAGTTGGACCAAGCAGATCCATATGAAGCGGTGAAGAGGTTCGAAATAATGCTTCTTCATGTAACAGAACACCTTTGTATGAGGCTCAGGTCGCTTTCCTTTGTTGCATGCAACACGTTATGATCATTGGTGAATACTTTGGTAGGAAGACCTTGAACTAGGCCCGTTTAGAAAGTTTGGTTTATTGTCTTGAAATTGACATGGGCCATCCTTCATGCCATTTGTG
The DNA here is from genome assembly GCA_022545495.1 of Chrysanthemum lavandulifolium. Taxonomy (NCBI): domain Eukaryota; kingdom Viridiplantae; phylum Streptophyta; class Magnoliopsida; order Asterales; family Asteraceae; genus Chrysanthemum; species Chrysanthemum lavandulifolium. Next base: position 209,161,340 of record CM040238.1, read on the forward strand.
GACTCATCCACAGATGCTTTAGCCACCAAACATGTTAAGTCACTCTTTGGTTGGACATTAGTTAAGTTGAATGTATAAAGATTGTGACTGCGAGGAACCTTGATGAAATTGAAGTTTCTTACGGGAGTTTGAAGTCTTTAAACTGACAAGACATTCATCCTCTGTGAAGAGTACTTTGTTCTTAGTGTCACAGATTTGTGAGGCGAAAACAAATTAGTATTGAAGTTCCTTGACATAATAAACATTCTCAAAGTCGGTGAGGTGTTTTGATGGTCCCTTTTCGATGGTTCGTCCATCACTTCCTCCAAAGGTCACATTGCCTCCTCCTTCAATGGGGACAAAATTATGCATCATATCCTGTTTCTGACATACTTGGAACAACCACCATCAACAATTCCAACATCTTTATGCTTAAGGGATGATCCTACAACAACAAAAATATCTGAGAAAATTAGTACACTATGGAGGCTCAAGTCATTGCGACTTGAACACGCCTTGTGGATCATATGAGTTGTGCCATGTAGAAGTATAAGATCCACTATTGTTCTTGGGTTTCCAATGAAACTTAGGTCCTGTTTATTCCAAGAACAACTCTTTGAGGTCTTGTGAGTGAAGATCCCGGTACCACTTTCCCATCAGTCATAGGGTTAACATATCCAGGCCAAAAACCATTTTTAAAATATTCACTGGTTGGTTGAACATATGGTTTTACAATTGGTTTTCTCCAAGAAAAAGGAGTATTATACTTTGTATCTTGTGGAACATAAGGTGGTATGTCATTAACATTGGTCCACATTGGTCTAGATTTCCTAGAAGCACCACACCTACTCATCCTTTGCTCATGATAATCACAATCCTTAATTAAATGAGATTTACTTCCACACACAAAACATTTCTTACATTTAGAAGATTTATTTAAACCAAAAGAAGTATTATTACAAGCGATATTCAAACCAAAACCATGAAAAGAATTGTTTTAACAAGACTATTATGCAAAGAATTAAAATGCAAGTCTTGAGAGCAACTGTCTTGGAAGTGGATTCCTTAGCGACAACTCGACATGCTTCTTGGTAGTCTTGGGTGCGGCGGGGAAGACTTGGGAAGGCGGACTTGGGAAGGTCGGACTTGTCATTTGAATCACACTCTGTAGACCCTTGCTTGGAGGACTTGTCCTTTAACACAAGAGACAAAGTCATTAGAAGAAGTAATAAGGTCCGCATGTCTCTTGACTTTTGCCATACTGAGATGGTGTGATCCATCAAAGTCTTTAAGAGTGGAAAGGTCAATGGGCATGTGCTCACCTCTAATTGGTCCACGACAACATGTAGGTCACCTTCTTTCACAAAATTAGCTAGGCTCACTTGATGTAGATTTACGTGTGTCATCCCTAGCTTCTAATCCTACATATTTCTTAAAGCCTAAAGCCATCAGAGAATTTGGAGCTTGACTACTATAAATGAGACCGACTAACTTATTACCATTCATCATCCATTCTTTATGCCTAGCAATTTCCTCCTTAAGTTTCTCCTTAGCTCTAGATTTTCGACTCTACATACGCTCTTAACTTTTCGCACCATTTTAATTCATTTGTAGCACATTCGAGATCTCTTTCTAAAACACCTATTTTCTCATCATAAGCTATTTCATTCTTACGAAACCAAACCTTTTGTCTTTCTAGTGTTTTTAAAGCCTGCTTATAAGCTTCTACTTCACATAGCATTCATTATATTTAGGTTCCAAAATATCATAAGCTTGTTTGAGTTCATTATAATGTTCACTACAACCAAACAAACAGTTTTGTACACGAGAGATGCCCATCAAGGCAATCGATCATGCCTATCCTCAAGTCGACTTGCAATCAACCCAACATTATCGGGACCATCATTATCGGCCTCCTCATGTTGCTTCCGGTCCATTGCTATCGGAGTGACCAAAGCGGTGAACCCTTTGAAGTTCTGCCTCCTTACGATCTGGCGATAAGTAGAGTATCTTGTCTCATCACCGACTTTCTGTCTTTGCATTCTCTAGAAAAGTGACCCATCTGCTGGCATGTGAAGCATTTAACCTTCCTCTTGTCAAACCTTGTGGATCGCGTCCTTTGAACCCAAACCTTCTTCCGACTTTGCGCTCAAAGTTCTTGATATCCATGGAAAGCATGGCTACACCACCTCGGCTTCATCTCTTCCATCTCAATCGGGTCCACCGATCAAAATCCTCATAAGCGGATCTGCGAGGATCATAATCGACAAGAAGGATCAAGTACATCTTCCATAATGTTGCTTGATTTAGAGTGAGAACTTGATGAAGGAGCGACATAAGATGATGATGGATATGGGCTTGGACCATAGCTAGACTTTGGAGTAGAGGCTCCAACAAATGCGATATGACTAGCGAAGAAGATGATCGAAAAGGGCTTCTACATCATGTTCAAGAGCTTTAAGTTTGTGATACATCTCATCAAAGGTAATCATGTCCAAACCACCTTTAGCTTTTAAAGCTATGCTTACATGTAGCCGGGATGGAGGTAATGACCTCAAAACTTAGAGTTCTGATCATCATTATCCGGCTTTTGCACAGAGTGATTCAACCGACTTAAAATCTTGTGAAACTTATCATAGCCCTTGTGAATTCCTTCCTCTTGAGATTTGAAAGTCCTCGAACTGTTGTCTTAGCATGGACTTCTTGATCTCATAGACTCCTCATTCCCACCGAACTTCGCCTTAATTGCTAACCATATATCCTTAGCATCTTGCATGAAGTGAAAATCACTCAAGTGATCCTCGGGAATAGCTTGCGAAGAATAGTTCGACCTTGGTTTCTCTCTCGAGCGCGCCAAGAACTCTTGGCTAGCTTGGGAGGAACATTCATCATATTACCGGCGACATCCGTGGTAGTTCTCTTCAAACTCCCCTTCATAATTATCGCCATAGATTCCAATCAATGTTGGAGATCCGGTTACGCATCTTCATTGCCCAAAGATCATATTCCTCCCTTTTAAGGTAAGGAAACTTAGCATTGCTATTAGAGACTTAGTTGTTGCGGATGGGTGGAGTTTTGGTTGTTGGTGAGTTCGGTGTCAACATCCGAACCGAGCATGATGATTTTGTTATGGTTGTATGGGTGTCTGAGAAAAACTTGTCCTTAGTATCGTAGAGACTCTCACGAGGCTCGATACCACTTGTTGAAACAAAATGGACCTTGATAGATCTTGAGCTCGTGGATCGTTATGTATGCCTATGTAATCACAAGCACAATAAAGACAATCTCTACTACTTATATTTATCGAATATAAACACAAGTAATAACTAAGAACTTCTTGATCCTCTATGGATCTTTATATAAACTAAAGCGGGTTTTCCAATCGGTACATAACTCATTCTAATGTGTTCCTTTTATAGATAAGGAACCCTAAACAATATCGCTAAACCGTTTCCCAAAGCGATAATCATAAAACTAAATAAGATATACACATCACTTCCTAATAAAGCTCATGTATATCCACACTAAATAAACTAAACATGGAATAAACACTTCATGAAATGGACTAATAACTATTATACTTGATGAGATTATGTCTTGGCGAATCCACTTCATCTTGATAGAAACACTTGGCATTAATTTCAAAGATAATCCGGACTTCACATAATTCCCAACAGCTTGCTTGGCGATCCGCATCGATTTGGATAAAGTTGTCGGTGAACAACTCCTTTGTGACTTTAGGAACGTACTCGAAGGTACTTTTTCGTGTAGCCTTGATCATATCGTTCGAGTTCCTCCCGACGATGACTTCTCATGAATTCTGAATAACTACCCTTTCTTTACGCATCTTGTCATTCTCATCATGTAAGTCTGACATTTGGTCAACATACCAATTCGGTTTACGTGGAGCATGTTCTTCTTCTAACTTGTTTGTGACTTTCACAATTCTTTCATGTGTTTGAGAAATCCAAGATCGAGGTGGTTTCTTCTTGATTTGGATGATGATTTGGTTGATCTCTTTGATGGTGGTGGTGATGAATGAGATGAAGAGTCCGATGATGAGGAGACATGAGGAGGCTCGGGGTCCTTAGGGCGGTTGAAGTTTCCTTACGTGAATGTGTGGGACTTTCGAAGCAACTTGTCATAATCATCATCTTTATCTTTCTAAGACTTCTTAGTTTGAGGTTCTCAAACTCATATTCGATAATATCCTCCACAAGCTTTTGTTGTTGCGAAGAGTGGTGGCACCAGATCCTTATCGGGTCGATTAACCGCATCGATCGGTGAGGAGTGGGCAACACCACTTGATCCTCCTGTCCACCCATTTGATCTTTTTCAAATTCTTGACTTTTGAAGATGACTAATGAATTTAACCGTCTTCCTGTAGGATTGATACAATAGCTCTTCATCATCTTTAGAGCTCTCATCATAGGGTACAAGTCTGGAGTCTTCCTTTTCCTTTATCGACTTTAGGACTTGGAGGTTTTGCATTGAAGGATTGTCATCCTTAGCGCTTCAGTAGGAAATCTCTTCATCGTGTCGGTACCTTGAACTTTCGTCCAAAAGCTGTCTTTGCGTTCGGGCTTGGGAATTGGGATGGGAGTAGCTTCCTAGATGGAACAATCCTCTTTGAAGGAGGGTTCCTCTTGGAGAACTTCCTTGGACTCTCCGTGCTTGCGACACTTCCAAAGACCGCCTCTTCGGTTCTCCGAGTAGGTGTCCTCAAGCCTTTTCATCAAGATGGCCAACTTTTCCTTCTTTACGGCCACCCGATACCTTTTATACGTTTCCGACTTTTGATTTCCTTTGTAAGAAGGTGATCGGGCAATTCAACACCCTGTTTCTTCAGAGAGCGATTCTTTAATTACGGCGAGATAGTATGGGCTCGGTCAATATGTCATGATTATACGGGTCATTGAGTCTCATGGGCATATCGGGATGAAGTCCAAGAGCTCTGGATCAACAATTTGGTGTATCGACATAGGAATTTTGGAGCCAAGCTTCTTGTGAGACGACATCATATCTTCCCATAGTAGTGCTTCAATTATAATGTCCTTCTTGTTGATCAACGACGGAAAATTTGCGCCCATGAGCTTGGGATGCTCATAGCCACTATCACGACCGGATATTGATTTGGTGATGATCATATAGAGTGTCCTCCATGGTTGAGGAATATTCTTGACTCCACGTGAGAGTGCTTAGAAATGATTCCTTTAGCTTCATCATAACCAATATCTATCAAGAATTGCAGGACAATCTGCTCGATGGGGTAGCAAAGAAGTCGGTTGGAGTGATGTGCGGAATGATGAGAACACTCGTAAGTCATCGGGAGTGATAGTGACTTGTTTATGATTAAGAGTCACATTCACAAAGATTTTGACGATGATCCTCTGCATAGAATCCCGAATTGTTGAATGTAGATCTCGGCTGTGGCGGTGTGAGAGCATGTTTTGGTAGGGATGATTCACGAGAATATCCACAAAGAATGAGACAAGAAGATTACGAGCATGTGAGGGTGTCAAAGTCAACCCTAAGGTTGTTCTTTCCAAGCTTTCTCGGGTAACCTACGGAAAGATATCGACAATTGTAAGAACTTCTTGTGCATCCACGCTCATTTGTTCGACCATGTCGTGATCTCGAAATAACATTAGCCAAAAGAACCAACATATCGAAAGACATAATGTTAGTCAATGAAGGTTTTATTGTCTAGTTATTGAATGTACAATGATAATGATTATTCTGAGTCCTAAGTCACTTGTTTGTCCAATAGTCTAATGACGCCGTGAAATGTTTAGTGAGTTAGTTAACTTTAAGTTTTAAAGTTTATGTTATCACTTATTGTTCACAACATATCAAGCGATTAAGTTTATTAGTGACATTATTGGATTCGTGACGTTATGATTAGTTTATTTACAAGTTTGTACACGTAACAATTCATCATGAAGGTCAATCCAGGTTAAGCGTAGTTTTGGCAAAGTTAAGCGTAAACGGTAATGACATATCGTGAGCGAAAGCTTACGTGGGATCCTAACTTACGCGTGAAATGTTAGCGTGGGAAAAGGGCACCTTATGCGTGGAGCTTCGCCGTGGGCGATATATATACCTTCGCATAAGGCTTACTCGTGAGTAGACCTTATGCGTAGAGGTCCTTTTTTATGCATATCCTTCACGGGATACGCGTGGTCCCATTGTAGAACCTTACGGCGTAATGGTTATGCGTGGGAATTATTCTTCGCGTAACTTGACTACGCGTAGGGTAATCCTTATCGTAGAGATGCAAATGACCTTGATTACGAATATTTTAAGCGTAGCAAAGCCTGAAATAAATTCATCAAATCATCAAAATTAACACAAGCATTCATTATATCAACAAAACATGGCAAGAACACTTGTTAAACAGTTAAGCGTAGAAAGTCATACGCGTAGGTCAAAACCCTAAGGGTTAAGATTTACGCGTATCATTTCTAGCCATAGGATTTGCACAAAACTTTTTCTGGTAGTTCAAGAGTGTTGTTAGAGTCTTTAGACCAAGTATTAACATTTAGTTCATGATGAATCAAAAGTACCCAAACTATAGAACTTTAAACCCTAATTCCAAATTGTTAATAATTTAGAGTTTCTGGGTGGTTATTAAGCAGGGATATCATCAATTCAACATTACAAGAACATAACCCAACAATCTTTTTGACCAAAAACATACACATTTGAAAACACCCAAAACCACGCATAAACCCTAATTTTCAAAATCATTCAATTCGAGTTTACGGGTTTGTTTTGAGGATAGAAAACATATCATTGATGTTTTAAAACATTTTGACATTATCTTTTTAGCCACAAACACATAACACATGATCATGTGTTCTTCAGCGTGCGAAGAACACAAAATCACCCATATCGATGGATTTGACCGTTGGATTCATTTGAAAATCAAAACCAATGTTTAAAAACATGTTAGAAACATTAATCCACTTACAAGATGATGATAAAAAACACGATAGGATGAGCGAATTTTAGGCGTAGGATCTTGTTAGGTTTAGAGTAATAAATGTGAAGTGGAAGTTAGGTGAAGGTATTTATTAAAATTAACTTTAACATTTTGTGAGCTTTGGTCCCTCCACCTTTTCCTTTTCTAACCAAGCCATTTAACTTCCATTTTGGTTACCAAACAAAGTTTTAGGAAAGAAACTTGACGACACTCCCCTCGACTTAAGAAAAGCCGATGAAAAGTTATTAATTTTAGTGCGAGGAGTGTCAATGTACAGAAACTTCATCACCATTGTTAAAAGAAACAATCGGGATATGATAACATGCAAGTACAGATGTTTTGAAGCGGTTAAATGATAATTTTCTCCCCTCAACACTTGATCGAAAAAATCTGAATTTTGAAAGATTATAGTGTTGATGGAAGAAATGTACTTGCCATGTTGAGAGAAAAGTAGATTTGAAGAATATTTTTGTTTTATCGGGTTTTATATTTTTGTTTTTGTTTTGGAAAATATTTACAAAGATGTTTTGGTGTTTGACGAGTTTTAAGGCTGTTTTTAAAGGTCATCCAATTCCTCTTGAGTCAACACCTCATACCAATCTGGTGGATCACTCATTAAACCTAGCGGGAGGCAAGGCTTTAGTGAGAAGATCTCGCCAATTGGTATTCAAGACCATAAAGTATAATTCAACGGTACCTGCTCCACGTGGTCCTTGATGAAATGATAGCGAAGATCGATGTGCTTTGATTTCGAGTCTTGAATCGAGTTGCACGAGATCGCAATGGCACTCGATTGTCGCATACATCGGGATTACATCGAATACGTAACCATAGTCTTTGAGTTGTGTTCTCATCCGATGACTTGAGCACAACATGCGGACATGGCTACATACTCTGCTTGTTGATGACAACGATGTAAAATCTGCTTCTTTGATTGCCAAGACACCGCTTTATCACCAAGAAATTGTAGAGCTCTGAAGTACTTTTCCTTGAGTCTAAGCATCCTGCGTGGTCGGCCTCGAAAAGCGATTAGTTCAAAACCGAATCCTTCTGGATACGGATCCCCAAGTTAATGGTTCCCTTGATGTATCGGAGATTCTTTTAGCCTCGAGAGGTGGGTTTTAGTTGGTCGCGATCGATAGCGGGAGCATAGATAAGCGGCAAAGACAATATTAGGTCTGCTAGTCGTTAGATACATGAGAGACCCAATAATACTTGATATTTTGTAGGGTCAACTAATTTCCCATGTAAATCGTCTAGCTTCTTGGTATGAGTCATTGGTGTGGCATAAGTATCACGTGTTTTATTCCAAATTTGTTTAATAATTCAAGGGCATATTTGGGTGACTCAAGAAAATACCACGGGTGATTGATGAACTTGTAATCCTAGAAAGAATGTAAGTTCACCCATCATGGACATTTCAAAATTTTCTTCATTAGTTTTGCAAAAGCGATTGAAAACTTTTTATGTGTAGACCCAAAGATGATGTCATCAACGTAAATTTGAACAATTAAGATATGTGCCCGTGATATTATATAAAAAGAGTTGGGTCAACCGAACCTTTGGTGAAATTATTAGCAATGAGGAAAGATGATAGCTTATCGTACCATGCCCGGGCTTGTTTGAGACCATAAAGAGCTTTGTTCGGTTTGTAGACATGGTTCGGGAACTCGGGATCAATGAATCCATCGGTTGGTCGACATAGACCGTTTCTTTAAGTTGTCCATTGAGAAACGCGTTTTGACATCCATCGATAGACCGTCATATTCATATGAGCTGCGAACGCGAGAAATATCCGAATGACCTCAAGGCGAGCAGCCGAGCAAAAGATTCTTCAAAGTATATTCCCTCTTCCTCGACGATAACCCTTAGCAACTAGACGTGACTTGTTTTAGGATGGCGTTCCTTGACATCAATTTGTTTTTCCAAATCCATTTTAGACCAATGACGTAGACCCACGTTGGTCTTTCAACCAGTTCCCATACTTCAAGGCGTTTGAATTGGTTGAGTTCTTCCCGCATGGATTCAATCCAATTGTCTTTTGTCATTGCGTCTTTAATGTTTTAGGCTCGATTAGCGGGGCGGTGAGTGCATAAATGCAATGTTCACCATCGTGTGAAGACGTTATCTCGTAACGATCGGGTTGATTCGGGTTGCCAATAATATTAGCCGGAGGATGGTCTTTTGTCCATCGGTATGTAGAGGTTGATGTTGGTATACATTGTGCGATTCCGAGGATTCAAATGGTTTGTTGAAGATTCCGCGACATCCGGTGCAGGCAATCTCATTAGCAAGCGGGTTGAAGAACGATTTGGATCAAAATCTGCAGTGGGGTACTTCATTCGAGAATATCATCACCGGTTCATCATTGTTGGGCGGTGTGTTCAACTATTGTGTTTGAGTCAACCGGTGTAGGTGCATCTTCAACGATGGTTGTTGTAGCGGTGTATCGGTATAGGAATATTATCGGGTTGTGCGGTGAAACAATGGATACACCGAGCACGTTCATCAATATCGTCCAGCGGAGGAGCAAATAACCTTTCCATTTGTTGACGAGTTAGTGGGGGCTTTGTTCGGTGATGATGGGGTTGAGGGAAGTTTAAGCGGTTGTGACGGGTTCTAAGTCGTTATACTCGGAAGCCATTTCGTGAGTTCATCAAAATGAGCATGAATCGCTTCCATTACCTCCTTAGTTCGACGATTCCGCATTCGAAAACCTTTAGAATTATCACAATATCCAATAAAGACTCCAATATCGCCTTTAACTTTGAGCTTTCCAAAATCATCACGATCATTATTCGGATAGCAAAGGGATCCAAATACATGAAAGTGTTTGAGATTCGGTTTATAGTTGTGGACAAGCTCGAAAGGTGTTTTGTTGTGGCGTTTTGTGATCATAGAGCGGTTTGAGTATAGCATGCAATGGATACGACTTTTGCCCATAAGTAACTGGAAGTTTAGCATTGATTAACATTGTTCTTGCGACTTCCACTAACGTTCGGTTTCGCTCTTTCAACAACTCCGTTTTGTTCGGTGTACGTGCAATAGATGTTTGATCTCAATTCCCACTTTCTCATAGAATTCACGAAGGGTTTTGTTAACAAATTCAGTTCCTTTATCCATTCGATTATCTGACGGTGTTGCGGAGTGAACTTATATTTTTGTGAGAAAGGTGATGATCATTTGTGGAGCTTGATCTTTGCTTGAAGAAAGTAGACCCAAGTCCATCGTGAGTAGTCATCAACAATTACTAAGATGTAGCGTTTGCCATTGATTGTTTGCACGCGCATCGGGCCACACAAATCCATGTGAAGAAGATGAAGCACATCTTTGAGTCGTGTTCCACCTTTGAAGGAAAATGAGCACGAGTGCTTTTCCCTTGTTCACAGTCGAGCAAGGTGATCTTTGAATACCGGAATCGTGGGAGTCCTTCAACTAGTTTGTGTCGAGCAAGGTTGGTGATGGTTTGAAAGTTTAGATGTGAGAGACGCGGTGCCATAGCCGGATTTTGTAGATGTTGCCTTTGAAAGTAAGCGGATGGGAGAGGAATCAACCATGTCTTGCATAGAGATAGTGTAGAGACTAGAATTACAGGAGCCGGACATAAGGTCATTTCCTTGTAGTTCACGAATGAAACAAGTTTTCTCCCGAAAGCAACCTCCAAATCTCCATCACAAAATTGACCTCAAAACAGATTGTGATCGAGGCCTTCCACATAGTAAACCCCGCTGATTTCGATGTTCCCATTGACATAATCTCCGTAGCCCATGATAGGCTGCAAGTGATCGTTCCCAAACTTGACAATGCCAATGAAATTTGCAATAAAGTTTGATAACAGCTTTAAGGTTGCTGTCATGTGTCGGGAACATCCGCTATCAACAATCAGGAGAATGATCATATCACCGCATTACACACGCACGACACGGATGGAATAGAAGTAGATGTGGAACCCAAATGTTAGAGGTTCCAAGTAGGTATATTAGACATACACACATTAATAATTTTAGGCATCCATTTAAATCCTAGTGTGTTATATATCCATTTCGCCATCTATAACTACTCTTTGCTTTAGTCTTAGTGAATGCACTAGGTGGTACTACATTCTTAGGAGGTGAAACTGGAGCTCTGAGGACAATGATGCTTGCCTTAGAGTCTAAAGAAGGCGGTCTACCAAGCACACGACTTAGAATGATTAGTGGACATAGAGGTATTCCGATTCTTAGGATTTCGTAACGAGATTATAGCTTTAGCAACACATTTGTCATGACATTCGAATTCATACTCTTTCGACAAATAACACAAGGTGCATCGGTGAATATCAAAAGTACTTAACGGTTTAGCATCGTTACATCACTATTTCTATTACATTTGCCGACGCAACATCTATAGTGGAAGCAACATGAGTCTTATTCGAGTCCTAGGGTGTTCTTCTACTTTAGCATTCCTTATTGATCTTTTCTTAGGTCGCAACTTCCTATTCTTGATTGAGTGCTCCTAGGTTTGTGAAGTGCGGACGTTTGAAAAAACGCAACTATTCTGTTTCGATGGGGAAACACGTTAGTCAGCTTGTGATTTGGCGTAGGGATTCTAGGTTCACGATTACTAAGTGTGGTGGTGCTAATATCTTAATCACGGTAGGCGGAAGTTGTTCATACTTTCCTAACATTTCTCTTAACTTAGAGATAGTGTGAATCAAATCTTGATTTTCGAGCGAATATTACCGGCCAAAATTCATGACTTCTCTAGTGTGAGCAAGATAGTGATCAAGTTCGTTTGATGCTTCATGACGAGTCTTATTGAGCAAATCAAATATGACACCATATTCTGTTTAACTTTCGAAAGTTCTTGTTCATATTTTGAGATTTGACTTTTCAAAGACACGTTTTGATCATCCAGTTGCTCAATTTTAGGATCGAAGATTTTGCACTCAATGAGCTATTTTCTTTTGAAAACTAAGTTGATGATTGTGAATATCTTTTTCACACCAATGAAGACGACGTTTGGTATTGTAAATTTCGTTGAGTAATCGTTTATTTTCACTTTTAAAGACTCGATCTGAAGCACATTATCGGTGTTCTCAACAGATTACAACATTTTCAACAATATCGGTGAGATATAATCGATGCATATGGCAAAGAATGAAACAACACATCATTATGGACATCGGCCAGATAAGGTCTTCCAAGAGTCGATCAACATCTTTTCTCAAAAGTTTCTTTTCGTTTAGTATTAGAAATAGATGTTTGGTTTTCTCAAAACGACCTTCATAGTTCCAAGTTCTTTATGAAAATCCGGTTCGAGGCTAATGCACAACTTTTCAAGTTTTAACATTAGGTAAAAGATTTTCTAAAAATGTCTCTTTGTTCTCGCGCCAAAGGCGATTGAAAGTGTTCAATTTTGATTTCATAACGATATTCTATCTCATGTTGTAAAATTTTGAGATCGACCATGAAAATGTCAAAATATCTAAGAATATTTCGATTTTCGTGTTTTGAGTTTACTTCACTAATGGAAGGTAAAGGACCATAAGTTTGTGCATAGTCTATTTTGGGATTAACATTAGAAGACTCGGTGTTTTGATGATAACCCTTGGTGTGTTAGAAGAATCCGTTGGTGTGGAAAGTGACCGCTTTTTATAATTAAAGGTTTGTTGTAAACAACATTTTTAATTTTGATCGACTCTCGCCTCTTCGCATCTAATTCCTCTTGACGATGATATTCAACAACACTCATAACAAGATTATCAATTTTGTATTCTACTTGGAAACTTGAGGAGTTGGTTTGAATGTTTTAGTGAAAGCTTTGGTTTGTAATCGACTAGATTTTTTCCATATCCTTTTGGATTGGGTTTTAAGGTAAACTTTTCAATAGTCATTCTTGATTCACCATGTTTGTAAACAATGCTTTAAACTCTTTAAGTTTGTTTTGCAAGCCGATAATTTCTTCAAGAAGGTCATCTACCCGATTCGTTGAATGCTTTTTGTATGCGGAGAACTGCTTTTGACAAGTTAACAACTCACGACCTTAGCTTTTGATTTTCAAGGTGAGAGTGTTAATTTGCTTTTTATGTTCGTGTTTCAGTTGTTCTATTTCGCACAACAAAGCATTTTTCAAGCGGCTAGATCACGATCTGTCTCTAAATATTTTTCGCTTTGATGAGATTTTGCAAAATCGGCTTCAAAACCTTTTCACGGTTTTCTTGAGTTTTGAAAAGTTGAGTTGCATTTGTAAGCATTCAAAATCCTTGGTTAGCAGTGCATTTTTACTTTTAAGGTCCGATTTAATGCAACACATTCACAATTTGGGATTGTTGGTCTTTAAATATGAGAACAAGATCGGATGAGGCAAGGTTCGGCGTGTTCAACGTGAGTCACACCATAATCATTATTTAGATCCTCAAGTATAACCACGGAGTCAATTTGATTATCAAGGAAACCATAAGGTCATCTCGATCGTCAAATGTAACTACGGGTTTATTTGAAAATCGCCGAATGAGATGTAGATGACTCATTTTGAACATTCCGAGCCGCGCAATTCGTAGATATTGATGGAGATATTAGTTCGATATGATGATGGTTTGTTCGGTACCGAGACAAGCCATCGATTGTCATACATGGGCTGCTTTCACTCATGTGTAACTCGTGCATATTAGCCATCAACATAACTGTTTGCATTGGCCTGCAAGTCCTCCATATCATCATCACGAGTGCATCCGCCATAAAGCTCTGTTCTTTATGTCCGTGAGAGATCCACCACTTCATCCTTAAGAGCCAAAAGTAAAGCCTCTTTGAAGTAAGCACCGCCCCTAGTCCTCGATTTTGGGCATGCATTAGCTGTGTCCCTTCTCATTGCGGTTGTAGCATCTAAGACCATTTAACCGATTTGGAGCATTTCCATGTTCCACCACTGAGCTCTGTTGTTATTCATACCCACACATTAAACCCTTGACCACCGCCATCCGCGACCATTATCACGATTACGAACTTCAACACGTCCATTGTTCACAACATCTTGAGTCCGTGTGTTAGATGAGGAGCGAATACGATTGTTGGATTTGTTGGTGTAACGCCAAAAGCATTGGCAATCATCACAAATCCTTGTTGTAATGCTTCAAACGGATCGATTTCCTCGCCGCTTCAACGACATATGCTTGAGCATTGTTGTTGTTGTATGGAACCGATTGATTTTGTTGAGGTTGTTCTTTGTGAAGGTGTGTTTGAAGCGATTGGTTGAGTTCTTTGGTTGAGAGGATAATTACGCTGAGCATACAAGGCAAGTTGTTGAGTATCCGGATGTGACTTTAGCAATTTGAGCACGGAGAATCCTTTCCCGATCAACTTCCTTTTCATGAGGCTTCAAGTAATCGTACAACAATCCATAAGTAGAATGATGCATATTCTTCGCTTGCGGAGAAAAATGACATACTTCTCCCATTCGGACCAAGACTACTCAGAACTTAGTATTCACCGCAATTCTTGGCATGATGATGTTGTGTTTATCTAAATCATTGATGATGTCTCGAAAATCGATGATGATAGGACTCTAGTGTCTCTCAGTGTTCAATCATGAAGTGTTCATAAGCCAAGTAAATTTTGGATTCCAAATCCTCCGATTGAGTATGATCCTTCCATAAGAAGACGAATATGATCCCACATTTTTGTGCGATCTTTTGAGCATCAACACTACGAAGAATTGGGTTTGGTAATCCTAAGAGGATGTATTCCATTGCAAGTTCATCGACTTCATAGTGTAGAAGTTCTAGCATTAAGATCCGCAATGAAGAGCAATGTTGGTTTGTTCATCTCTTGGTGGAGCAATGAGCTGGATCTCCGGGTACAATGACAGAGGGCATCTCAAATGGACCTTCCAAGATAACCTTCTTTAAGAACTTTCCATGTGGCTTCTTCGGATCACAAAACCTAAAGAACCTTATCACCCATTGATCGTAGTTTCTGGAGTGAGAATTGGAGGTCTATCAAGTGATCCACTTCATGAATTGATTGTTGGTCGCTTAAAGCTTCACACATCTTTGCAAACCAAGTGGGTTCCTTCTAGTGTTCCTTGATGGATGTTGATTGAAATCATTTGTGTAGGGTTGAACTTGAAGGCTTGGTGGTGTTTGAACCATTTGTGGTGGTGGAATTGCACCAATTTGTGGATTATGTTGTTGATTAAATTGTTGTTGATAAATAGCTTGTTGTTGATTCCATTGTTGATGTTGTGGAGTTAATTGTTGTTGTTGTTGATGATTATAAGTGTGAGGAAATAGTTAGAGTATGGTGGTTGAGACATGTTGAAAAACATGTGTAGTAAAATGGATCTTTGTAGTCGAATGAACCTTTGTTGATGAAGTGTCCTTAGGCGAGAAAGACAAGAACCAAATAGCACTTATGCGTAAAACACCAAAGTTACGCAGTAACAATTAGGAGTTACGTAGTATTTAGCTTACTGCGTAAGTAGGAAAAAGACTCTAAAGTTATGCGTAGACACAAGTTAGGCGAGAAACTTAGGCGTGGGATTTCCTTATGCGTAGAACTAGGTTTACGCGTAAAGTGAATCTTATGCGTAGGATTTCTACTGTAAGCTTATGCTTATGCGTAATTTTAGGGTTTTGCCCAAATGATCTTTACACTATCACGGGCAAAGGATATCCAAAGTCGGCGTATTTTCGGACTTATCCAAGTAAGAAAACACGGAATAAACTAGGAAAATGAAGATCAAACTAAGAAAGCACTTACGCGTAGTTTTAGGGTTTTACTACGGCGTAGAAATGCTCAAAACTTTGATTCTGTCCAAAAGTGTTTCTAAACCAGTTTTGTGTGATAAAATAGCTTCAATAACACCAAAATACACAAAAGTGTGAAACTTGATGAACCAAAGCCTCTAAAACAGTTCTGAGTAGGATGAAACCCTCGTTCAAAACTAGATGAAAAACAACGATCCACGATAAAGTTTGAAACTTTTTGCCAAAAACAAGTATTTTAACACCCTAAAACGATGAAAGTACAAGAATCTTGGATTTAAAAGTGTAAAAAATACGTTTTTGATCAAGCCAAAGGTGATGATACGCACGTTATGCGTGAGACCAAAACTCACTTCAAACAATACGTTCACTCAACTATTAGGCGATTGATACCACTGTTAGGTCACTAGTTTTACAAACACAAGTAATATAGAAAGAGATAAGGCGATTGAACAAGTAAACAAGCACACATACACGATAAGAGTAGCACGGTTAGGCGTAGGAATATGTGAAAAGAAAACTTGAACAACCAACCTCAAATGAGGGTTTACAAGAGTATTAATAGGAGGGAAGCTAGGGCAACACTCCTAGTTCCCTTCCTTTCCTTTATGGGCTTGGGCCTAAGCTCATGGGCCTTCTACATAAGCTTAAGGCTAATAACAAACATAAAGGCTATAATAAAGCTAACTATTACATATTAATTACTAACACTTGATTATGGTTTAGGAGTGATTCCAATGTAAACCCTAGGAGATCTAATTACTATCAATCTAGAAGGCGTTACAACTCAAAGAAAGTAGATAGATCAAGGGACTCTACACCGAAGTTAAAACCAAATGGATTAAGAAGGAAATGCGATGGGAACAAACAATTACTTTCAAAGAAGTGAAAGTGAAACAAAGATTTTGGTTGATACTAATAAAGTAAACTTGAATGAAAAAGAGATTTTATTGAAAACCAAACACAAGTTTTGGAACAACCAAAGATAATTGATCATGTGCTTAAAGATACAGGCAATTACATACTTAAAGAATTTAAGTATGTAACTCCACAAGGGAACACAAGTCAAGAATGGCTTGGGTTCCTAAAATTAACTAACTCTTTTATCTTTGTGCGAGCAACCCGGAAGAGGAGCTTAAAGATCATCTAATTGTGGATAGTGGTTGCCGTGGAAGCATGACAGAGCCAAGGAGATTCAGCTGATTTTAAGTCATATTGTGGAAGAAGAGTTGCATTTGGGAATGATGCTAGTGGAGGAAGAATTAGTGGGAAAGGAACCACAAAGCAGGGAGCATAGACTTTGAGAATGTTAGATATGTGAAGGAACTCAAGTTCAATCTGCTGTCGATATCTCAAATGTGACAAGAAGTATCTGTGCTATTCAACGACAAAGAATGTCTTATTCTTTCCCCGAGTTCAAACACATTGATGATCACTTGGTAATACTTAGAGTACCAAGAACCAATGATGTGTACAGCCTGGATATGAAGAGTCTTCACTCTTGAGGAAGAGCCACATGTTTAGTGGCAAAAGCAACACTTGAAGAAGCACATCAGTGGCATAGAAGATTGGTCCATGTAAATTTCAAGAATATCAACAAATTGGTCAAAGGAAATTTAGTTAGAGGTTTACCCACCAAAACCTACAAGAATGATCACTCTTGTTTGGCGTGCAAGAAGGGTAACAACACAAAGCTTCATGCAAGAAGCTTGAGGAAAGAACTATTAGAGAACCTTTAGAGTCATACACATGGATTTGTTTGGACCTATCTCTGTGCAAGTCTAAACAAGAAAAATCGCTTGGTTGTGACAAATGATTGCGATAGATTCGATTGGGTATTTTCTTGGGATTTAAAGATGATACTTTGATGTTATTCATAATCTTATAATAGCACTTGAAACCAATTGAGACTCAAGGTTAGAGGTATTAGATGTGACAATGGGATCTGAATTCAAGAACAAGCTTATGGATGAATTTTGTGCCAACAAAAGGATCAAGAGGGAGTTCAACATTGCAAGAACACCATTGAGTAATGGTGTTGCAAAGAGAAAGAATAGAACTTTGATTGAAGCACCCGAACAATGCTTGCATCTGAATTACCTATTCAATTTCGGGTCAAGCCGTAAGTGCCGCTTTTGCTATGTGCTTAACAGAGTATCACCACCAAACCTCGGATGAAGACACCTTATGAGTTCTCGATGGGAATCAAACCCAACATTCGTTTTCTAAAACCTTTTGGATGCCCTCGACTATTCTTAATACAATTGATAATCTAGGAAAATTTGATGGAAAGTCGAAGAAGGATACTTATTAGGTACTTGCACCAACAAAAGGATTTAGAGTGTACAATAGAGTCACCAAGAAGGTTCAAGATTGTCTTCATGTTGAATTTTAGAAGATCGTGAAAATCGGAAGGTAAAGGTCCCGATTGGATGTTTGATCTTGAAGTTTTGACTCCTTCTATGAACTATGTACCTCTTAGAGAAGAAAATCAACTCGTATACAATGGAGAGATTTACGTATGTTGTTCATGGAGTCCATATTAGACCCGATCTTGTTCACGATGAAGAACCCCACCGTTGAACCAAAGAAAAGTATCGATGCACCAAATCCTCATTATCTGCCGAGGATCAAGCTATTCAAGAGGAACTTAATCGATGCTTTTTCAAGATGTAGTAGCACATTCTTATAATGATGATCAAAGAAGAGCTTATAAAGAAGCAAAGAAAAGAACAAGTCTCATAGTTCTCTCTCACAAGACTTTAGATCACAATACTTTGATGACAAGATTTCGATCAAAGTATCGTTGCACTGATTGACAAAGACTTTGGATGATTTGGATGATCCTACCATGCACGGCTTAGAAGATCTTGATGATGAGTTTGAAGATGAAGGTATTTTCTCGATTTCAATGAAGATGTTGATTTCACTAATTTGGGTGATAATTATGAAGTTCCACGGACTCCTATCTTAAGAATTCATAAGAATCATCCTATTGATCAAATCATTGGACCTTCTAACTCGAGTGCTTACAAGACACAAAGCTAAGAGTTTTTCTAAACCTCATAATGCTTTACTTAGCTTTGTCTATAAATGTAACAGTGAATCATAAGGACCATCAAGCATGCTTGTTTACTTGTTTTATCTCTCAAGAAGAACCCAAGAATATAGCTCAGAATTATCTAAAGAAAGTTGGGTTGAAGCTATGCAAGAAGAACTTCTTCAATTCAAGCTTCAAGAAGTTTGGGTATTGTGTGATCTACCCGATGGAAAGAAGGTCATTGGTACACGATGGGTGTTCGAGTCAAGAGAGATGAAAGAGGAATGTCATCAAGAACAAGGCAAGGTTAGTAGCTCAAGGCTACAGCACAAGAAGAAGGAGTAGATTATGATGAAGTATTTGCTCTCGTGGCAAGGATTGAAGCCATTAGAATATTCCTTGCTTTTGCATCTTATATGGGATTTCGTGTTTATCGATGGATGTCAAGAGTGCTTTTCTCTATGGCACTATTACAGAGGAGGTGTATGTCAAAGCCTCTCGGTTTTGAAGACCTCGCACATCCAAACAAAGTCTACAAGGTGGTTAAGGCTCTTTATGGCCTTCATCAAGCACCTAGAGCTTGGTATGAGAGCTCTCTACTTTCTTATTGCAACATGGTTACGGGAGGGAGCCATTGACAAGACTTTGTTTATCAAGAGAGAAAGAAGGATATCATGTTGGTTCAAGTATATGTTGATGATATCATATTTGGAGCTACCAAACACCCATGGTTAAGGAGTTTGAGAAGTCGATGCGAATGAATTTCAAATGAGTTCAATGGGTGAGTTAGCTTTCTTTTGGGACTTCAAGTTAAAAGAAAAGGAGGAATTTTCATAAGTCAAGACAAGTATGTATCTGACATACTTAAGAAGTTCAATTTTGATGCTATGAAGCCAGTAACTACACCTATCAAGTCTATCAACTCACTGGGAAAGGATGAAGATGGACAACCTGTTGAAGTCAAGTTATACAGATCTATGATTGGTTGTCTTATGTACCTAACTGCATCTAGGCCTGATATCATGTTTGCTGTTTGTTTATGTGCAAGATATCAAGTCTCACCTAAGGTCTCTCATATGAATGCAAGTGAAACGGGTTTTAGTTATTTGAAACAACAACCTAAGTTGGGGTTGTGGTATCCAAAGGATTCACCTTTTCACTTGGAAGCTTTTCAGATAGTGATTTTGTAGGTGATAACTACGATGAAGATCAACCACTAGAGGATGCCAATATCTTGGAACAAGATTAGTTTCATGGCAAGTAAAGAAGCAAACAATTGCGAAGAACGCCCTCTCTTGCCGAATATGTGGTCTGCGCAAGTTGTTGTGGACAAGTTTTGTGGATGCGTAATCAACTCTTGGATTATGGGTTCAACTTCAAAATACTCCTATCAACATTAATAATGAGTACAATCAGATTGTGAAGAATCCAGTTTATCACTCCAAGACCAAGCACATTCAGATTCGCATCACTTCATCAGAGGCTCATGAGCATAGGCTCATTAATGTTGTCAAGGTTCACACGGATGATAATGTAGAATGATTTACTCACCAAAGGATTTGATGTTTCAAGATTCAATCACTTGGTGGTAGCATTGGCATGATTAATTATCGAGCTACATTTAAGGGGAGGACCGAATGGTTAGTTACATCCTGCGCTTTGCTTAAGGGAGACAATACAAATATACAATGCCCACATAAAGTGTTTGTCATTATAGAGTTAAGATGGCAAAATATCGTTGTTTTGTCCTATGAAAGTACCGCCTCGAAAATCTGCACACGTGGAAAGCAATCGCTTGTCTTATCAACGATCTTGCTCCAACGGTCAAAAGAAGGGTAAATTCAAATAACGGTAACTTTGTTATTATGGGGTGTGATTTTTTAAATCTTACCTATAAATAACTACTTCCATTTTCCTCTCATCTTTATTCAGATCAATCTTTCCATATTTCTCTCTCACACACTTACGTATTCAAGAATCAATATCTTTATCATCATTCATGGCAAACCTACATAGTTTCTAAACACATCATGGTGGAAAATTTAGATAAAGCGGAGGCTAATGTCATCTTCCATGACATAATTGATTTCTTAATCGGTTCTCCAATCGATTATGCGCTTTTAGTGGAACCGATATAATTGAGCCCCGGATACGACAATTTTGGGCAACTGCAAGGACACATATGGAGAATGATGAATCTTATATTCAAGCTAAAGTTCTTGGAAGGATTATTAAGATTATCAAGCATCAATTCGTGAAGATTTATTGTTTGATGATGCGTAAGGAGCTATTAGGTTTGATAAACTTCTTTGGGATACACCGAGATATTGGATATGAAGGGTCTTTGGTGACAAACAACATTCAAGAAGCCCTTGTTCACCCACATTGGAAGTACCGTACATGTTCTTCTTCATTGTATCGACTCTAAAAGTACTTCTTGAGCAATTTGGTTCAAACATTGCATCCGCATTGGTAGGATTGGCTACAAACCGATGTTCAACTTTTCAAGGCTAATCTTAGATGGAATGCTCTCACATCTCTCATGGTTCAAGATGGTTAATGTATCCGAGATTTATTCAAGTCTTCTTGAATAAACAACTTTCGATGTACCAAAGCTCGCAAGTCTTTACCTATTGTGGTACAACCACCAAGATTTTCACATTTATGGCTAGGAAAAGTGACTTGTTCACGGAAGGAACACTCCTTTAACCACTTCGTGGAAAACTAGAAGGGGGTTGAATAGTTTTACTAATTTAAAACATCCTTTAAATATTTAGATCGACTTATGTCAATCTATTTGGTTGTTTATGTTGACGTTGATAGATAGATATATAAACTTGTAATGAAAGATAAAGAATAAGAAGCACATCACCACGACATAAGTATTTATAGTGGTTCGCCACAAGGACACCTTCCTTGCCCTACTCCACTCCCCGAGTCACCTACTCGAGTTCAAGCACTACACCAACTCCTTATGGCGGAGAAGCCTTCACAACGCCGCTTAACCTTTTTCCTGCACAAAGCTAGATACCGAGTTCTTTCACACCAAGGCGAACCACACCTAACACTACGCCGCTTACCCTTTATACGGTGCTAGGCTAACCACCGAGTTCTTTCACACCAAGGAGAACTAATCCTATCACAACGCCGCCTACCCTTTATTAGGTACTAGGCTAAGCACCTAGTTCCATTACCATGGAGGAACTACTACCCTTCACAACACAACACCTAATATCAAGGAGATCTACCCTTGTTACAATATCATCAAGGATATCACCATCCTTGAAATAAACAACTACTTATAAGTATAACGATGCACCTCATCAATTATACGACCTAAGCATTCTTCCCAAATACTACTTGATTAGATTCATCGGCATCCTTCACTAATGCCTTTGACACAACGCTTGGCACCCTTCACTAATGCCTTCTGCCTTGACACCTTTAGCATTCTTCACTAATGCTTTGACACGGATGATGAGCACCTTTCACTAATGCTTTCATCTTGACACTTTCGGCATTCTTCACTAATGCCTTCAACCCAACATCTATGGAGAAAGGTAGATCTATCAACAAGAGAACCTTCGTTGTCTTGATGATGACGAAGCATGGCAACTCATGGACTAGAGCTTGCACATCTTCAAGATGTGGTGATCTTTCCTTTAAGAGGAACCTAGAAGATCACACAAAACAAAAGAGAAAAGCTACATAGATCTCTTGGATCCGAGGTTGAGGGTTAGAATACTGGGGAAGTATGTGTAAAGGGATGAATAGAAAGGAAGAAATGGCTCTCATTTATAGAGAAAATTCTCTACTATTTCCTGATCCCACGATCCTTCCACTTGGGATCCGCTAGCACAAAGCCGTGGATCCGTGGAACGCCCTCTTGCCCATGGGTATTTTTGGTTATGGGTCATGGGTTATGGGTTGATCCATGGTTTTCTTTCTAGATACAATGTATCTTAAGGATACAATGAACTTGGTCAAGTGGTATATATAAAACCATGGGTTATGGGTCAATACCATTTGCTAGTATTAAGGGTACAATGAACTTAGTCAAGTGGTATATATAAACCATGGGTTATGGGTCAATACCATTTGCTAGTATTAAGAGTACAATGAACTTAGTCAAGTGGTATATATAAAACCATGGGTTATGGGTCAGTACCATTTGCTAGTTTTTACCCATTTAGTGTATACTTGTTTTTACCCAACTACATTCAATGTATTTGGTCAATGGGTCAAATACTTAAGTTTCTACCCATTTACATTACCCAATATACTACATACTAGTTATGTGTATATTTACCCAAATATGTAAACACGAGTTGTTGTACATATGTAATACTAAATCATAAAATCACTTATACTTGTTTTAGTGTTTTATGTGAATATGTTAGAAACTATTAGTTCAAACCATTTACGTATTTTATTTGTTTCGTTAATATGATTTTACGTTTGTTATCGACAAAACATTAGAATATCGTAAAATATAAATAAACGCTTTTACGGCTTATTTGTATTAACAATCTCCCCTTTTGTTGATGACAAAACATAAAATTATTTTAAGGAAAAGCTAAAATTAGTAAAAGTTTGAATTTGTAGTTTTACTTTCTTCTCCCCTTTTGTCGAAACAAAAGAGCTTCGAAGGAAACTAACACATTGTTTTAGGAAAACATGTGAAAGAAAAATATTTAGAGCAAGTAACGGAACGGATCTCGTCTTTACTCCCCTTGACGAGTCCATCCCTATGTAAGGCGCCAAGAAAGTAATACTAAGTTAGTTTGTTTGCAACTAAGTTTGCAAAATATTTCGCCTAAGTGACGAATGTGCTCCTTGATGATTGCAATTTTGCAAAGGGATGTCGAGAAATGTATTCCTAATATTGCAAGTAATTTGCAATGTATTGTTTTGACACAAAGCCCCTAGCTTTAGGGTGTCAAATGCTTCAAGTGTAGATTGAATAACTACAAAACAAAGGTTAGAAAACAAGTATAATGCACAATTTCTGCATATGTGATCCAAGTTAGTAGAAAAATAGTTTTCTGTCTCACGGATCCCACGGCCCTCCTAGTAGGGATCCGCTCTAGGCAATTTTGAGGGATCCGAGATAGTGATGATTAAATTCAAAGAATGGTGATGTAACAAGTAATGTTAACATCAAAATGAGATATGTATTCACCAACAAACATATACTCAATGCAATATGGCAAGTAAACTATCATTCAATAAAACATAAGAGATGATCAACAAATCTCTAAAACTAAGAGAATGATTTAGCCATATTCTACTAATACTAATAAGTGACCAAAGCTTAAGAAGCAACAATGTGCTTGAGTCTAGGGATGAGTAGACTTGTTGATTTGATCCAATCTTTCAAGAAGATAATTAAACATGAAATGCAACTCATTTCGCACTTCTTGAACAAGTCCTTGGGTGATTAGACAATTAGAGCAATTATTGTCTTGATTAGGAACATGATGTTTTGAGGAGGTTCTACAAATGATGGTGGAGGTACATTGAGTAATTTAGGATGAGGTTCTACTAGGAATGAGAGTGGTGGTAATGGAAATTCCTCCATATGATCAAGTCCTTGGTGGTTCCTTGTTTCCAACGATGGACTAGTTGGTGATGTAGGTGGTTCCTATTTTAACGAGAAGGTTGGCGAATGGGAAGTTCTTGGTGGTGAATGCTCTAATGAATAGAGAGAGGCTCGGTGAAGGACTCTAGTCCATGCTCTAGGAATGAAGGTTTAGACATTTTGCTAAAAATAGGTATGTTTGGTTTAGAGCTCGATTATCCCTTTTCTAACCTAAGAGGTTTAATGCTAATTATTGTGGTTCTCTTGGCAACTGTTGATTGGGTTTGTTGAGGTGAGATTCTAGCACTATTATCTCTTACGGATGATGAAATGACTAAGGAAAAGGTTTCTAAATGCCGAGAATTATGTTGTGTTTGATGACTAAGGATTCTAGCAAGATGACTTATAAAAGGGAAGATTTAGCAAGTGCATTCAAGACTTAAGTCTCTAATATCCTATAGAATGTGATGATTAGCATGCACAAGAGTCAACTTCGTAGATTTAATTAGGATGAGGTGGAGTGTTCAAGTTAGCAAGATGAGCTTGAAATGATTATTCGAGCAAGAGTTGACATAAATCATCATCCGGATCCTCGGTTCCCACCAATGGGGATCCGCCTAGGCTAATCCTAGGATCCGGCTCTCGCAGCCTAGGAAAGGATAGAAGTGATGTTTGAAAGGTCTAAAGCCTATACCTTTTCAGTTCTCCTAAGTGTCTTTAAATGGAAAGGTACTTAAATGTTCAAGGGCAATGAGTGATGTAGCTAATGATTGCCTTATATGGAAGAAATTGGAACTTTCGTGAGTACCAATGAATGAACAAAGATGACACTAAAACCTTGAGAGTGTCAAATGGAGCTAAATGATCCTAGTGATCAAATAGTGACTTAGGATAATGTCTTGAGAAGATCCTAAAGGTTTTAAGGTGGAAGAACTAGAATTTGATCCATTTCACCAATTTTGAGGTAAGGATGATTATGATCAATTTTGCCATAATTGAAAGATTTCTAAGTCTAGATGTGAGGGATCATGTGAGAAATAATGAGTGATCTAGAGTGCGGAAGAGTAATGAGTTTAGGTGAAAGATAGATCGAAAATCACTTTGAGTGTGATCCTTAATGAGCTATGAGTGAGTGTGAAACTTACTAAGCTTGAGAAGGACTTAAGAGTTCCTAAGGTATTAAGTTCAGCTAGTGTGAAGTAGTCTAGGAACATGGTTTGAGGTGTAAAGGATTGAGACTCCACTTCTATTTGCTCGGATCCCACGAATCCTTCACTTGAGGGATCCGGCTAGTTACAAACTAGGGATCCGGAATCTGGGACAGTTTTACTTAACAGTGAGCGTTTGTTCTAAGTATCGAACTTAGAGGCTAATGATCTCTACAGTAAGCATACATGTATACAAGTAAACCATACTAAGAGCATGTAGAAATAGCACATAAGCAATTAAATGAGATCTAGCTCATAAGTAACACATAGGTTTATCAAACTTAACAACCGCTATTCAAGAAGCTCAAAATAGATTTACGATCTAGATTAGTAAATCATTTGTATTAACAATGGCGTGCAGAGTAGATGATGGTGTTCAAGACAATAGGGTTGTTTTGGCCAACAGAAGCAATGAACTATGTATAGTCATTACGGATGGTGATTAGCATACAATGAACTTCGTCCATGAAGTCATGTAGCTCTTCTCAATCAAAGCAAGATAATCACTTGATGAGGCAAGTGGTTGTGATTAACTAAAGGAAAATTAATTTTACAACTTGTTTGATTAGTAATCCTAAGACAATGCAAAGTATTTCCATTGTAAACTTACTTTAGGAAAACATAGGAGTATAAATTTCCCAAGTGAGAGAATGAATATGAGACTATTACTAGTGGTGCTCAATTATGGCTAAACACGACCATTTTACTAAGCGATTCCACATACCCAACTTCTATCAAGGAAGCAATTCAACCGTTAGGTCAAATTGAGTTTCTAGTGCAATAAGTTCTCCAAGATTCATTCTCAAGTTAGGAAAATTTATATTCCTACAATGGCCTATCAAGAGTAACAATGATGATACTTTGCTTCGCTTTAATATTATACTTGAGACAACTAAGGTAACGAAGGTGTCATGTTAAAATAAGTTTAAAAGTTGTCCATATGGTAAACAACAAAAATGGTTGGAAGAGCTAGTTCTACATATGTTGTTGGAAAGCTTTGAGTTTGGACTTTCGATATGAACAATTATATTTATGCTAGCAAAATAATTTACTTAGTATATCCGATGAAATAATCAAGTTGTCAATCCTACTATGAAGCTTGGAGAGCGATCATGAAAAGGAAAACGGGAGAGTACATCATCAACACAAGTGTAGGTTATGATCCGATGTACATTCTTGTTGTTTTCAGAAAACGATACAAGAAAATATGAAATCAAGAAATCATATAGGCACATAAAACATTTATGTTGCACACATGACAAACTCAATCAAAAAGCCATTTAGTGTGTTATATGTTTTAAACATTTTTCAACCTATATGACTTATCTAAGTATCTAAACTAACATTTTTGACACAACTAGATGTTATCCCAAACACTCCTTCAAATAGCACATTTATTAGTAGAATATTACTAAATCTACAAACAAGAGAATGAATAGCAAGGTAAGGAAACCACATATGTTATTCAATCAAACAAGCACAAAAGCTATTTGAGACAAGCAAATAATCAAGTAATGCAAAGAAGACAATTTATCATTTAGCATAGCAAACGAAAGTTCTTTTCATCGCTTTGTGTTAAATATAAACATGTATACCAAGCTTGATTAGTTTATTTTATATTTATAAATATGATCAAACCTTAATTTCAATAGAGGACACATTGTTATTCAAAAGCGAAAACATCCGCTCCAATTAGATCAAAAGTTTGTGCAAAAGTTATGACCGAAAAATGACTTTATATTATTAATCAATGATTCTGTAAATTATTGTTTTGAATCAGTTTATGAAATCATTTTAAATGAAAGTAGACTCAAATACCTTTAAAACGATAGGTGGCACGACTTCTAACGACTTACGGTTAAAAGTTATGAATTTTGAAATTGCATAAAACGCTTTTGTACCTACGGATCCCACGGATCCCTTGCTTGAGGGATCCGTCCAGTGTAACTCGAGGGATCCGCGGATCCGACATGTAATTACAAAATGTACGTTTTGACCCGACGAAAAGGTTTAGTCTTTGTAGACTTTTTAGAGAAGTTATATTACCCATTTTTACCTTTATTCAAGTTTGATTAACAAGATATCTAACAACAAAACTTTAACGAAAAAAAAAATCACTAAAACACTTTTCATATTATGCTTATTATAAGATAGAAGCATATATCACCATTTTGTCCACAAGCAATTTAGCACGTTTTAAAAAAAATGTAACTAAGAAAACATACCTTTGCTATATCCCCTTTTATGGTTTTAGAAACCATAGACGCAAATACTTCATGATCTTCTA
Source organism: Chrysanthemum lavandulifolium (assembly GCA_022545495.1). Lineage (NCBI taxonomy): Eukaryota > Viridiplantae > Streptophyta > Magnoliopsida > Asterales > Asteraceae > Chrysanthemum > Chrysanthemum lavandulifolium. Next base: position 209,189,163 of record CM040238.1, read on the forward strand.
AGATACCCCAACTTTGCTATATTCCCTTTTATGGTTTTAGAAACCATAGACGCTAAATACTTCATGATCTTCTAAGATACCCAAATCCTAGTATGAAGACTTCTCAAAGGAAAAAGTTAGAATGATCTATCACTATCCAACATATGATGATTTCTAAAAACATGACTTTTTGTTTTAATAAATTCCCTTCTTTGTAGTTTTCAAACATACACGGATCGTAGAAGGGGGGGTTGAATAGTTTTACCAATTTAAAACATCCTTTTAAATATTTAGATCGACTTATGTCAATCTATTTGGTTGTTTATGTTGGACGTTGATAGATATATATATAAACTTGTAATGAAAGATAAAGAATAAGAAGCACATCACCACGACACAAGTATTTATAGTGGTTCGCCACAAGGACACCTTCCTTGCCCTACTCCACTCCCCGAGTCACCTACCGAGTTCGTAAGCACTACACCAACTCCTTATGGCGGAGAAGCCTTCACAACGTCGCTTAACCTTTTCCCACAAAGCTAGATACCGAGTTCTTTCACACCAAGGCGAACCACACCTAACACTACGTCGCTACCCTTTATACGGTGCTAGGCTAACCACCGAGTTCTTTCACACCAAGGAGAACTAATCCTATCACAACATCGCCTACCCTTTATTAGGTACTAGGCTAAGCACCTAGTTCCATTACCATGGAGGAACTACTACCCTTCACAACACAACACCTAATATCAAGGAGATCTACTCCTTGTTACAATATCATCAAGGATATCACCATCCTTGAAATAAACAACTACTTATAAGTATAACGATGCACCTCATCAATTATACGACCTAAGCATTCTTCCCAAATGCTACTTGATTAGATTCATCGCATCCTTCACTAATGCCTTTGACACAACGCTTGGCACCCTTCACTAATGCCTTCGCCTTGACACCTTTAGCATTCTTCACTAATGCTTTGACACGGATGATGAGCACCTTTCACTAATGCTTTATCTTGACACTTTCGGCATTCTTCACTAATGCCTTCAACCCAACATCTATGGAGAAAGGTAGATCTATCAACAAGAGAACCTTCGTTGTCTTGATGATGACGACATGGCAACTCATGGACTAGAGCTTGCACGCCTTCAAGATCTAGTGATCTTTCCTTTAAGAGGAACCTAGAAGATCACACAAAACAAAAGAGAAAAGCTACATAGATCTCTTGGATCCGAGGTTAGAGGTTAGAATACTGGGGAAGTATGTGTGTAAAGGGATGAATAGAAAGGAAGAAATGGCTCTCTATTTATAGAGAAAATTTCTCATCATACCTCGATCCCACGGATCCTTCCACTGGGATCCGCTAGCACAAAGCTGTGGATCCGTGAATGCCTCTTTGCCCATGGGTATTTTTGGTTATGGGTCATGGGTTATGGGTTGATCCATGGTTTTCTTCTAGATACAATGTATCTTAAGGATACAATGAACTTGGTCAAGTGGTATATATAAACCATGGGTTATGGGTCAATACCATTTGCTAGTATTAAGGGTACAATGAACTTAGTCAAGTGGTATATATAAAACCATGGGTTATGGGTCAATACCATTCGCTAGTATTAAGAGTACAATGAACTTAGTCAAGTGGTATATATAAAACCATGGTTATGGGTCAATACCATTTGCTAGTTTTTACCCATTTAGTGTATACTTGTTTTACCCAACTACATTCAATGTATTTGGTCAATGGGTCAAATACTTAAGTTTCTACCCATTTACATTACCCAATATACTACATACTAGTTATGTGTATATTTACCCAAATATGTAAACACTAGTTGTTGTACATATGTAATACTAAATCATAAAATTACTTATACTTGTTTTAGTGTTTTATGTGAAATGTGAATATGTTAGAAACTATTAGTTCAAACCATTTACGATTTTATTTGTTTCACATTATGATTTTACGCTTGTTATCGACAAAACATTAGAAGATCGTAAAATATAAAATAAACGCTTTTACGGCTTATTTGTATTAACAACTTCAATGATGGAGGTTGTTCAAGCTATACGCGATGAGGTTGCAGAGAGTGATGACAGAGAAGGTACCGCTCAACACAAGGTATCGCTTCTCAAAGTGTCTTGATCTCAAGAAACCGCATCACAAGGTACTTGCTTCACAAGGTACCGATGTTAATGAAGGTACCGCAGCTTCTCCCACCTCATCACACCATACTACTCTCCTATTGAGACACCGAACAAGTTCTCTCATCATCTTCCGGAGGAGATAATGCTACTATACCCCCAAGGTTTAGTGTTAGATAATTATATTCGACAAGGGAGTTAGTCGATTGAAGAAATCTTTTGAAAACAGCCACCTCAGACAAGAGGTTAAGGTTTAAGTTTAGAAGATTACGAACTTTGTATGGCCATTGGTTCAACATCACAGTTATGGGTCAAAGTCGAAAAAGAAGCGAAGGCATTTTAAAAAGACTTCTACATGCAAAAGGTTCTCAAAGATTCTTCTATCCAATTGGGAGGAATTTAGAAGAAGAGAATTTGAAGAAGATGTCAATTTCATGAAGAAAAGGAGAATGAACCTCAAAGCATCAAGCATGTAAATCTTCAAAGCATCGAGCTCAAGGAACGGTGTTCAAAGTCAATCAAGGTCTCCGATCAAAGTCTTGGTTTTCAAGGAACATCTCGACATGAATTAATTACACCAAGGGTGTTAGATTTTGAAGAAGAAGTCGGTCCTTCAACAATTCCACAAGAAGAAGTTGATACACTCAAACCAATACACACCGCAAGTGATGATGAAACTATTCTTTGAAATATTGCATGATTTATCAAACCAAGGGGTGTTAGCATTCCAGAGTTGTTGAAGAACATCAAGTTTCTCAATTTCAACTCGTGATAGATCCTAAAGATAAAGGGAAAGGTAAAATGATCAAACAAAGAAGAAAAAGAAATTCACTTTACCACAATTAAGAAATTCTTGTTGCTAGGAATGAGGAAGCAAATAGAAAGGTACAAGTGAATTAAATGTCGATGTTGCTATTGAAGAAGCTAGGAATGAAGAAGCAACTAAGAAATTGCAAGAAGAATTGAATGTTGAAGTTCTTTGTATCATTTAAGACACCTATTCTGTTTTGCTCTACCAAGAAGACCAAATCGTGCTAAAGAAAGAAATGCAATGATGGCTTATTTAAAAGTTAAGGATATATTGGATTGCGGTTGAATTATGTTGAGATGAAACAACTGTATGAAGCTATTAGAGAAGCTTATCGTAAGCATGTTGATAGTATCAAAGATTTTAAAGATGATGATGCTCGAAAGAAGATGATAGAAAGGAAGCTTAAAAGAAAAGAACAATCAAGTTGAAGATGTTCACCATCAAAGAAGGTTAAGTTAAGGTCCGATATGATGATGAACTAAGGAATTATTTAAGAGTTGTAGAATTTGAGTATTCTAAAGATGATGCCGATAAGAAGACGTAAAAGAAGAAGAAAAAATCTCCAATAACTACTTTTGAATTTGTAGAATCAAAGGATGGAAATTATCGATGTTTCATAGAGAAGATGAAAGCTCAGAGTGTTTAATATGCTATGGGATCTATTGCACATAATAGATAGAGAGGATCTGTTCATTTAGGGGCAATTGCATATATCCTCTAAAGCTTCAAAATCGCATATATATCCAACAAAAATCATAATTACATATATATCCTTCCTAAACTTTAAAATTATCATATATGTCCAAATAATTAAATTATATTTGATTTAAACACTAAAATAAATGTTATTAATAAGTTAATTGTAATTTGACCATTATACCCTTAAATTTGTTCTCTCCAACTCACACAACCTATATATCACTGAGAACTCAATCACCATTTTTGCGTCCCCATTTGAATAATAATCGGACCGAGTCTAAAAAAGAATATGACGAAAATCAGATTTGGAGATATACTGCTCTATTCCAGCCACCAGAGAAAACATACATAAAAATGGGCGATTTTGTATTGTCGGTGTCGGAAATGTTATCGGTGACAAAGAAGAAGAAAAATGTACGGAACAAACATTACTGCAAAACTAACCAATAACAAATGGAATCTAGTGAAAAAAAAGATTAAAAATGAAAGACTTTGAAGATACCAACTACTTATACTTGCCGGAGAATTAGTGATACACGCAAGAGAAAAACCAATTTATTGTTTTTTAAGGATTCTTCCACTATAATCTTAATATAATAAGTTGTCCTCACCAATTCATACTAAGAGTAATTGATGTTCACCAAAGACTTTGGGAGTGAATTGTTGGTATTTATGTTTAATAAAACAGGGATGATCGATCACTCATATAAGAAATGAAGGGTAAAATAGACAATTTTGTATAAAATAACAACTAAAGTTTATTTTAGTGTTTAATTTATAAATAATTTAATCATTTGGATATATGTGATAATTTTTAAGTTTAAGAAGGATATATATGTAATTATGATTTTTGGTTGGATATATATGTAATTTTAAAGCTTTAGAGGGATATATATGCAATTCTCCCTTTCATTTATATCATTTGGTGCAAGAATATTTTAAACACATTCCATCGAGGCGTTGGTTTAATCTTGCTTGAGATCTCACAACTGTTTGGGAACCAAGAAACAAGTAATCGATGAGATTTGGAAAATCAAGAAGATTGGGAGATTATTAGTCGGAGATTCTTTGAAGAATCTGAGTACATGTTCTAGAGTTAGAAGATGGAACTATGATTCACATGTTAGCGACGGAAGATATTCGCACATCGGATCTTATGAGGAGAATGCTAGAACATGGTATGGAAGTTGAAGAAGATAATGAAACGCTCTTATGGTCATCAAATTGTTTATCGATGGACAACTATGGTTGATGTTGATGAATAAGCGGTATGAATCTTTATTGAATAAATTATTTTTGAAATATTAGTACTTTATTCAAAGTATGCTGATTAACCAAGATTTTCATTAAAGTATCGCTTGCGATAAACCGCTTAATGATTTTGAAAGAAAACTTTGTTAAGTGATAAATATTTTGAAACATAGGTTAAAAGAAATAAATGGTTTTTGAGATGGTGACAACAATAGGTTATCAATCCACCATGGTTACAAAAGGATTGGCTAATCCATGAGCAAACGGCTCTGGTAAAGATATCTCAAATCCGTTATATAGTTGACAACTTGCTAATAAGTTGTATCGTAATCAACTCACCATATCAGCAAATGTAAAGAGTTGGCTAGCCCACAAGAAAATGGCTTGTGGTAAAGGCTGTGGAAAAACCATTATATGGTAATTAGTTCACCATGATTGAAAGAACTAACTAGTCCAAAAGGGTACAACTTTTGGTAAAGACAAATCAAATCATGATAGTGATGATTTGCTCAAAATCATATGGTTATCAATGTACCATGGTCTTAAACACCTAAACATTTGGCTACTCCGAGTTAATGGCTTTCAGAAAGAGACATCAAAATCCATTAAATTTCAATGATTCACCTCTCACAGAGTTTACACATCCGGAAGTGATGAGAATAGATCAAACTTAATCGAATTAATGTACAAAATGTCATATGTTGTTGAGTTGCTGAAAAGATGGAGCTTGCTGAATGTTGCTGGAAAAGAATTACAATGATAAAGATTACTTTGATGAAAGCACATAATCTATAAAGACAAAATTTGAAGATAATGTCACAACCTCTTTGAAGACAAAGATGTTAAAGATAATTTACAAAGGAACTTGAAGTCAAGCAAGTAGAATTCAAGTTAGGGGAGGATTGTTGGGATATGAAAGTGTCAAGAATGACAAAGCACTGGAAGAAGTCAAAGTCTTCGCTAAGGAAAAAGTCAAAATCTTCTTTATCAAGTCAAAGTACTTGCAAAGCTAAAGAACCGCTATATTCGTTTATGGAAAGTTTTGTTATTCTAGAATATTGTTTGTTTAGATTACTTATCGTACAAGGTTATAATTGTAAACCGACTAGGGTTATCCTTAAGCCTATAAAAGGACCCCTAGGTTGGTATTAGTATATACGCATTATTAGAGTTTTTTAGAGAGTTCGATATTAGTGTTTTAAAGTTGTTTAAAATCAGATAACAAGCAGATTTAGAGTTATTAATAATATCGTTGAAAGTTAAAGTTAATTCTTCT